>JAFELO010000490.1:735188-835734 GCA_017140195.1 Eumaeus atala
AACAGGTGTATCTTTTTATAGTATAAGAGGACAAAACTCGTTGACCCTACTGGGCCACAACGCAGGGCCTCGCGATCTCGGGTTGAACATGCTCACCACTAGGCCACAAGACAGACATTCTTATTTAATTCATCTATTTACAACAGACAACACAGATTAATCGCCCCGAAGAGTATCTCGCCTCAGATCGCCCACTCACTCGCGGTTGATGATTTCGCCCGTCCTTATTTTTACGGCCAACAAAAATGTTACGATGTAATTAACCAATGACACAAAAAACTTCACGGTCATCTTATTCTTTCGAAGTTGTAAAGACGTTTATATTTTATTTCACGGCCTTTGGAATTTGCCGTTCAGTCTTTTCTGAAAGAATAGTGCCCAGAATCTCCGCAGCCGGCGTGTTTGTATGAAGATAATAATGAATACCACAAAAAATAACCTGGCTGGCTGCTTCCTTTATAAAAATACTGAAGTGTCTAATCAAAGCCAAGCCAAGTCAATGGTTCTTTACTACGATTTATTTATTAATATAGTTTGATTTCATGAGACTTGGCCATTGAATTTTTTTATGTAAGTTCTTGACACATCCAAGTCAACGGCCGCAGATAATTTCAGCGTTCTAACCTATGCAAATACAAAAAAAAAGGATTGTACGACGTTTGCTTCGCGTCGCAGATGTGGAGGAATCAACATAAAAAGTATCGAGACATGTGCACTCGGAACTCTTTGTCTAGTACTTACCCCATCAGGCAACTAGTGTTAAGATGTGTGTGTGTTTCGTGGCGAAATAATGTTACAGCGCTATGTGGAATATGGAATATGCACAGGGTCATCGATATTTAGTTGGTCGGAACTATGTTTAAAGTCACTTTATTGTGTATCCACTGGCCACAGACCACAACCAATGCAAAGTTCACAATCAGTCTCACTACGACCATCTTCTATCTTCCACCCCATCAATAGCAAGACCTTCAGCACTTACGTGGGCATTACCAAACAAGTAATTTTACTTATAACACCACACATAAAATATACTTCACAACATTACACATTAAAATATAATTGATTAAATTAATAGAATATTGAACCCGGACATATTTATTTTCAAATAACTGCACAGAATTTCATGGCTAAGAACACTACAAACATAGCTAACATCTGATTCTCGCAGGCACCTTGACATAACAAAAGCAGATTTATCCAAATGGGCTCGTCTTTTTGAGTGGGGGTCTATAGATTCCTCAAATCCGGTGAACGGGAAACGTACGATTGAATGTTATGGGATCATTAAAGTCAAGCTTCCTGTATTATACAACGTAGTTGACATGTAATTACACTTCCTTACTATAACTTACGAAAAGAACTGATTTTCTGGCAGCGGAGCGTCGTACACCAAATTACAATTAAATTGTAATTGAAATTCTGCTTTGGGCAAGCAAATGTGAATAATTCAGCCAAGCAAAGAACAATGCTATTTTCGGTGGCTGCGCCGTCGGAACGTATCTCCCGTGAAACAAAAGAGCGTCGATTTCGAAGTGAGAATTAACATCTGAGGAAAAATTGATTCATTTGACCTTATTTTTATCATCAGATTCGGCACGCACCTAGAAGGCACGGGTAATTATCATATATTATATAACATCGGCCGTTTTGTGGTCTAGTGGCTAGGTGTTCGCACTCAGATGGATGGATGGATGTACCTCACGTCCAGAGTTCGAGTCCCGGGTCGTAACTAAAGGTTTGGCGTTGTTACACTCTTATGCCTTAGCTATCTCGTCAAGCCGTCGTTTTTTCGCTGCGGTCCCATAAGAATAGAAGAATGAGGGCATAGATATGTCTGTGCACACACCTGTACACTATAATAATGGATTTTGGGACTCTATACCAATGGCCTCACACCCAAAATTCGGCTAGGAAAACATTGTAATATCGGCTATTAACAGCACGTGGACTTGTACCTCGCATTTACATCAGAGAGAAAAAACATGCAGCCCAATAAGGTGACTAGTGTTTAACGGATTGTTGGAACTGAATGTCGCCTGAGTATTTACAATTAATGTAATGACATAATTATCTGATAATAATAAATGACACTAGCGCTACAGAAATCCATGTAACATCATAATGATGACCGATTGGCAGAGTGGTGACGTCAGCGGGTATGCCGCGCACGTTTCGCCGGAGGTTACAGATTCGAATACCGGCAAGGTCATGGATTTGAAACTGTAACACAGATCCTTACGGTGCCCGGTACAGGGCTGGGCTAACGTGGTGTGATATAATAAAATAGATCCATCTGTACGTCCTTAACCATTAGTGACTTTCAACTTGAGTCATAGTTTACAAACCACAAACACATACCGGGTTTTTATTGCATAATAAATAATAATAATTAGCTAGAAGTAGACTGCATTGCAGCAGAATTGGGCAGGTACGGGTGAGGACCCCACCATGGTTCAAGCCTTGTAGTGGCGGTGGGGCTCAGTAGCCTGGGGTTATCCGAGACACCTTGGGCAAAGCCAATTGAACCGAGAAGATGGCGTCTCTTAGTAGCCCTCCTATAAGAAGAGGGGACTACAGAGCAGGAGGAGGTGCCGCTCTTTGTACCCCTCTTATAAGACGAGGGGACAAAAGAGAAAAAGTGGCGGCGATTTTGCGCACGGGGCAAGGGGCGAGGATGGGAACCTCACCCCATTGCACTGTCCCAAAGTCGGTGGGGTTGTCCTGTGGTGCGGGACAACCCCATCTGTGGAGGTGGCGTCGGTCTCTTCGGAGGCTAACTTGCCGTCGAGGTGCCCTGATGATTTGTTGTTCCGGAGCACCTTATCAAAGGCGGCACTGGTGGCACTCGCGGTGGTTTTTGGCATTTTTGCATTCGGCACTATATAATGTGCCGCGTGCCACACACTCCACTGGACCCCACCCAGGGCCAGTGAAGGCGCGTAAATGCGTTTCCCCGCGTCAACAAAAAAAAAAGGTACGGGCGAGGAGTTCCATCGCGCTAACATGATAACGGCGTAAAATGACATCTTCAGTGTATCTCAGTGCCTTTCGTGCGGTTTGTGAGCAGCCGGTGGACCATTGGGGGGAGGAGCAAAGTTCAACGTATCAGCATAATAATTATGCTGATGTTCATGGTATAGTTATAAAAAAGGCTCCGGTTGCTCATTAGGGGCCCCCCTAATACTATAAAAAACCGCTATACTATAAAAAATGTGAAGTACTGGGAGAAGGAAAGAAGGAATAATCACGCTCACATGGCCTGTACACCCCCTGGGTCAAACAGCACGCGACAGCATAACAGTGACTTTACGCCTGCTGGTATATGTGAGACAACGTCACCCGATTACTAATTTAAAACCACCAATAAAGAAATAAGTATTATATAAAATGCTACAACACCACCCCACCAAATAAATGAAGCCAACCCACCCACTGACACGAGAAAGGTCGGGTTATTCTTGCGACAGTAACTTTTGTACACGTATGACGTAGTAGAATATGATTTTCAGCATTGATACTTCGTCTTTTTTACGATTTTAAAAATACTTAATATAAAATATTTCTAAAATCGTAAAAAAAATGTATAGGAGTGCAAATGAACAATGGGGCTCCCATAGTTCATTGCTTATTTTTCATTTTTACGAATACAAACGCCCATGAACATCCGCATAATGAATATGCCGATACGTTGCCCTCCTTACCTCCCCTAGTAACTCACGAGCGACAGCTTCTAAATAATGTTTGAAAATATTTACCTTCGTTAACGTTGTCTTTAGTCTTCCATCAGACGCAATCAATTTACGTTTAAGTTAACTGAACTAAGTATAAGTAAAATAGTTTTGCCAGAACTTTAGCATAGTATGATAAAGTAGGATTTCATCAGATTTAAAATGAAACTAGCACCATCAGAACTATGAATACTGCTTCAAAATTTCGTTCAATACTTTTCAATTGGTGCATATACACTTCAGCATGTCACGCATATAAAGTCGTGGACAGAAGCTAGTCATATAAAGTAGTAGATAACAGCCACATGGCAACAGTCGCCATGATCATGAAACTGTGACGTCATTACATCTCCATTGAACAATCCAATAAAAACTCAATGGCGTCGAATCCATCTATAATGTCACAAAAAGTTGTCTCCACACAGCACAAAAGCTTAGGACATATTACCTGTTTCGTAGTCGGTTTCACGATTTTCGTACTTATTTTTAACATTACTTGAACAGGTTTTGTAACAGTTCACCACTATATTGTGGTAACTGATCGTGTCCTTTAAGCAAAGCCCGTTAAGAGGGCTATGGCGTCTAAATGGTTAATTATAGTATTATTTAGTGCCTGGAAACTTCAAAATCCTAATTACGGTACTTGCACAACTTATTCCTTTTTTCCTTTTACTTACTTCCTCAATAGCGGTGGGTGGTCTATTTCGAATGGAACAACAGCGCTGCCTCTAATAATCTAGTATTTGACTGTGTGACGAGAACAGACTTTGATATGTGAACATTGATTTACAAAAATATCAAGATACACAGTCAGTGTCTCAAAACCGTCCGTTCATAAGACGTGCGTGCACAATGTAAAACTATGCACATTAATAGCAACTTAAGTCAAGCACGTAAGGTTGATTTTGCAAAAATATGTTTATGTACTACTCAGATATGTGTATGTAACCTCGCTTTAGAATGACAGTCAGTAAGAAATCGTATATCTTGTATTTTTGTAAATCAACGTATTTACAAGATAGTACTATCTTTACATTCCTAAGCCAATTTAACTAAACTGTTGCATGTCATAACAATTCCTCAGTCTGTCATTTCATTACATTGTTTAAAATTGGGCACAACATTAGCACGAACATCAAAACCGTACGTCCTGTCGACTGCGGCCGCTGTTTTATATTTGCTATTTCCAAACTTCAGATGTTCATGTGTTATGTTAGATGTTATGTATTATTAGATGTTCATATGTTATGATTGACACTAAACAGGAGTAATAAATACTTTGAATCAAGGCTATCGCTGTATATCAAAAACTTTTAAATAATGAACAAACAGTTTTATAATAGATGGAGTTGTTGCGGCACCGCAGTTTAATCCGGCCGGCGGGAATCTTGTGTATCACTCATGATGTGGTGAGACCACATCGGCATTAGGTTACGTCGTATACGCTTTTGGATCGCAACCCATGTTGGGGACGTAATGTTAAATTGTGTATGTCAACCTGTATACATGTTGTTTGAAATATTATTTTTTGTTTTCTGTAATGTGCACAATAAAGAATATCTCATTTATTCACTCATTCATTGAGTAATAAAAAATGCACGACTATACTACTATATTTTATTGCACTCAGTGTCACCTTGCATTATGCGATCTAAGAGCACTTCATACATAAACCGCCTTCTGAGGCAGGCAGATGTAGACACATCCTGGACAAAAAAAAGTGGCAACGCGTCCCAAAATCCTGCTCAATTTCGGCCGCTTGTTGATGGTATGAGCGTCAGTAAGCTCTAATCAACAGGCAAACCCACTGGCCACATAATCTATATCTCAATTATATTACTATAATAATAATATCTGTAGAGTTATCATACCTCGTTAGCCTTGTCCTGTGGTAAGTACCGTAACGACTTGTGTTACAGGTACTAGACAACGGAGGAATAATACTATAAAATATACATTTAAGAAATTTTATATATTTAAGATGTTTATTGTAGGAATACATATAACACCCATTGTAATTATATAATACACATAATACGACCCAGGCGGGATGCGAACCCGCGATCTCTGGAGGTAACACACGGCCTAACCTCCACGTTACCAACGGAGTCAATCAACGTACATCCTGTCATTATACATCAATACTATCATCTCTGTCCGTGAGAAGCGATATACTGTACTTTCTGTGCTATTGCATGGTGCTACTTTATTGCCCTGTGACTATTACAGTCTCATATCAGAGTGAGTTAAATACTTGCTAGAAAATCGTAAGCGCACGTTATGTGTGTGCAATAAAAACGTTTTATGGCCGGTAGTAATATAGTTCATGAAGACACTTGAAAAATAATATTCACGAGCAAGCCAAACGTGTTGAGTGGATTCATTGCTTTAATAGACAGCTTGTACCTTGTGTAGAATAATATAATGATAGCACGATACACACGTTCGAATACATCAATTTTCAAAAAATATAACACTTTTGTTACATTCCCATTTTAATATAAATACATTTTACATATTCAAAAATGTATTGTTTGAGTGGGTTACAAAAACAACGCAAGTGTACAAAAAAACATAGTCGAATTAGGAACATTCCCTTTAAAGCCGGTTAAAATGCCACGTCTGTCAACTGAGGATAGGTGAAAGTACAGGAGTGCTCAACCTTTCGTCAAACTTCGTCAAGCGGCCCAGATAATGTATATATACATATTTTAAAACAAAATCTCCAAAAGCCTCTGTTCTCTGTTCATTTTCTCAAAATCTATTAAACGGGGTTTCATTCGGTTTTCACGGACGGATAGACCCCATTCCTTAGGAAAGTTTTAGTGTATAAGTTGTTATGAGCTTATATACCACTGTAACTTATGGCCAAAACCGGGGCGAATTGGAATATTTCTAATCCGTCGATTTATTTACGCTCTATTCAAAAGAGCGCAACGCGTATACGAGCAGGTGATAGGTAAACTTGGAGGAAATAGAAAAGGAAATAAAAGATAATAATATAAAAGAAAAAATTCCTGTTGAATGTTCCAATATTACGTATAACATTTATATATAAGCAACCTTTAAATTTCCTACCGGTAACATAATTACACGACATTTAAATGTACCCTTCATACTTAGTCTATATTATTATGCAAGTGTCTGTAGTATATTTAGTTGTAAGAAAATAATAGTTCATTGTTAAATTCAACATGGTTAGTATCTTGTGGCTGCACCACAGGGAACCCTGGGAAAGGTAAAGGCCACCTAAAAAGAATTCCATTTGTCTATGTCCCGTGCTACTTTGTTCCAACAGGTCAAAATAATATACCGTACCTGAGTGTATGACACAGGTAGACGGGGTAGACTTTCATCGGCACCCCTGATGTGCCATGGAGCTGTCACGCTCGTAAACTGTTTGGCGTGAAGTCAAAACGTCGCGGAAGTACGGCCAAGGGCAGGCTATTCACGATCTCGATACCGATTTAGCGTGATTCCGTGAACTCAAGCACGCGAATTATTTTTAAACGTACAAGTTCGGTTTTAAAGATCGAATAAAACTTTGTTTTGGTCCATCTTTGCATCGGTTTCCTTGTAAGAAGTTAGTGGATACGAATGGTATCAGATAGGTTTTCAATGTTGATTTTGGTCTTTTAATTTTTTTATACATACAAGGGCAATCAAGCTACATTTTGATGACTAATGTTGCCAAAGACATCTGCATGTTATGCGTTTTCTCCCCCTACCTCCTACCCTCCAATGGGCTACATGAAACTCAACTATAACTGACGGGACATCATAGCTGCCTTATTTAGGACAGATGTGAATGACAGAAATCTCCCTGGTCGTCATGTCCGCTTTATTCGACAGTAATGCAGCATGCCATTACCTCTTACATAGTTTTTAGTAGGTACATTTATGAGATTAAGGTTTTGTTTTACTTTGGATAGTATCGTTGATGGTGTGATAGGTCAAGAACGAGAATATGTGTGAATTTGACGCGGTTACTCTAAAATAAGTGACTATACTTCTCAGTACAAGAGTCGTAAATTTAATCTGTTCCGGTAACGCGAGCTGCGTGCGCTAGTCACAGACCTCTTATCACAAACGTCATCGCACACCATACTCGCACACACACACACACACACACACACACACACACACACACACACACACACACACACACACACACATACAGTATACACTGTTCATTAGTTATTAGCTTCAAACTTCAATATTGTGTTTATAATAATATCTGTATGTTTTTTTATGCAGGGTCGCACAGACGCGTGATGGCTAACTTGTGCCATCTGGCAGTGGCCGTAGTTCAGAGGCGATTAATACAGACTATTAAAGTTACACATTTATTCTGTGTTCAAATGTTACTAGAAAAATTGTTACATATTATTATTCTGTCAGTTACGTTAAATGTTCTTTATAAAAACAAATTTCAATCGTCATGCGATAAAATGAAATATGTATATGCAATGTATGCATGAATACATAAATTCTATCTTGATAATGTTATAAATGTGAAGTTTGTATATGTGTTTATTACTTTCACGCCAAAACTTCAAAACGGAAAAGGCTGAAGTATGGCACAAATATAAATTACAGCTTAGAATAACATAAAAAATAGTTTTATTCTGAAAAATGATTGGCTCCCTTGGAGTGGCATATGCGCGGGTGAAACTGCGAGGCATTTTTAAATATATAAGGTAAATTGTATGGGATTGTATTTATGTAACGACACGTTAGGTGATGGTCCTGTGTATCCGATAAAACGAAAATATTGATTAAACGCATAGTAAACTTCACCGAATTTAGTGTCATTATTTTACATAGATACATACATTTATTTTACATACATTTTTCGTACATGATACAAACAAAAGGTCAAAGATCAGATGGACGGGCGGGTAGCGACCGCCCAATCTTAACATATGTTAAAATTAAAACATAAATTGTTTTCGTATAGCTTGTATATAGTATGTGTATTGTATATTACATACATATCTGTGTATAGTATAGTACATATCTGTGTATGCACGTATATTTATATATATATATATATATATATGTACTTGTATGTATGAATATGTATTTGTTGTATGTATAGATATTACGATTTGGCTCTACCTCTCCTTAAACATAAATATTTTTCGTTACAAAATTGCCTGAAAAAAAAAAAAGAAATTACTACCTGAGTAATAAGGCCGCCTTTGTGTACGTAATATAAGATGAAAATGTGTTTCTTTTGAATTGTATGTTTGTTAAATGCACAATGAAGAAACATTTCACTTCATATTCGGTATCAGAATCGAGTACAGAATCAGACCACGCTCTGTGAACATACTGTATATACACCTAATGTCCTAAACAATAATTTTATTGCTTGGTATTTACACGATGACTTCCTTTGTTAAAATACTGTAGCTATAGTCAGGACTGGAATATGTTAAAACGATTATAAGGCCCACGACAACAATTATTATAAATACAACACAGTGCACATAGATGGATGTTTTGACTTGCAAATAGTAGAAACTTACATCGCCCACTAGTGTTTAGCGAGGTCGCAACTTAATTACTTATGGCTGTTCAACGACAGAACGTATTGTGATAATCAATGAACAAAAACGATACCAGACGGATGATTGACGCAATTGGTATACATACCTCATCATGGTTCAAGCCTTGTCCTGGCGGTGGGGCTAAGTAGCTTGGGGTGAACCCAGACACTTTGGACGAAGACAATTGAACCGAGGGACCTACTCTTTGTACTCCTCTTATAAGCAGAGTACGCACGGGGTAAGGGGGCGAGGATGAGAACCTCAGCTCATCGCATAGTCCTAAAGTTGGTAGGGTCGTTCTTAGGTGTAGGACAGCCCCACTGTGGAGGTAGGATCGGTCCCTTAAAGAACTGACTATTAGTCAAGGTCCAGATGATTTATAGTTCCGAAGCATCTGACCAAAGGGGAAAGATGGCACTCGCGGTGGTTCTAGAGGGGTGCGACAGTATGTTATGTGCTGCGAACCCCACATAACACTGGACCCCACCCAGGGCAGGTGATACTGCAGAAATGCCTTTCCCCGCTTTAACAAAAGGAAAGAAAAAAAGTTGTTATAGATAAGCCAATGGATTCGAATTCCGCTCAGATACAAACTGTTTACCACTTTAGAAGCGAATGCTTCGGAAAGAAAAATATTGCCGCAATAAAAAACACGTTTCTTAGAAACTACTAGATTATTTACAAAAATATACCACTGATTCTCCAACAGGCTCGGCTCACTCAATTATTGTATACTTCAATCACATGGACTTGTGTACAATATGTGTGCTACCACTTTAATCCAGCAAGAGGGTACATCCGAATTGCAGTCATTTTAATCAAGAGTCTCCTAAAACGGACGGACATAGCCTGGAAATATTATAAAGGTTCCGTTTTATGGCATTTGGCTGCAGATCCTTAAAGTACAAAACTAAACAACAGACTGAGGCATTCATTAAAACTTGTGCCTATTGCTGGTAGGTCGGAGAAAATTTTCAGAGCCAATAAGTTTTTCTAGCCACGTTTAATCAATACTGGAATCCCTGTGAGGGATGAAGCGAGTTGAAAGTTTGCCGGGATATTGAATGGTTCATCTAGTACAGCATTTTAGCTCCGAAATATTGTTGTTGGAATTTGTGACCCCGAACAAGCAACTCGGCTGATAAATACTCGTAGGTGGTATTAACTTCATTAGATAATCTATTTTTTACCGATCACCAACCAATCATAATGATAATAATAATTTCTGTGGACCTATCACTCTAGATTAGCTTAACCCATGAGGATATGTGTTACGAGTTCTAGACAACGAAAAGGATAGCATAGCTGTCAATTTGCGGCGGTTTCACATATTGAAAAGCTACATGTTACTTCTGGCTTGGTCGCCGCAAATCGGCTGCAATGCAGCATGGCACTACCTCTTGTTAAAATAATCCATATTCATACGACAGCCCATCGATTCACTATGCAAGTAAAAAGTGGGCCGCGTTTTCGCCCGCGAAAAAATAGATTAGACAACCATTGAAATCTTTAGTATAAAAAGTAAATTATGTTATTCCAGTCAGTAATCTATATCTGGGCTAAATTTAATCAAAATCCGTTCACTAGTTTTTGCATAAAATAAAAAACGTAACATAAAACGTTGACTATTTCAACATTGATAGGTCTTTTATCGCAGAAGTACCAGACTGGCGTATGGTGTGGATGCAATACTTTAACAAAACAAATTAATCTGAAAAAACCTTTGTTTTTTTTTGGTGACAAAGAGGAATGCATTTACGCATGATACCTGGGAGCCGGGTAGACCCCCAGACCTATGTTGGACTCGGCCATTGGGTAGCAATACCAACTAAACCCCTACGGGAGCCTTCAGCCGCTATGAGTGGAGGATCCCGGATCTGCAGGCAACAGGACCCCTCCAGCGACAGGCTGGCCTCGGCGAAAAGGACAGGACTACACCTCCTCGGAGACTGACCGGCTTCTCTATGACAGTCCCCACGACGCCGTGTCTTTGGCAGTGGACCGGATTCCCATCCCGGTCCGACACGGAACACAGGGGCACTATTGAAGGCGCTGCAGAAAGCGCCTGCTTCGTACCCCCATTCGTCATCGGCGGGAGGAGGCCGCGTCGGCAGCCTCCTCTCTCTCCCGCTCGTCGGCTTCCTTCTGGGACATGACGGTCTCGCAGAAGGAAGCCATCGCCTGATAGGACTCGTCGCTGCCGAGCATCGACTTTGACAAGTCCCCTCCGACAAATGATGTCAGATCGTGACACAGCGCCGCCCATCTCGGGCACACCTCGGGGGTGTGCTGGGCCGAGTCCACCGCCGCGTCACAATCGGTACACCGCGTCCTCGGCTCCCTGCGGGCCGTCTTACACAGATACTCACCAAAGCAACCATGCCCGGTAAGCACCTGCGTCAGACGGAAGGTGAAGGGTTGTGCCTACAGCGCATTCACCGCTCGAGGACCGGGCGCAAGGCAGCCGTTATCTCCCTACCGTACGGCTGCTGCATTAACGCCACATGCCCTAGCCGGGGATTCCGTAGGATCTCGTCATGCGTGGGGCTCAGGCCGAGAGCTCTCCTATCCGAGACATAGGAGCTGCTCTCGGCAAGAACATCCGCCACGAGTTCCCACGGGAGGTCTTGTCTAGTCGGACCCGAAGCTCTAACCTCTCTATGCGGCTGATCACGAGGTCTAGACCGACCTCGGCCAGCCGAGCCGCCTCCTTGTATATCTTTCCCCGGACATACACGGGGGTGTCTTCCGCGTAGCAGATGACACCCATCCCGGATAGGAGACGGCCTCGCAGGATACAGTCGTAGCCGACGTTCCACGGAATTGGTATCACGCTGTGTGGGAGACTATTGAAAACGTTCGCGATGTCCAACGACACCGCGACCACCCTGCGTTCCACCTCAACCGTCACCGCTCGCAGTCGCTTGAGGGCATCGATAGTCGACCGGCGTGCCCGGAACCCGAACTGTGACTCTGAGGGTCCGGGTCCTGCGCCCTCCTCCAGATGCTGAACGAGACGGGAGGCCACAATCCGTTCTAAAGCCTTCCCGGTCTTGTTCAGCAGCACCACCGGTCGAACTAGCGAAGCCGAGTCCAAGCCTTTGGAAGCATGCAGAGCCGACCCTCCTTTCATGCCCCCGGGAACTGACCAGACCGCAGGCAGCAGTCAAAAGTTTCCCAGAGGCTATCCCTGAGGTGCACGAGGGAAATCGCCAGCACTCTCCCGTGCACCCCGTCTGGACCCGTTGCCCTCTTCTTACTCTGGAGGCGAGTCAGAATCGCCTACATTTCAGCCTCCGTGACTAGTGGCGGAACACCCTCCTCCTTGTCCGACGTCAGTCGAGCCATCCTGGGGGGTGTGAAGCCCACGGGTCTGTCGGGGAGCAATTCCCCGACGATCCTCTCCAGTTGGTCTGGCTGGAGCATCTCCGTGATGGAGGCCGCCGGAACAGGCTCCGCGCCCATTCGTACGGTCGGCCCCAGGGATCTCTCTCGAGATCCCTTACGAGCTCCAGCTGGGCCTCCACCTTGGCTCGGCAAATGGCCTGCTGCAGGATCTTCACCTTTTCCACGTAGATCCCGCGCAGCCTCTCGTCTCTGTGGACGTCCTGGGGTCGTCTCCGACTGCTCCGGATGTACTGCCTCCTGGCCCCGTTGCAGGCGGCCCAGAGGCCGGATAATTCCGCCGTCAACCAATAGAGCGCCCGCCGCTGGGGCGGACTCTTCGCGGGCGGCATGGCCGCTCTGCACACCGCAGTGAAAGCGTCGCAGAGCCGCCCAGCCGCCTCGTCCACCCCTAACTCCGACAGCGACAGCGGGAGGCTACAGCGGCCGACGATGGCGGCCTCCTCTGCCAGCTCCCGGTTGAGCCTAGTGAGAGCCCAACGCGGAAACCGGCTCTTCCCCCTAGACGACGACGACGTTGACGTCGGAAGTCGGAGACACCTCGATGCGTATGTAGCGGTGGTCCGAGAGTGTCTCCACCTCCGTCTCCACCCTCCACCCCTCCACTCTTCGTGCGATGGCAGGCGTGGTGAACGTGACGTCAACCACGGAACCTCAAGACCATCGCACGCACGGCTGGCCTGTCCCTGTATTGATATTCTCCACCTCCCTCCCTTTGGGGTTCCAGACCGGGTTATCCCATGCCGTGGACTTGGCATTGATGTCCCCGGCCACGAACACCTGGAGGGGGGCTAGCTGCCTCACCAGCGGCCCCAGAACTTCGAGAAACCGTTCCAGGGCCGCCAGATTGCGGTTCGGAGAGAAGTATTCCCCTACGAACGCCACTTCTCCACGAACCGCTGCCACGTACCCGCGGCCCCTCGCTTTGACTACGAGGGGGGGGGGCTCCAGGCCGCACCACGATCGCCACCGAGCCGTCGGTGTCCCCAGCCCAGCTTGGACTGGAGGGCGCGGCGTACGGCTCGGCTACGATCGCGGCGTCTATCGCCCACTCCGCCATGGACTGCAGGAAAATGTCCTGAGCCCCGGCGGAGTGGTTGACGTTCGCCTGGAGGACGCTGAGATGGCGTGGCATATTAGGCCATCTCTACGCACGACCCCGAACGGTTCCCCCTCTGAGAGGTAGGGGGAACTTTCCCGCGCTGGACGGGGGCTTACATGACGTGCCCCCCATGACGTGGCCCGCCGGTCTGCCGGCGTCCCCGTGCGATAGTTGCGCACGGAGACCTGGTCCGGGTAACAGCCTCCCTCCATTGCCACCGCAGTCGCAAGACGCTCTGCGGTGACCGCGTCACTCAGTCCCGAGAGTCTTAAGTCCGCCTTCTTCTCGGGCCTGGTTACTTCCGCCTCCTCCTTGAGCACCTCCTGCAATCGAGCAGCGAGTTTGTTCGCTTTCTCGCCGATCGTGGAGCCGGGCAGCTTAGCTTCGGCTTCGTTGCCTCCTTTTTCTTCGCCGGCGGCGCAGGATCCGCCGGTGTGTTGCCGCCGGCTTACGACGGACAACGTCTGTCTATTTTGCCCCTTCTTCTTGTGGGGCTTGCTCTTCTGCCCCCCTCTCTGTTGACCACTGCCTTGGAGGTGCAGGGACCAAACGCCGTCTACTCTGTCTTCTTTCCTTTCCCCTTTCCTTTACCCCTCCCCTTTTACTTTGGGGAAGGGCCGATAAAACCCGCAAATTGGGTCCCACATCTGCTTCTTTAGCGGGGTTGGCCGTCTTCTTTGCCGGTAGGGCGGCCCTCGTTTCTTCCGCCAGTGGCCTTCTGTCCCTGGCAAAAGGCGGGCGGCAGAGTGGGGCAGGAGGGAGCCGCATCTCCAGACCCGATATTCTTGCGTCTACCATAATCCCCACCAGTTGGGCAATCTCCGTCATTAAGTCGGACGATTTCGGGACTCCTTCCGTCCCCTCGGCCGACTTCCTCCGCGCCTCTTCAAAGTCCCGCCTGTAGGCGCGGACCTCCTCGCGCAGGTTACACAGCTCTCGCTGTAACCACGCGTTCTCGGCTTTCAGCAACCTCACCTCCCCATCCTCCGTGCGGACCACCAGGGACTCTTATCATCTCCCTGATGGATCCCGCGGCTCTGTTAATTTTAGAGGCGTAGCCCCCTTTGAGGTTGGCCGACTTGCCCGTGAGGTCGAGTATTAGCGCCAGGTTGGCCTCCGCAGCAAACTTGACCTCTTCGGCCCCGCACCTTTCGACATCCTCCAGAATAATAGGAGTCTCTGTATTGGTCGATACTCCCTCCTTCTCCTTTAAAAACACCCTCTTCCGTAGGGCCGCCTCGAAATCATCCTCGTTCTCATTACTAATGCGCTCACGCAGCGCCGCCCGGACTCCGGTCAGCGTATGCGCCTTGACCCTTTTCGCGACGCAGCGCGACCTGGTCTCCGTAACCCCTGTCTCCGAGCTGGATGGTAGTCACGGGTGGACTGAGATGACAGATGTCCTGATGTACCAAGTTTTTAAAAGTACCCGAAGAATTATAATTTTTAATTTTAATAATTTCATTTGTTCCGATTAACGCAAACAGTACTTATTATATCACTATTAATACAGTAACAGTACTTATTATTAGATATAAAAATCGGAACAACTAAAATTATAATTCCGTAAAAGTATGTTAAGTTGTGGACTCTACCAAGCCCTTAATGAATCCAAGATTTAACGTAATAATATGTGTTAACGCGAAATGGTTCGTTTTCTTGACCACTGAACAATATTTTTTTTTATAGTACTCTTACTAAACTAGATAAAGATGATAGATACCTGTAATGTGTTCAGAGTCCTTTAAAATTAATTTTCTTAGAAACGTATGTAGACTTGAGGGCTGACTAGGAAGTACCGTAAGAGTGAACACAAAGGGGCAAGTCTGAAGAGCTTCATTCTAACATTGAAGTTCCAACGAGAGCTCCGCGGACGGACGAGCCGGCAAACTTAAAGCTCCCTCCCGCTGACTTGACCTGACGCTAACTATTCTCCTGTTAATTGCGCCACGTTTTACTAAGACATCGGAATTTATTTATATTATTTTTACGGCCTATTTCTCAGGTTTGTACTATAATCCCTGAATAGGAACTTAACTGGCCAATAAACTACAGATTTCAGTTTCACCGGGCTACGGTTAAAGGTAATTTAGCAGAAGCATACATTTCTATATGGTAGTTAGGTACTTGACACTAGTATGCAGATGATACTATACTATTTTTATTATTGCGCTGTAATAAAGAATGGACGTTATTGCGCTGTTTTTTTTATTATTGCGCTGTAATAAAGAATGGACGTTCCATAGTTTTACAAAATAAAGCGATGGTAATGAGGACTAAAATTTAATACCAAATAGGCAAAACCAATAAATATTTTATAATAACAATAAAACAAACAAACTTAATATAGCTTATTATTAAATATATCTTTTTTTACACGATTTAAAAATCGAAACAAAATACACTTAAATAGTCTATTATATAGAAGGTCACATATAATTCGCTAAATAACACTTAATTCGTAATTTAATCATTGGTTTATTTCCCGTACGGTTTCGCACCATAATTTACAGTAATTAAGTCTTATAAAGTTTTTGTGTTTGTCCATTATGAAGACATTTAAAACACAGTTTATTTCAAACATAGTACATAATACAAGTAAAGTAGAAAAAAAGGTATAGATATATATACGCTTTCTATAATAAAGACGACCGGCTGGCTCAGTTGGTAACGTCGCGGTTAATCCGCGTGCTATGCCAGAAGACGCGTGTTCGAATTTCTCCTGTGCCATAAATATTTATATTATGTATTATGTACCCGCAGTCCGTCCCGGCTTTGCATGAATATTTCACGAAAAATGGCAAATATTCATTTATGACAAAAATAAAAACATTAAAAATTATAATTTCGGCCTCGTAAATACCGTTACCACATGACAAATAAATCAATTCATGACAGCACAACGTCTGTCGGGACAGCTAGTTGTCAATAATTTATGTTGCGAGATAAGGATTTACTTTGATATTTTTTTCAGGTCTGTAGTTAGATTATCGAACGTTTATAACGATTTATAATGTTTTGGAAAGTTTTATATAGCCTATGTTCATCATCTACAATGTAGAATTCTAGTCGTAAAAGATTTTTTCAAATCGATCTAGTTCTTATGGACCCTTTTTTTTGACGCGGGGAAACGCATTTACGCGTCTCCACCAGCCCTGGGTGGGGTCCAGTGGTGTGTGGGCCTCGCGGCACACGATAGTGCCGAATACCCACAAAAAACACCGCGAGTGCCATCAGTGCCGCCCTTGGTAAGGTGCCCCGGAACAAGGATCACCAGGGCACCTCGACGGCTAAGGGTCTGTCTGCCCCCTAAGGGACCAACTTCACCTTCACAGATGGCCCAGCACTACAGAACTACAGGACAGTGCAATGAGGTGAGGTGCCCATCCTCGCCTTGGCCCGTACGCAAATGCGCCACCTCCTGTTGCTCTTAGGTCCCCACTTCTTATAAGGGGGGGTATCGAGAGCGATTCCACCTCCTGATCTTTAAGCACCCTCTTCTTAGAAGAGGGGTGCAAAGATCCCCTTCGGTTCAATCGGCTTCGCCTGGGTTCACCCCAAGCTGCTAAGCCCCACTGCCACGACAAGACTTGAACCATAGTGGGGAGTTGTTATGGACCCTATTCAATGCAAACAACAAAGAAACAGTCCAGTGTAGCCTCTCAATAATACTAGTATAAGTATATGTATTATGTGATTATATAAAGAAATATGAAATATATTCCCGTTGTTTCTTTTATATAGCATAAGGGGACAAACGAGCAGCCGGAGCCTTCTGATGACTACCCACGCCCATGGACGTTCGCATGGTTGTTACGCAGATTCGTTTCCCTCCTATCATCCCCCCAATGTGTCACCGGCTACTCACAAACAGCACAAAACGCGACAGCGACGCTGTCACTTTATACAGGTATCAAGTGAGCGAGAGGTACTTCTCCGGTCGTGCCGGCCCAATTCCGTTGCATAGGAGGATGCAGTATCATACATCATGGCTATCATACATTTTAGTATCATACATTACTTCTTCCTAAAAGTCTAGTACCTGTAACACAAGTCCTTAAGTATTTAGCACAGGGTTAGGCCGACGTGGTGCGAGAAGTCCACGGATATTTTTTTTTATTATTATTATATTAATCTCATAGACTGCGCGAAGAAGCCCTCGTTGAGCTATCACGAATCACGAATTTGTCGAATTGTACCCGAACCCGGGGGTTAGTACCCCTCTAGTACCACGTGCGGGTGGTTTGATGCTATACAAAATGCGACAGCTCATCTCTCACTTTACAACAGTAATATCTGATCGAGAGGTACCTCCTAGGGATGCCGGACCAATTGTTGCAACACAGAGTGGTTCTATCGCTTACTAAATACATGTACCTAAAAATAGCAAAAGTCGGTAATTATGAGGCGTGAAATCTCATTCATTACGTAATTACCTAGTTCCAGCTACATGAAGTATATATCTACTAGAGATGTAAGAGGAGGTATAACGCAATGATATATTTTTTGTATGTTAATCAAGAGACTTTAACTATGCATTTTAAGTCTTAACGTTACAACAAAATTGCTTCGCATCATATCGTCCTACCAATGTTAAAATAACAAACCGTAATTCTTTCATGCAAAAAAAAAACTGAATGGATTTCGATGAAATTTGGTACAAATATAGTATATAATTTGGATAAACATAGATAATTACTATTTATATAGAAAAAATGAATTGGTCCCGTGGGTCCCAGGTTTGATCTCGCCTCAATCACCATTGATTATTACTATTAAAATATGTATTAAAATTTCACGTAAGGCGATGCAAATAAGAAAGTTTGTGAACCCGCTGCCAGTGCGTGGCAGAATCATATTATTTTAGTAAGTGGCAGCGCTCACATTGCACCGCCATAAAGCGAGAGCTGTTTAGGAAAACGAAGTGATGGTCGACCGTTCTCCAGGGGAGAAGACGATCTCCGTGCAGTAGCTGGTCCGAGATGGATGCGAGTAGCAGGAAATCGGCCGTCTTGGCGTTCATTGAAAGAGGCCTATGTCCAGCAGTGAACCGATAAGGGCTGATAACGATGATAATGAAACGAGCAGATGGTTTGATACTACCAACGCACATATATTGCGCATAGTAGTTATACAAATGCGTTTTCCTCCTTTCCTCCCCACTCCAATGAGTCACCGGCTACTCACAAAAGGCAAAAAACCGCCGTTGTCATGTGAGCGAGAAGTATCTCCCGCCCAAATCAGCTACAATGCAGCATGGCCCTACATCTTATTAAAATAGAAGTAATTTTTATTTTCAAGAATATGAATATACCTAGTGGCACAATGTCACAAAATAAATTGCTTAGTTTCGCATAACGCATATTTACTTTTTACATATCCAGTCTTTCTGTACTATTTGTTTGAGTCTCATTTCACTTACTCAGAAATATTTTATCTCGACTATTCCATACCTGAAAAACAAAGAATCGTTACTTCATAGACAAAATATAATTATGTACCATATTATCCAGTATCTACAATATTGAACAACCGTACAAATTTGGGAAATTCGGAAATTAGCCTCTTTACGCACTTGACTAAAGGTGTGCAAGTGAGATGAATGCATGAAAGAGTTACGGAAATTACACCAACGGAAGCTGAGAGGGAGATGAAGTTAGTGAAGATATAAGGAGAGAGGATTATGCTTCGAATATTACTGTAAATATATTTTCTAGACACATTTTCTCTCTTTCTCTTTCTCTCATAGTCAGTAACGTTTAGTATGACTAAAGAAGTTTTATTTAGATCGTGTGTCGTATACATCATTGTCGAACATCAGTGATTTCATTCTAATCAGAATATAGGATACGTTAGTATATTTTTATAGTAGATATAGAGGGGTGAATAAGCAGTCGGCAATTTTGGATGACTACCTACGCGTCCTGCGCCCATAAACATCAGTATAGAGATTAGAAAGAAGAAAAAAATCTCCTCCATCCCTCCAATGAGCCAACAGAAACTCACACAAAACACGAAATCTGTCAGTTTACCGCAATATCGTGCAAGAGGTACCTTCCCGCTCATAAGCTAGAATCGCGTACATAAACAACAAATTAACGCTTAACTTACTACTATTCTATATGCCTATAGAATAGTAGCTGAGTGTTCAAATTACAAACATTTTGTTGTATTGTCCATTAACGGGTGCAGTTAACCGTCCGCTCTTCTGTCGGGGTTATCAGTCGCACAACTTTTCTCAGAACAGCGTCCGAACAGACGTCTGATACAGTATCGATTTATCAGCGCTGCCAAAACTAACAGTAAGTATTTGATGAACTTACTTCCACGAAACACTGAAGGGTCAATAACATTGGCCCATATCCCTGAAGTGGCATTCAATATTGTAGCCGAATTGGACCGTCGCGACCGAGGTTACTCTCACTCACACGACCCTTCCGTAAAGTGAAAGTGGGGCTGTCGCGTTTCGTGACGCTTGTGAGATTCCGGTGACCCCTTGGAGGAGAGGAGGAAAGTAGGAAGGAGGGCGCGCACGCTTATCGACACAGTCCTAATAAACACATGTCGGTTTTTAAATCTTATCTATACTTGTATATGCACAATATATAGCTGAAGAGTATATTTGTCTCATGTAAAGCGTTAATCTCTGGAACTACTATCCTGAATCGAAAAAATCTTATTGTACTGGATAGTCTTTTTATCGAGGAAGGCCCTTATGCTATATACCATGACGCTACGACGAGTGAAACCGCCGGGTAATGCTGGATTTTCATAAATGAATACAAACCACTTGAAATGTTTAAATTTATTGTGAATAAATTAACTGACATTGGTTTTGTTCGATTTATGAAGAACATAGTAAGGAAGTGGTGGAAAGGTTTATTAGCCTGCACCGCTGCGGTAGACCGCCTAGCGAAATTATAAAACGACCTCGGAATTTTAATCTAGGTGAGGTTTATTGTGCAATTTAACAGTAAAAATCGTAAAGAAATTTACTGGTAATATTCCATAAGAATTAAAGTCTTTACCGCAATTTTAAATTGTAACACATTTCGTGAGGTGTAAGCAGTCCGTGTTCGACTATAGACAGTTATGACTTATAATGTGAATAAACATAGTCAGAGGTTGTGTCATGCCTCATTGCAGTCGAATTCGTACTTTTTTTTATAGAATAAGGGGCGAACGAACAGGCAGTAGTTAACTACCGCCGCCCATAGACATCTCCATAACCCGAACTCATGCAGGCGCGTTGCCGGCCTTTAAGATGGGAGTAAGCTCTTTTCTTGAAGAACCCCATATTGTATCGGTTCGGAAATACCAACGGTGGCAGCTGGTTCCACATCGATGTTGCGCGCGATAAGAAATTGCGCTAGAAACGCACAGTTGTAGACTTTGGAACATCAAGGTGATGACGGTGGAATTTACGAGTTCTGCCGTGATGTCCGAGAGTGGAATTCTGCTACTGGTATTAATCCGAACAACTTCTCGGAACCCTCCCCATTGTAGATGTGGTAGAAGATGCAGAGCGAGCCAACATCTCTTCGTAATGCCAAAGGATCCAGCTGCACGGAAACAACCTGGTCGTCAACGATTCGAGTTGCTCTACGTTGAATACGGTCAAGTGAGGCGAGTTGATAGTTGGGGGCACGAGCCCAAAGGTGCAGGACCTGGGCGTTGCATAATTGCAGCCGAAGATGTGGCGTTAACTACTGCTTCGCCCTATTGAGCACACCCAGTTTCTTGGAGGCTAATTTAGCCTTCGCTTCCAAATGACCGCGGAATTAAATGTTGCTCGGTATGTCGACTCCAAGAATCCCGGTACTAGCCGAGGCCATTAGTGGGATATTTTCGAAGCGAGGAGATACGACATTATTCCGTGAAAAGTCATTGCGAAGGTACACGATATGACATTTAATGGTACACTTAACTTTGCGTAACTCCTTCCTTGACAAAATGTTAATTAAAACTTGTTTTTTCTTTTCAGTTAGATATCGGGATTTTTGTTATTTTAATTATATTTTATTTTATAATAGCAGTACCCGACGCGCGTTTTTATGCCAACAACTAAAGTAAATTTAAAAAATAATTTTAAACAAGAAAAACAGAGCAGTATACATTCTCTGTTGCAAAATGCAAATATGTGACGTAGTCGTTTTGTACAAATCGCCATATAACATTACGGCTAGCCATTTTCAAAAACAGGGCCTTTTTTCTGGCGAGCTAGCGATTAACCAGATTGTTACTGCGAGACGTTCTTCAACTGCTGACGTTTAGTTTCGTTAAATCTCTAGGCAGGCAGACATCTTTAGGCAGAGACAGTGATCGATACAAACATGAAATCAGGCACTTTTGCCAATTTCATATTTGTATACGTTTTGAGTGCAAATGTAAAAATAACCCAACCACAAAGGCTTAGGCGGGAGCTACGCTCCCGCTTAAACCTTCACACCTATCTGGCATCTGGCGTTCTTTTGTGTATTCTACAATCGACGCCACTGTTGTTGTCATGTCAAGGAACGCCGCGATATATATATATATATATATATATATATATATATACAATTTGATGTGTTAGGCGGGGGAAAAAATGTAACTACAAGAATTTGCGCACAAAATCTGCCATTTATTTTTTAATATGTTTTAATGTAACACTCAGCACTCGCTTTATTAAGACGAATCTAACGACACGAAGGAAACAGAAATCTACATACAATACACATGCATACATGCATACATGCATGCATGCATGTGCGTAGCAGTCAAGTAAGAAAACACCATTCCTCGTTATTCAATAACGATGGTATCGTGAAATTGTGAAATACTAGTTTATTGTAGCGACAACGGCAATCACAATGAACAACTGTAAAGATTAAATCAAACCATTTTCGTTTTTATCTTTACATCGCGTCGGAACTAACGACACTCGCATTAACGATCTTGAAACAAAAATAAATTTGCATGACGCGTCAAGCGTCTAAAACGATTATGCATGGCGTGACTCGAAATGGGAAACCATAAGGAAACCTCGCCCGTGCCGAGTATCCACAAATTTTATTATTCAGTCGGTGGCCCAAGGCAATCGGTTATTAGAGGTCAGAGTCAAACATTCAACCTTTATGATACTTCAATATTTGTCCACTGGCGTGTCATTAGTGTCTGCATGACCATCACCAGCCTGTCGTCCTCCAATAATGCTTTCTTATTTATATTTTGTTTATTGAATAGGGGGACAAGAAGCATTCGGAGACTTCACGAGTATTTGTGGACATGCCCACAAATATCCGTATTACTATCATTTCATTCCTCCTTTCTATAGAAAGTGGAATAGTATCTATAGGGAGACAAACGAGAAATCGGAGCCTGTCAACGACGACAGACGTCCACGAACGTCAGCATAACTATGCCGATGCTTTGCCCTCTTTTCGAAACGCAACACCGTAGATGTCACTTAACGACGGTAGCAAGAGATCGGGAGGTACCTCCCGGGTCGTGCCGGCGCAATTCGGCCATAACGCGCAGATGGCACGGCGATTGACTGACAATTATTTTGTGGTTGACATTTTTTTTTTCATTCCGTTGCACAGAAAACTTGTAACTTTAGACGTTTGTGCGCTTATTGTAGTCGTTGTTACGATGTTTGCGGAGATGAATAATGCCTCTTTATAACTACATTAGAGACTAAGTACTTGTGCTCCGCGGTAATCCAATAGCCATTGTATACATTATCTCGTGTGTACTAAATTATAATGCTCTTAGTGTTTTATTTACAAGTTTATACACTAGCGAGAAATATGATTGTGAGGAGTACGTTGTAGAAAAAAAAAATACAACCTGGGGAGAGTCTCAGTAGGAAGATAAAGTAATAACTTGCGTATTTTTGTCGCTTAGGAGAATGGTACTGGAGCAACCAGTCTTTGGAAATCACTATCTTTGCCTATAAACACCGTTACAGCAAGCAGTCCTTGCGGCCCCGTTAGGCTACCTCAATGCGGGACAAGGTCTGAAGCCATCTGAAATTCTCATATATGTACATACCTTTGGGATAAGCCAAACTAAACTAGAAAGACAGCAGTTATATAAATACATTATTATTTCACACCATTAGCATATGTTGTAGTTCTACCCCCCCCCAGCCCCCCATTCCCCTCCACTTTATCCCATAGAACACATTATGTAAACATGGCTCTGACGCATGTGGAGTATGGACGAGGCGAGTGGGATCAGGGTTAAACACACGTAATCTTATTTTGTCTCGTGTAAACAAAGGGACACCAATTCATTGTTATTCAAGATACACGAGTTTGAAATTAAATTATAGGAACTAATTTGATGGACGGAAAAAGACGATGTGTCGAAAATTATCATTTGTGAGTTTACCGTGGCGGTATCGGTGAGGAGAAATGAATAATGGCAACATAACTCTACGTAACAATATTTCTAAGCGTCTGTACTTATAATGATTCCGTTTAACGTTTGCTCCCTTATACTATAAAAAAACTAAGATTAAAAATGCCGTGAAATTGTCATAAACACCGTAAATTAATGGATAGCGTTGGCTATCTTTATAAAATAATTAGCACATGTTTCCGTAACGCCCTCGTCACGCATCCACCAGCTTACTTCTCAAGTTAAGCCTGCGTACGAAAGTTTTACTTCAAAAACTAAGATTACAGATCAGCCTTAACGTGTAGACAGAAAACTAGTGATGTGGACTGTAATGTCGTTTGCCATGAAACTGTAATAAAAATCGTTAAGTAATGGCTAGGGTTGGCCACCTTCATAAAATAATTAGCACACGTGCGTATGTTACCGCGAGGAGCCTGACCAACTCATTACTGCCAACTTTACCGCATGTACGTTCTTCATCATGAGTATGTTAATTACATTAGCTATACCTGTCCCACTTACTCTCGCTCAGATATCATCGGCGGTTGGCGGTGTCTAGTTTTGGAATTATCATTATCTTTTTTTTAATGTTGACGCAGGGAAACGCATTTACGCGCCTTAACCAGCCCTGGGTGGGGTAAAGTGGTGTGTGGGACTCGCGGCACATGATAGTGCCGAATACCCACAAAATCCACCGCGAGTGCCATCATTGCCGCCCTTGGTGAGGTGCCCCGGAACAGGAATCATCAGGGCACCTCGACGGTTGGTCTGCCCCCTAAGGGATCAAATTCAGCTCCACAGATAGGGTTGCCCAGCACTACAGGAGAACCCCACTGACTTTGGGACAGCGCAATGGGGTGAGGTTCCCATAATCGCCCCGTGCGCAAAAGCGGCACCTCCTGTTGCTCTTAGGTCCCCTCTTCTTATAAGAGGGTTATCGAGAGCTATTCCTCTTTCTGATCTTTAAGCACCCTCTTCTTATAAGAGGTGTGCAAAGATCCCCCTCGGTTCAATTGGGTTCACCCCAGGCTACTAAGCCCCACCGCCACGACAAGGCTCGAACCACGGTGGGAGATGATCATGATCCTCTACCATTTACCTGCTGCCAAAGTTTACAAGTGACTCAGATGGACTTTGAATAGAACACGACTTTGTTGTATCGAAACTTCTATATCGGCTCACAGGCCCATCGGAGGGAAGTAAGGGGGCAACACATCTGCATGACCATTATGCTGGTGTATATGGTTGTCAGTAATCGCCAAAAGTCTCTAATTTCTCGTCTGCTTTCCTATACTATAAAAAAGGGAAAAATATTATGTCATTATGTTATACTCGTATATATTCACGTCAAGACACTACGTAGCACAGGTGAGTGGAGCTACGCTACTTCGTAGCTGATACGAATACACAACTACTAATTGATAATACTTATTCTAGCTACGCCGTGCTTCATGTGTATGCTAG
The DNA here is from genome assembly GCA_017140195.1 of Eumaeus atala. Classification (NCBI taxonomy): domain Eukaryota; kingdom Metazoa; phylum Arthropoda; class Insecta; order Lepidoptera; family Lycaenidae; genus Eumaeus; species Eumaeus atala. The sequence continues at coordinate 760,832 of JAFELO010000490.1, forward strand.
TAAATAGACAATCGTTTTAATTTTTCACTTCCATAGGCAAACCCTTTGACTGTTTTTTTAGATAATGATTATTTACTAGACCAAAGTCAAATCCTAATTAGTAAATTCACAAATGCAAACGATATCTACTCCACAATAATATATAGTGCCTCATTAGCCAATGAAAATAAATGAAAAGTGCTCTCTGGTAGATATTTGCTAGAAATTTCGAGAGCAACGAACGAAGTTCGTAGCAATAAAACTCCTAGAATTTTGTCAAAAGCGGCAAATTCACGATAACTTCGATGTAAAAGTATTTTCACAACGACATTTTCATCATTAAAATTTTCAACTTGTTAAATTTTAATACATTTTGCCATTGTCAAGGTTTGGGATACAAAAATACGATGAAAATTGTTTGAAACACGCCCAGCGTAACGCATTATGTTTTTTCACGCCTATTTAGATTACATTGCGCTTTACAATCTAGAATCATGTTCGTTCTTAAGAAAAACTCCAGTTGTGTCGGAGCAGACACACAATTTTTTATTTAGAAACTCAATGTCCCTTATTTAAATATAAATCTTTTTCTACACCAAACAATGAATAACAAGTCACCATACTACTCACTTCCGACCTGGACCGGGGGGTATCAGAGAAAGACAAACCAAAAAAGTAAAATCAATAAATATATTATGGGACCACTTTTGCCTGTCCGTCCGTATAGACATACAGATCATCAGGCGAGAAATGAGATAATACATTACAAATCTATACTTACTATGTTATAAAACAAAGTCCCCATAAACCGTATGTCTATGTGTCATCATCGATTTTCTTTAAATGTATTGAACGGATTTTCATGCGGCGTTCTCCCATGGATAGAGCGATTCCCGCTGAGTATTTTAGTTAAGGTAACAATTTATTCCAGGGCGGAGCCGGGGTAAATCTAAAATTGGTAACTACGTGTCACTGAAAAATGGTTGCTCGTATTTCCCCGCGTTGGTACAAAATCCTTAGTACGCGAGCCCGACTCACACTTGACCGGTTTCTGTCCTTAAGGACAAATCTGAAAGTCTTTTAAATTATAAAGGGCATACTGGTGTCAGTAGCACTTTTTGACGTAAATGTTCAGAGGCCCCCAGGGAATTAACTACCTCTATGAAACAGACCTAGTGCGAGTCGGACTGCGCACGAAGGGTTCCGTAGCATTATCTATTAAAAATGCTTTTTTTACCCAAAAACATGTCTGTCTCGGAACCCCTTAAATAGTTAATTCAGATAGTTTTGTTTTAACGGCAGCAGAAATACATCATCTGAAAAAAACTCAAGTATTCTATCACTGTTCATGAGATATGTCCTGGTGACAGATGGACAGAGGGGTATCGGAGCCTTAGTAATAGGTTTTTACCCTTTGGTTACAGAAGACTTACACAAGTGCCCGAATATTTTTATTTCTAGGCAGACTTAAGTTAGATCTCTGCGCTTAGCAAATGCAATACGTTACGTAGAATATGATGAATAAAACATTTTGGCTCAATTTCAGGTCCTCTAGTCGAGCACGAGCGTGTTTGACCGCGAAGCTTGTTTTGGATTTTTACTTCCATATTATGTAACATTCCTAGGTTTGGCTTGCAACGTCTATGGCGGAAGCCTGATGATGAATAATGAACCGTACAGATAACTGATGATTTTCTTAACGAGAGTGCATAGCCCTACTATTTAAACTACCCAATTGTAAAAAGTGAAAAATGGGAATATAGAATTAAATTAAAATTTAAACTGTTTTGAACAAAGTGTATACGGTTGTTTAAGAGATGCGAGATTTTTTTCTTTGCTGCTACGCAACCCTTCATAGACGATTCCGATTCGCTCTCGACCGGTTTATTTTATTTATAATTATGTTAAAACTAGTGCACCCTCAGACATTAATCTATATCAAGTAAGCTTGAAGTTATTAAGTTGGCCTATAAATAATGTGTAATGTATCAATAATGAATTGACGTCACTATGGACGGCGTCAATCCGGGCGTTATGGCAGTTACGCTCCATTGTACTCCGACGGAATTGTCTATTTCAGGCACATCTACAATTAGCGTGACGATACTTGGCGTTCGGAAAGTGCCAACGTTATTTAATGTTACATTTTAAATGCTTGTCGTTTTACATTCTTTACGTAAAACAGACAGACCTGGTGATGTCTTTTTTTCGGACCTGAAGCTATGCTGTGGAAGCGAAGAAGAATCCAATATTGCTTTATGATTGTTATGAGTGCTCGAGTAGGTTTGGAATCGATAAGAGCTGGTAAAGAATTGTGTGTATATGGTTTAGCTGAATACCCGAGAAAGTGTAAGGAAGACTGCCGGGCATCACTGCTCCTCATTACGTAAGACAATCTCGTATGTTTCTTCACAGTTGTGAGGGAATGACGACTAGAATACACAGTAGGAGGAACCCGAAATATACAGGTGCTTATTAATTCGATTTACCACGATAAAACATTCACACACCGACATGACATCTAAGTAAATTAATACCGTGCGAAACAAGACGTTATCAATGGCAAGGATTAATTAAAAATAAATTCCTCATAATATTTTGCGGCATGCATAAATTGTAGTATGCAAAATTATGAATATTCAGTAAAATGTAATCTTGTCACTCAAGGACAAACGATTACTAAAAAAACTGACTAGAACTTGCAAATTCAAAAGAACCTCTTAGTTCAGAATTCAGAGCTATAAAATTGGTAGGTTTTTTATTGTTATAAAGAGAAGCGTATTTCGTCCTCCTCTCACCATCTAATGCGGTAAATTAGAACTCTCCAATGGGCCACCTGAAACTCATAATTTACACGAAATGTGTGCGAGAGATACCTCCCTCATGTCATGGTACTACATTTTACTAAAAAGGCGTTAAGCTATTCACAGCATTTATTTTGATCTCTAATAAACTTATGTTTATTTTTATAAATCAAGTTTTGGTCTTTATCTTTTTAATCTACCTATTTTTAGTGTTACAACTTTTGCAATTATAATCATTTGGACTCAAAAAACCTGCCAAACGTAACGGCTTTCATTTGGGCCAATATACTGTTTTTTTTTCCCAATTCCGGATCCATTGCGATATTCGACTACCTATATTTTTGTAATTCATTAAGACATGTGTACAAAGATTACTCAGACGGAAAAAAATTGTTTTGATAAAGGAAGTAAGGAAGGAGTAAAGGATTGCAAAGGCGTTTTTCGGTGTAGGTAGCAAAAACAAAAAAAACTGATGCGGCGGTACGTATGCAACAAGTTAGCACATGAATTGCTGAGTCAGACACACCGCTCAGGCTTACCCAGTGCCGGTTGTCAATGTAAGCGTGGTCGCTGGTCAATGTAAGCGGCTTATCATGTGATACCGCAAATGTTCACCTCATAGTCATTGTTGCAACACATGATCTTATAACACACAAATCCTGTACAATAAATAACACATATCCTACTAACATAATAAATGCGATAGTCTGTATCTATTTTCTTAATTCTCTCATGCAAAAATTACTAAACCGATTTTAATGAAGATTGGCACAACTAACATTATAAATAAATAAAATAAGAAAAATACCCTTTAAATTAAAATTGACAAGAAAACTCAACAATAGAAATAAACACAGCAATAAAAGACTCATTTTAGGCAGCAGTATACCCCACAAAAATGTGCGACCTCTGTTTAAGTTAGGAGGAAATCGAACAATGATTTTCAAGCCTACCACATATATCTTTTCTTTCTCGTTCCAGCAGTGAACAAAAATACAAATACGAAGCCGCAAATAAATTAACAATGACTATATGTACTATGTACTACATAATATACAACATAAATACATACAGGATATAATTACGCGTCAAATATATAATATTTCAAAATATTGAATGCATGTGAATGTGTACATAACGTGGTCGGAAGCAGACACAATAACATACACGTACACGCGCACAAAGTAAACATAAGTAAATAATATAGGACCTTTTTATTTTAAACTAATAAATAAAAACATAAATAAAAATAAAAAAATAAGCTTAATACTGATAAGGTTAATAAGTTAAGCATCAGTTTGAATACGTAACAAATATTTTATATAATGAACTTTAACGTTCTGATGAAGAGGAAACATTTGATTGTTTGTTTAACATTACTACTGGACCGATTTGAAAAGATCTTTTACGATTAAATTCTAATATTATCTGTGATGAACATAGGTTATATAAAAAAATTCTGAAACGTTGTGATCATTATGAAAATTTCGATAATGTAAATAAAAGTGAATGAAATATAAAAGTAAATCCTCATATTGCTGCGGAAATTATTACTCTCCACAGAGAGATTGACAAACAGAACTCATGGAGCACAATATTAACAAAAAATATTAATTATGTTCTTGCAAGATTAAAAGCGTAAATTTCATTAACTATAACGAGACAATTTTAAGGTTATTTTGTTCTTATTGTAAAATACGGGTATTTATGATAACTATTTTTATAGCGACTACTAGCCGCTATCTACATCGTCTCTATAATCTGCAAAAAAGGGTAAGTACATACTTTTGATAGTAGTTACTTATTAGTAGAAATTGTGAACATTAGAAATGGTAATTTGACAGTCATCATTGGATCCAATCACCTTAAGTCATCTATTATTTAAAGTTTCTAATTTATATTCATTCACAAGACACTATACGAAAGGCCGGTTTCACCGGTTCCCAACTACCTAGGTAATTTTTACCTAAATGCTTGTTTGGTGGTTTTCGGTTCCATTTATAAATTTGTTTAATTTTTGAAAGACAACTTAATTTGACAGCTTCGCATTACATTATTAGAAACTTACAATATTGTTATTTAAAAATTTCGAAACGCTACTTATAATAATAGTTTTAGTTTTCAATTATTTGCGTGTAAGTTGTTACGTATTTTCAAATAATTTTTTACGTACTTCCCAAGTTGGTTCCCTTTAAAGCCCTTAAACCTGTATTTTTGGTGTGCAATAAAGAAATATTTATTTATAAATTAACAACAATTTCTAAAACTAAAATAATAATAAATAGCCTATTTACAAGCGGGCGCATTTCGAATGTCCGCTATGTTAAAGAACGCAAGAGTGTTTGTTTATTTCCATTATGATGATACGACTAGAGATTAGTCGCCGAAAATGGTTGTCTATCTGATATATGTTCGCTATATATAGCCCCGATTTAGGGCCTGTTTCACCAGGCTCAATTATAGTCATGACTGATGCGAACACAAATATAAGATATATGTAAAGAATTTCGGATCCACCGGTTCCGAATAGTAGAAACAGAAATTAGGTATTACCTATCTAAGTTGACTAACACACTTTGTGTTTGCATAGAGATAACCACGTCCTGGATTGTCTGCACATCCTATCTCATATGGCCACAGGTGTTATTTTAAACACCATTGGTGTACCAATAACCGTTATTGGTTTACACGCCATTGATTTACAAAACAGCGGTTGTATAAAAACATATTGCATTTGCAAAATCAACCTCAAGTGCATGGTTTTAAGTCCTTTTTACAAAGCAGACTATTTGAAATAAATGCACAATTAAAACATTATATTTTTTAAAATCAACATTGAGTGCACAATTCTACATTGTTCACATTTCAAACGCTCGGTTATAAGATGGTGTTTTTGTAAAACAAAAGCGCGTTGACTTATTCAACCAATTCCCGTGCAGCCATTTTGAGCTACCTCACATTACACACGTGCTCGAGTTTTACTTGATGACGTTGCGATATCTTGAGCGTTAAGTGGTTTATAATCTAGACTTTAAGTATGGCGCACACATTTTTTTCCAGTTATAGTCTAGTCAGTCGAGCTGTAGAGGCTGGACAATCAGTAGTAGGTCCCTCCGAAAAAAAAAATCCAGCTATAGTCAAGTGATACGTGCATATTATAATGTACGAGCGGTACCGCGGTTTCGTTCGCGTAAAACCTACAGCTGGCGAGCTAGTCATTTTTTCGGTATAAAAAGTATTTTGAACATTATTCCAGTTTGTGATTTATTTGTGCCAAATTAAATTCGAGTCCGTTCATTAGTTTCCCGTGAATGAATATCAAATATCCGAGTTTAATAATATAAATCTGAGATGTTTATTTGAACGTGCTGATCTCAGGAACTCAGGAATTGAAAAATTCTTTTTTTTTTTGCTGAATAATCCTTTTATCGAAAAAGTCTATATGCTATATACCATGACGCTGTGACTAATAGGGCCGAAGTTACGCGGGTGAAAATGCGGGGTGATGCTAGTTTATGACTATATTAGTAGAGAAACTTACGTATATAGAATAGGAACAAGATAACATGATTGCTGATAAAATGCTCGATTACGATAATGACGTATTAGTAAGAATTCTTACTGTACTATGGTTTAGCTTCCGGTTGCACTTTCATGGACGTCGGTCACCAAGTGATTGACTCGTCGTTTAATTATAATTGACTAGTAGTCTGTCCCGGCTTAGCACCGATATTTCACGAAAGCGGGAAAAAACATTCAAAACCTGCCTGGTAAATATTACACGTTACCATGACAAAAAATTTAATTTATTACAGAACAACTTCAATCGGGACAGCTAGAAGTCCATAATTTGTGGTAACTAAATGAACATTATTGTAGTTTTCATAGTGCTCTAAAACATTTTAGAAAATGTTACATAGCCTATGTTCATCAGATATGATGTACGATTCTGATGATAAAATAATTTTTCAAATCGGGTCATTCGTTTCGAAGTATATTCAATGTAAACAAAACAAACAAACAATCAAATGGTTCCTCTCTATAACGTTAGTATAGATATAGACTGAGATAGACAGGGAGATCTTTTTTATTTCGGAGCATAAATTGTGCTGTGGAACGAAAACGAAGCCCAAAACCGCTTCATCGGATTGCGAGACAGAGAGAGAAAATAATAAAATATGAGTGCAGATAAAATAACAATAACCTGTGCCTAAACGCATTGAATATTTACGATGCATTGTTTATTCACGGTCTCACGTCACAACCGCCACCAGTAATGAGTCAAACATTCGGTTGACAAAAATAGGTTCGAGTTAGCTGCTCCCCGTGACTACTCGTAGGAATTTACGTTTCGCCGCTACAGAACGCGTAATATGACTACCACTACATCTTCGTTCTACACAACGTAGGAGGCAAGAGAATCGGAGGTAAACCTGAAAGTGTGCCCGCGTTTCCAGCATAATTCGATCCATGTTCGATAGCGGTGAGGGTTGGTATGCTGATTACTTCTTCGCCAAACTTGTGGTGCTATAAAATATTTTAAGGCATGACATGTTTGGCGTAGAGGTCGGAACATATAAGTGAGGTGGTTTGGCGGGTCTGTCCCACTATCTCCCCTAGACTATCGCCCGTTGTCTTAGTAATCTATGAAGCTGCACAGGACACTTCACTTGGAGTGAAAAAACAAAAAAAAAAAGTTTTGCGTTTAATGTAACGTCGCTATAATTAATTTAAACACCGAAGTCCGCGTGGATTTAACCGGTACAGTTGCCTACTAAAATATCGGCGCGCTTACCTCTTCTATCAGCTAGCTTCAGCGTCATGGCGGTAACCATATTTCCTCTCGATAACAGTTCACCAACCAGAGATCTCATTTTCGCACGACAACCATTTTCGTCTGTATTCGAACAGTAACAAAGAAATTGAAAATTTTAGGTGTTATGGAGCAGATGTTAGGCAGCTTTACCGCCCTTCGAAAAGCTGGACAACGAGAGCAATGGAGGAAGATCGTAGGAGTCGTGAAGTACTTTTAGTGCACACGACCTACACTAATGAAAACTAGAAAAGAAATTGGGTACCCTTCTTTTATAGAATAGGGGGGCAAACGAGACATCAGAGCCTTTTTACGACTTCCGACGCCATCCACATCTACATAATTACTTATGGGCCACCAGCTACTCACAAACCGCACGAAACGCGACACTGAAGATGACCCTTTACGGCGGTATTATGTTAGTGAGAGGTACCTCCCTGGTCGTGCTGGCCTAATTCCGTTGCATAGGATGATGTAGTGTCAAGCACTATGCACGGCACTACCTCCTCTTATGCAGTGGCATGGCACTAACTCTTCCTACCATCCTTTAACCTATTTTTTTTTTAATAGAAATGCTACATGCAGTTGGATCGAGCAGATGGAACAAGCTGTATGAGAGCACGGATGGCCCATTGTGGAATAGATAACGCAAACTTGATTACGCGATGCATGAGTACATTAATTATACGTGTAATGCATCCTCACCGAAAATCCAATCTTGTTTTCTAGTATAACAAAGTAAAACAAGCTTGTTGACAATAATAAAACTAACACAAATTAAACTGCTGATGTTAGCCATTATGTAACAAATGTATTTTAATGGCGATAACAAGTGATTATTATAAATTTTTCGTAAACGTTAGCGACAGGTATCTCAAATGCCTTCGACTTGTACATAGAAAAAAAAATCGAAACCAATGGTATATAGCAGCGCTCGGCAACGCGCGGTTTGCGGCCTCTCTAGTTCCCTGCTACAAGTTTGCCAAACTCTGCTATAGACTAGAGAATGATTCCTAACCTAACTTGCGTTTCCGATACCTGTGCGTAAATTCTCCGGCTTATGTATGAGTCATCATAAAGATTTACTTTTATTCAAATAAGTATTTGTCATCACTGCTCTCATAATATTATATAAGTTCAAGCCCACTGGAGGGGAGGAGGCCAGGATGACAACGCCTCGGCATAGTAATTATGCGGATGTACATGGGTAGTTGTAAAAAGGCTCCGATTGCTCGCTTGCCTTTATATACTATAAATAGTACATTTTTGTATAAAGTAATAAATGTACTAGGCCATAATTATATGCCACATCTACAGAGTCAGCTACTGTGCACCTTATACATGGCTATGAAGTAATGCTTAAAATATACCCTTCTTGGCCTTCCGCGTCCTCTTCTTGCTCCTAATTGTAATGGCAAAGGCCCAAGGTGGTGTTTATGAAAGCATTGTGTTGTATAATATGAATATATACCTTCCTTCCGCTTACTAAATATTTGAGGAGCGCGTATTCTCAGTCCAAGCCACTACCTCCATCCACCTTTACCAAAAATTTAGGGCAGTGGATGTCCAAGGCGCTCGTAACTGATGAAAATGGTGTAAGATAGACGATTACAAAGAGCTGCACTGACAATTCCTGTGCAGCAGACAAAAAACCGGCGGCAGGGGTGCCCAGCCATGATCTATAAATAAGGCAAAAAAAAATGTAGTTTATCGTGCGAGAGAGCCTCATATACATGTTTAATTTATTGTGTTTAACATGTTTGTTGTTGTAGCCGCAACAGAAATACACCATCTATAAAAATTTCAACTGTCTTCATCAACGGATTGTGACATATCTGCCTGCCTGGTGACAGACGGACAGACGAACAAACGATCTGGGGAGCCTCAGTATGTGGTCCCGTTTTCTATGGCCGTCGATAGTCACTTACCAAAACTCTCCACCTTTTCACTAGCCCCCTGGGCAACGAAGAAGTAGATCGCATGGACATCCAACAGTTTTTACGTGACCCAAGTGTTCATAGAATTGTAGTCTCCATCAGAAAGCTCTTCAACTACATTGTTACACATAAATACATCGATTGTGATGATGATGTTTATCTCGGATACGTCACGAAACATGGGGAAATGGAAATAACATTAATAATTAGTTCATGTACATTATATGATGTCAGGTCAGGCATAGGTCCTGACAATGTATCATAATTCATACACCATCTTTATTAGGAAGTTTAACACCCGTCTTCGAGAGAGTAAGCGAGGAGAAGCCCGTAACCCTGTACAGCATATATACGAAAACAATATTCCACAGCATGAGTTCAGGACCGAGAAGAAACATGGCCTTGCAACAAGAACAACTGTCCTTGTTCAACGCTCTGATTTTTTACAAGTACATTCGGCAGCCCCAGGTGTAAAAATGCAACAGTTAATATCAACTGCGTAAGTGTTTACTCAATACCTAATTACACGCTAGAGGCTGTTCATGGCGCATTAGACCTCGAAGATTAATTTCCAAGTACCTACATATTACATTACAGTATACATACACGAACTAAAAACTACCAATCAAAAAGCAGATTTATCGATAAAAAAAATTGTCTAAAGAACGTTAATGGTAATAGTAAAATGCTAAATATATCACTTGATTGTCCCCCAGGGCAAACAATTAGCTTCCTAACCATAGTGACGATTTTTCAACCACTATTAATTCCTCCGTATAAAATTAACAAATCATGTGATAAGCACGTACTTGTGTATTTATTGTACAATTTATAAGAGTTCTTTACAATACAGATAATTTTTCTCATTACTTAACCTAAGGTACTACTTATAGTGTGTGGGTATCGTAAAATGTTAAAGTGTACATATAACATCTGAAGTATCATTAAAGTATAACAATTAAAATGTTAACGTAGTAGTTTTTTTTTTTACTTATTATATTATGATTTTTACAACTAATACTGATTATAACTACACATGATACTTTCAAGGAAATACTTATGTAATTCATTAATTCTATTTCAAACTATCTTTTATATCTGTGGACGTACAAATGTGAATACGTCAATGGGCGATTTTTATATACATGTTACAGGCCATTACAAACGATTAAAGACACCAAACAGACAGAAATTAAAGAAAGAATTAAAGACAAACACCAAAAACATCTATGAAACCGGATTCGCTAAAAAGTTCAAAGACTTTTTGTATGAACTGGCGTTAAGTTTACTGTAAATCACGTCACATCAAAGGACACTCGAACGCGGCAAACCAAGATATCATTAAGATTTAAAATAGTTTCATTTTGTCTCCTGGCGCCTTACCTCTATAGGAACTCTTCGAGGGCGACGTCCCTCCAGCACGCCGGAAGGAACGAGCGCCGCGTTCTCAACATAAACACACCACAAGCTCGGAATCAACTAGGAACTTTTTAATTATTTTAAAGTAACACTGCACTAACACTGAGTTCGATCACTGAAATCCAATTTTCGTGTTTGTTATTTAACAGGGGTTAAGGTTTATACAAGCGCGCATGTCACTTTAATTTAGAAATGTTTTGATGAGCTGCGAAACAGTGTCTCTCAAGACCGCCGCTCGATGACTGCCGGGCAGCGCGCCGCGGCGCGTCGCGCGCCGACCGTTGTTAACATTTCGTTTTGGTCGCATTGTCGGTTAGTGGAACGAAAGACGGGAACTACCGCCTAACCGGGGGAGGGATGAAGCGTACGGAGGGTAGAAGTGCACTGCAGGCTACATTTAAATATAGTAAGATTATACCAGCCATAGAAACTATGAAAATGAATGAAATTGTTAATTAAATATGTAAAGTATAACTATTTACCTAATGCGCAATCATAATAATAATGTATTTATGTAATATACAACTTGGTACCTAAGTATTAAAATTTCATCTATATTGGGACCATGCAATTTGAAATAAGATTTTTTTACGAGAGCCGATTGTCACTGTGTTGTTGTTTTGGAGTAAATTTGTTATTAACTAAATAATAAATTTACTTAATTTTTCCCGTGTAAAGAACCACTCGATTGTGTTATTACACACAACAATGTTATTCAGATCGTAATCTATACTTAGTCTGATCATAAACACTGTTACTATTAGAAATAAAAAAATGTTACATTTCGAATTTGGAATCTGATATTTTTATGCAATTGTTCATTGTGTTTTCTCATTTTGGCGCCAATACAATGTACTATATTAAAATGGAGTGGGGTGATAAACGGAAAAGAATCGCTGTGCTTGCATTACACAAAGTAGGTATCTCTCCATACACTAGGTATTATTCATTAGTCCCGGTCTTAATACGATGGATTATGATTTACGGTCAGCTTTAGAGACTACAGCTTGCTCTGAACGCCATGATAATTTGGAGTTCCTAAAAAATCCATTAGATTGGCAGTGGAGAATTTCCACGTGGAAACAGTGCGTGTTTCTATATATAATTGGCCTCAATATTTAAAGGACTGTATTGCAGCCAATGAAGACGAGATATTTGTGAATTGAACAAACACACTGTAAAATTAATAAATATTATTTGCAATTTTTTTTCCCTTGTTACAACACTTATGGCAAGACTAGGTATATGTACTCTGTACCACATAGTATACTATTAGGAGTCTAGAGAAGTTGCCTCAGCAATCTTTAAAATATATAAATAGTTTTTAGTTTTAGCAATAGAGACTAAAATATTGTTTAAACCAGTAGGTTAACTTAACCTTAACTGATTTAAAATTACAAGCTGTTGCTGTACACGCGTAAAATGTATTTAGCATACTGCATGTACTCAGAGCGGGATTGCGGGAGCAAGCATTTTTCGGGATGAAAAGTATTTTTATCCTGATTTTTACGCATTTATAATATTAGTAATGCTAACCTGCTTACCTTACTACTGCTTAACAACACATTTTCGGTACGTTCTGATAAGTGATATCCAATGTCCATCGCCCATAGAGGCTACAACACTAGTGACACGGAGTTTCACAGATGCATGATATTGAAGATCGCTAGGTTGGAAGGTGGCATCTGTTCGTAAATACCGAGGATGGGCAGCTGATTCTGCAAAATAAAATAAAATAAAATGTAGCCGTTATTTTTTCCGACAATATGTAAGAGGTAGTGTCATGCTGCCTTGTCGAAATAAGCCAGCACGCTCACATGGTACCGCCGTAAATTGACAGCTATGCTGTGGCGTTTCTTAATTGCGGTTTGTGAGTAGCCAGTGGCCCATTGAAGAGGATTAGGAAAGGAGTACCAGCCTTTCATCGTCCTCGCAGTGTTACGGTAATCATGCGGATGTCTATGGTCATTGATAGTCGTGAAAAGTCTATAAATCTCATTTGCCCTCTATATTATTAAAAATATATATAGTATCGACCGCTCGAGCTGGCCGGCAAAATAATTGCTGCGTTTTTAAAGGTGCCGTAGGCAAAATCTCAGTCTGTCTGTCAGTCCGCCCGTCCGTCGCCTGTCCGTCAGCCCGCCAGTCCGTCGCCTGTCCATCCGTATGTCATAGACCTGTAACTCGGATATTAGGGGTACTGTAACTATGGTGGAAATTTGGAAAGCAGGTGCATTTTATAAACAACCATAATATATTTTATAAAATGTGGAGTGGAGTGTATTTTTTTAAAGTAAGTAAAGCTGTGCTGTTCAGTGAATAGGTACTTCTTAATGGCGTGGAAGTTATCTAACAAAGATTTTTAGTTATTCTAATACTTACAAAGACATTCGCTTCTAAAGGGGTAAAAACATAACGTGACCAATCCAGTTGAACATAAAATTCAATTAAAAATTTAAACGATAACTTGTATGCTGCTACGGAATCTTTCATAGATGCGCCCTACTCGCTCTAGATCTGTTTTGTGGTGGTAGGCCAAAAAAACTATCAGCATTGGTGATATGATAATGCAACAGTTAAAGCAGCAATAAAATGTGGACGTGGTAAACTCACCTCAATGATGTTCCCTACCAAGTCACAAGTACGATTAGTAATAAAAAATTCTAAAAGGTCCCTTAGACCATTAGTACTATTAAAAACTATTAAAAGACGCTGCTAGGGATATTATAAGTGAAAGGTGTACAAGGACGGGACTGGTCACTACACAGTACTTTAAAGTAGCTTTCTCATATCAGATTTGTGTACTCAAATCTTGCTGATATGAAATTATTGACTGAGTACGTACGTGCGTTGGAACACGCTTGCTAGTAACCACGAGACAATTCACGAGGCAAAGTATCTTAATGCGAGAGATACATTGTAACCCTGTACAGTGTGTTGTAAGTTTCAAATTGCACCGTATCCTGCTGCGACGCCTCGCCCGAGCACGGCGCTTGAACCTGCCCCGAGCGAGAGTGCACTCGACACTCAAGTCTCGATGCCGCAGTCAACACTCTTCAGAGCTCTGAGCTCTCCCATATCGGTTTTAACAGATCAGATTATTTACCTCTACACATGTCCGAGAGCATCTGAATAATAATGGTTGTCCGTGCATTTATGTATGTAGGTTTCTGTGTTCCCTGCTACAGGCTGAACGACGGGACGATCATAGCGTATGAGGCGTCCTCAGATTCGTCTTGATAATGCGAGTACCGAACCACAGTCTGGTTCGGTATAGTAAAACATATCTTAAGCAATGGGCGTTTTTGCTGGAAAGAAGTTGCTTCTTATCACACGTTGCGGCAAGACGGGAAAAAATCAGACGAAAAGTGGCCGCCACACTTTTTGGTATAGCGTAAGTGCGCTGCGTGCGCAAGTTTCTCTCTCACCCTCTCCCTCTCTCAGGTTTTTGTACATAATAAATAATAAAATAATAGAAAATAATTACAATAACAAAAAAAAAATTATTTTAATGCTAGGTTATTCATATTAGTTGTATAAGAAAAGTAAAACAAGATAAGTTTATTCGATTTTCATACTATTCGTTACGAATACAATTCTATATTATTTTGATTTTTATTCGTATATTAGAAATTGTAAAGTGTAAAATGGCAAAAGAGACTTACCTCCACGACACAGGGAAACCTAGTGTGGAGGCCAGTGATCAGTTGTGTAAAAATCAGATGTGTTGTGTATGTATTTTTATTTTTTGAAAGCGATTAGCTGAAAAATAACTTTTATCTTTCAATGACCACAATTACTCTTTTCCTCATCTCCAATGGGTCACTAAAATGTCTGGTAATTTCTAATAGCATTATTAGGAATTACCAGGCATTAACTTCACATTTCTAACATCTCTGGCATCAATCTAATGTACTCTCAAACATTTCGAGCTTTAAAGTTTACATGTGTAACAGACTTTTTGAATAGCAATCCATTACGTAAATTGGTACATGTTCAGCTTCATTCAGCATTTAAGCGAAGCAGTATCGATCACCGGCGCATTCGGAAGCAGGTCAATGATTTGCATCTGGTGCATGTGGAGTGCCGGGAGCTAATGTAAATCAAAGCCAAGCTGTTCGCCTAATCTGCTTGACAGACACCAGTCCGACGCAAATAGCTCCTACGTCATACGTGGCCGATGCCCTCCTTGTTATGCAGGGGATACATTATGATATATTATTATTATCGTACATTATGATACTTCTGGATGTGGCAAGGCAGGTATGAAAACATCGTGATATGGCACTCAGTTCTCTCTGCCTATTCATTAGAGAACAGGCGTGAGGATGTATGGGTGTGTATGATACTTACGAGTATTGATTGATGCAACTCCGATGTATATTTTTGCTAGAAGCTGAACGGTTTCTTTGTTTTGCATTCGAATACAACAACCTCTGGAGCTGGGTATCAGATTTGTTAAAAAGTAAAACTTTTTAATTTGATTTAAGATTCTATTGCAACCCTTGAAGAAAGTTTAGCAGAGGAACAAAAATAAAAGGAATTGCCGTGTTGTTATGAAACCGAGAGTGCAAAACTTATAACTAACAGAAGTACACATGACCGAATGCAGGCAGACCGAGATAACGAGACAGTCAAATTTTTGTTGAGTCATAAAAAAAAGATATAGATCATTAGATTTTCCTGTTTGTCTATGGAAATTGAAATATACACGTAGCCTTCTACGATGTTGATGTGAGGATGATTCAGGTAGGTCCGCCGACGGTCACCACAAAATTTACGAAGCACAGAATCGACAAATACAGAAATTGCTCTTTTGCTTTTCATCGAGAATACAGAAATTCCTGAGTTTTAAGGTACTGATTTATTGTGGTAAAAATAACTGAACATTTATTTTGACCTTTAATGGCGCATCGCAGTTTAATGAAACGTGACTGCTAGTGCAGCACGAATTTCCGAAGCCGAAATTCGGCTAGAACTCGGATATTAATAATAAAAAATGCCTATTTTACCCTGCACGTACACGTGAAAGACTAGTAAAAATGGATTATTAAAATATTGTAGATAGTTATTGATTTAATACTTATCTATCTCAGCTGTCCATCAGTCACCATCACATAGTCACTCCTCTGGCAAGGCCGCGGCCATTTATAATCAACGGCCGTGAGTCCGAGACATGTTTAAATATTTTAAAATATAAAAGTGTCACATCATTCTGGAATCTTGGATATATTCCAGACTCAAATTGGATTTTAACCTCGACTTAGAACGTGAAATGTTTGCTTACTTATATAACGATTTATAAATTATGTGTTCTGTCAATAATCTCATATAAGCTGAATGTTAGTTAACTCAAATATTTTGTGTGAAAGCCATGCGTTAGACTTTTCCTTCACTTTCGACTTTCGCACCTAGGATTCCAAGCTAGATTTAGAACATGAAATGCTTGTTTATTCTTATCAGGATTTATGAAATAAATGCTCTGTCAAGAATTAAATGTTAGCTGAAGTTGATCGACATACATATGTCATGTGAAAGAAAGCAATACATGTGTTGGACCTGTGTATGTATAGCTTTCACACCTAGGATTCCGAACTAGACGTAGAGTATGAAACATTTGTTTATTTATATCAGGATATCCAAATTACGTGCAATATCATCAATTTCATATTAGCTGAAGTTGATTGACGCAAATAATACGGTCGTCCCGGCTCTAATTGAACACTATTGCTCCCTTTAGAATATATAATACGTACCAAAAGCTGTGTTGTTCCTACGATGGGTCTAATCAGAAACGATATTCAAATGTATACTATATAAATACATGTTCAGTTAATAGTACAGTTTAACTAAAAAATACTAAATAAATGTTAAATCGTTACAATATTAGTATATATAATTAAGTAAATTCAAAAATACCTGCAGGCCGGTTGGACACACAACGGACCAATCATCGCATTGGAAAATTTCATGAACCCGAGTAGCAGGAGATCGGTCGTCTTGGCGCTCATTGAGAGAGGCCTATGTCCAGCAGTGGACCGATAAGGGCTGATAATGATAACGATGATGCACTCATCATCATCATCATTATCAGCCCTTATCGGCACAATCGGTACAAGAGGCAATGAACTCGTCAGATGACAATCAACTGTGGCGCAGTAGGCATTTGTACAGAAACTAACGTAATTGCAAACATTATTTTTATTGTGCAAATGTTAAATTAATGTTTTCATTATAATTGATAATTGGTCCATACTTGAATGTTTTTAATATTTTCAGTAATGGTATAGAATAGAAAAGAATAAAAGTATATAATACATATTAAGAAGTATACAAATAGAACAGAGCACCTATAGGTTTATGTATGTGTTTAAAAGGAACGACAATATGTAACAAGTACATATTGTATACTTAATGTCCTTAAATGTTACTTAAAAATTAGTCATGTTTAGTCTGTTTTATGGCCAAATTTAGGAAAGATAACTTAGCATAATAAATGAAAAATGGTCGAAATTGAAATTAGATTGTTCATTGCTGACGTCTAATTCAACCAATCTTGACGCAATTTTTAGTGACAGTACCGTCGATCCGTCACAGGTTAAATAATTCCAACCACGAGATATCTAAAACGCACCGGGCATTT
The DNA here is from genome assembly GCA_017140195.1 of Eumaeus atala. NCBI lineage: Eukaryota > Metazoa > Arthropoda > Insecta > Lepidoptera > Lycaenidae > Eumaeus > Eumaeus atala. The sequence continues at coordinate 778,427 of JAFELO010000490.1, forward strand.
AATTGTAATAGTAATTAATTTTGAATTTCAATTTGAATATCGTGCATTAGTTCGCTATTAACAAATGAAGTGGAATCTTCCTTGTTCTGATTATATCGTATGGACCAACTAATGTTCTAACAGGCGTTATATCTATAATTCTGTACTAACATTCTAAATATGAAGAGTTATAGTTGACATTATAAGTCTGACCTGTGTAACGCTCTAATCTCCGGAACCACCGGTTCAATTCGAAAAAATGTTTCAGCTTTAAGTTGTCAAGGAGGCCTTGATGAATGAACTTTACGTAAAATACGTGCTACGAGTAAAAGAACCAGAGTTAAACGGTCAAACTATTGCAGGTCTTATCATTGCAAAGATAAAAGATAAGAGTGACATTTGAATTACAAAAGTTGCTTGATCTTGTTATTTCAAATAACATTTTCATCTTTTTGACGTAAAAACAAAATGTTAGTGACTAGTGCTGCACATTATATATTGAGTGTATAGACTTAATCTTTATCATGTACGTAGGCACCTTATCTAGATAAGATATATTTAATGGGGGAAAAAAAACTAAATTTTAATGGGTCCATAAATATCCACATAATTGTTATACAGAATTTCCCGCCTTTGCTCCCCTCCTATGGGCCACCCGAAACTCACGATTTGCGCGAATCAAAGACAGCGAAGACATCACAGCTACTACTTTACAGGTGGACCCCGATCGTGTCGGCAAAATTCGGGTGCAAAGTAGCATGGCACTAAATCAAAAAAAAAATATTTATATTAAATATATGGCATGCAATGCAAATGTGGAACAACGTAGGTACCGCGGAAGAAAAAAGATTGACGAACCCTGATCAGATTGAACGTGTATTGTTCGAAGATGGCGTCGAAAGTCTTCGTAACCGCCATTCTTGTATGAAGAGAGTAGTGAATGTAGAGATGGTAATGCAGTAATGTAAGGATGGTAATATGTGGCCGTCCTGTCTGTCTACCTCATTACAGAAGCTCTGTGAAGATGTGTTGTTGTCGTACTTACTTACTATACTTATATTTCAACCCGTGTGATGACCATAGAGATATCAGAAAGAAATATATTTATTTATTAGTCCGGAAGTAACTAACACATTTGACGAGTCTTTGTTAGATCCGAAGCTCTCTCACAAGTGGAGGAGCAGTTGGTGCGGCGTCCACTTCACTCCCAACAGGAGAGCCCTATTCCGCGGTATTTGTAGGATCGTCCATGTTTCAGCTGCATACAGGCTGAATCTATTGTACATCCCTATTGTAAACAACTCTTTAATCAAAAGAAAAATCTTTAAAAAAAGCGCTTACTCCCATCTTTCAGGACGGCAACGCGCCTCCATTACCTCGAATGCGGATGTCTATGGGTGGCGGTAGTTACTTACTACCTGCTCGTTTGCCTCTTATCCTATAAAAAGAACTACTAAGATACGACCTCATACTAAACCTCTTATCCTTGTACCTAGTCGGGTCACAAGTTCTGTCACATGCTTATTGTGAAATAATTGACACGCGTTTATTTTTAGGACAATAATTTATATATCGAAATTAATTTAATAAAACGTGCCTGCTTAGGTTAATTACGTTTATTCAAAATGAGCTCGCCTATTTTGAATACAGGCCTCCATCTGTGCGGTCAGTCAACACCACGCACGAGGTCGATGTCAGTATCGGCGCTTTGGTCAGGGATACCTTGATGGACTCCAAATTAGGATGAGGTTTAGAGCAGGCCTTCAGCTTCAAATGTTGCCATATTTTATCATCTAATGTATTCAAGTCTGGGCTGTAGGAGGACCAGTCTTCGTGCCGGATGAAGTCAACTCCACGCGCAGTCAGCCAATCTCGCGCGCTTGTAGCTCTATGAGCTGGCGCAGATCTTGCTGAAATATCCAGGGCCTGTTATTGAACATGCATACCATGTTCCACAAGGACCGTGAGAACTGTAATTTGACATACAATCCCATTCATTTTTGCGCAAATTTTGAGTATAGAAAATGGCCTCGCTGGACACGAGCAATACGGAGGGTTGCTTCTGCACTGCCGTGCACGTACACCGTATAAGTTGTAGCCCTCCTACACGGTAAAAAAATATACTTCAAAAAAAATAATTTATTGTTAAATGTTGTATCCTATAATGTAATAGTTGATTGATGTTATCATACAAAATATTATATAATTTTATACTAAGTTGCTGCGCCCCAACATGAAAATGTAACACGTTTGTACTCATGATTGCTATAATGTTTGAAGTTTTAATTTGACGATGCTTTCTTCCAGCGTACCGCTTCGACAGTGGGCGGGATCTGTTCAGCCTTATATCTACAAGGCGCGTATCCTAGCGATGTGCTGTTTTTCTGCGATAAGTTCGTAGCCATAAGTCTTCATTCAACACTCTTTGCACTGTGGGTTTGGCCTATTGTACAGTCTCCAACTAGGATGCATAAAACCGCTTAGTACTAATTTTATGTCACGCCACCCCTGTGTACGTCTTTGGGGATGGAGTACGCGGATGAAACCGGATGGCGCTCTTAGTAAGTTTATAAATCAAATATCTCAATACTTGATTTCGGTGGAATATTTTTCTTTGTTTTTGTAATTTAAAGTCAAAAAAAATGAGTATCACCTTAATGACGTTAAATGTATACTTAGTTGATAAGTCAATGGCAGATGGATGCAGGATTCTGGGGAAATATTAACCTACTTATACCTTTTTTTTTATGTTGACGCGGGGAAACGCTTTTACGTGCCTTCACCGGCCCTGGGTGGTGTGTGGGTCTCGCGGCAAATGATAGTGCCGAACTCCCACAAAAACCCCCGTAAGTGCCATCAGTGCCGCCCTTGGTGAGGTGCCCCGGTGCCCCTGCTGGTTGCATCAGGGTACCTCGACGGCTAGTCAGCCTCTTAAGGGACCAACTCCACCTCCACAGATGGGGTTGCCCAGCACTACAGGACAGCCCCGCCGACTTTGGGACAGTGTAATGGGGTGAGGTTCCCATCCTCGCCCCTCGCTCCGTGCGCAAAGCGCTACCTCCTGTTGCTCTTAGGTCCCCTCTTCTTATAAGAGGGGTACCGAGAGCGATTTCTCTTCCTGATCTTTCAGCCCCCTCTTCTTATAAGAGGGGTGCAAAGATCCCCCTCGGTTCAATTGGCTTTGCCTGGGTTAACCCCAGGCTACTAAGCCCCACCGCCACGGCAAGGCTCGAACCATGGTGGGGATACTAATATATACTTAACCTACCTATACCTAACCTACTAATATATAGATATATAAAAAAAACTTCAGCTTATATTATAATAAGTAATACTAATAATATTATATAAATAAAAACTTATAATATTATAAGCTGAATATATTTTTTATTTGCTTCATTGCTGAAATTTATAGATTATAAACTATGGAGTTATGCGGGTGAAACCACAGGTGCTCCTGAAATACGCGGAGAACTCGTTTTCAGACCACCGATCTGTACTAGACAGACCGGTGGCCTGTACTAGACTGACCGGTAGCCTGTACTAGACAGACCGGTGGCCTGTACTAAGACAAGAGACCACACAATAATTGTGTAAACACGTCGATATCAAGTTAATCCTACAATATCGCGTGAATCACTTACGGCTTAAACAAATAAAGCAAACCTCTTACATTAAATTTTATGCTCTCTGATTCATTAGTGATTCAACACGTAGCGCCACAACAAAGAACATATCATCCTTGGGACGTAATCTGTAAATTTCTTAAGAAATAATCGTCCATTATCTTCAATGAACACGTGTTATAAAATATACAGAACAATACTAACACCGTACACCTGCTTGAATATATAGATGTCCGTAAATTATACATACACTTGCAGTTTATCAGCATAAAAAACAGCTGGCTTTCATAGGGAGCGATATAAGTGCATACTTAAAACCAGGGACTTTGGTGGTAACCGAATAACATTGCTTTGAACACTGTTTTTCATTTCTGTTTTTACCTTGCAACAGAAATAAATTGTAAATACTATGAAAAATACATGTTTATAATCATGGTTCGCTCACTATGACAAAGACTACACTCCCAAATGATGTGATGTGCTGTTTCTTCGTATTCGTTAGCTTCTGTGGAGCAATCACAAAGAGGTGAAGCCACTAGTCTAAAGCCAAGCCACTAGTCTAAGGCCTATGGTTGCCCTATCTGCCCACACAGGTAATCCACAGCAAATGGTTCCCAGGAACGTCGCGGTATATATTATTTTAAAGTCTTAAAAGAGAGACCCCAGGTCGAGGATGAGATATTAGTAAAAGCATAAAATTTACGTTTAGTATTTTCTCTTGTTTGTATAATGTGTTCTAAAAAGGTGAATTTATTTTCTAATATTAGTCCTAAATGTGTGACGGTTTCTTTACGTTTAACTGATATGTAGTTAAGTTTAATACGTGAGATAGATTGTAAGCAACCTTTTAATAACATTTGGAAAGTTTTCTGCGGTGCGAACTGTAATCGGTTTCTTTTCCCCAGGTCGATATTAAACTGAGACAGTTGGTTGACTTAAGTCACTGAAGTGAACTTTAATTTCAGATCACTAAAGTTAACTTCAATTTCAGATCGCGACTTACATTGTACTGTTAAAAATGTATCGTCCGCGTAGCCTTTTAAAGTACACAGTGCCGGCAGTGGCAAGGAAAACAAGTCGTCGAATCCTATATTCCATAAGTATGGAGATAGTACTGAGCCCTGTGGGCAGCCTCGGGTCTAACTTTTCATATGTGAAAAGTGACCGAGCTGCAGTTTAGTTGTGTCATTCATGAAGTAGGAATATATATAGGAGTAAATATTCGAGTAGCATTATTTAATTTAAAAAGTAGCATTGGCCGCCAGGCGTCGTCTATTGCACCCGGTATGTCAAGAGATATTCCCACCTCATATTTAGCATCGACTGTTTTCCTTACTAAGATAGCGGCATCTACTGTAGATCGTCCGATGGTAAAGCCAAATTGTTGACTATGAAATGTAATTTCATTAGGGATTAGACGATTTACAGCGAGCCTTTCAAGTATTTTACACAGGTTCAGTAACAGCGATATGATTTTGGGTCGTTTGATGGTATATTAGGCTTAAGTATCCATTTTATAGTACCTTTCCGCCACATTTTCGGGAATATACCTTCATAAATTCAACGATTAAAAAAATATTCCATGTTTCCAAAATGTTATTCCACGTAATTTATTCTTTAAAAAGCACGAATGTGAGCGTTACATCGGTAATTGGTGCCATTCTTGGTTACCGAGGTATTAGATGCTTTTACCTTATAGAACTAAAAGTTATACGTATAGCAGGTTAGTTTTATGTGATGTAACGAATTCAAAAGTTTCTTTGTAACTATTATGGCGACTTTTTCTACTGTCTCCTACTGACTCTAAAAAAAGAATTCAAATTTCATCTATGTAGCAAAAACAGCTATGCCAAACACGTATTAACGTAAGAAACTACTTAATAGACAGAATGGCACCAAACTTTTTTGTTTAACATCTATGTTTGTATTGTAAGTTATATAAAATGATGTCAGAGCATTATTGGATCCGCTCAGAAATTGCCTTATTCAAGCATCACCTATCTAAAGACGAAGCACTTAGTGGAAACAATAAATATTGATTAGTATTAGTAAATCCGGCTCTCATCTTGTGTCACAGCGCGAATTATGCGTAGGCGATATCCGTCGAGGAACATCCCGTGCATACAGATAACTCGCATTACCCTCACCGAACACACAACACAAACAAAGCGTATCCAAACAACAGCGTTTAATTGGGTTAGTGTATGCCTTTTCAGTCTGATATGTGGTACATACGAAACAGATGTTTAAGGTCTCTATTTAGTTTCATAAGAAGCTAATTTTCGTTTATCCCATAAAATACAACCGTGACGAGTCATTTACAATCTTAATCGACGATTATAATTAACTCTAATCTTTATCGGATGTACGATTTTTAGATTTACATACCGAGTTCCTAACCGAGTTCTGAATCTGCCACAGGTTGATGTGGGTATTGATAAGCTTATATTAGTTTAAGTTAGGCAAAGTATATGTGCGTAAAATTTAATTAAAATCGCGCCATGTGTTTTGGAAATGCCCCGGATATATCACGTGACCAGAGAACCATTTGAATGGATAGTAGGATTGTAGGATTATAAAAAAATATAATAAAGGTCTTTAAGAAGTTATTGCACAATGCAATCAGAAGTTGTAAAGTACTTAAATAATCCTATATGAAATCCAAGTTTTATTCTAGCATTATTGGAGGGAGGAAGAACGGAGGGAAATGCATCGGCATATTAATTATGCGGATGCTCATGGGTATTGGCAGTCATGAAAAGGCGTTTGCCGCCTATGCTATAAACTATTAAAAAAATTACGGATTTCAGCCCGGCTTATTTTCGTATTTTACAATATTCCGTATGTTACACGTGTCACTTCTGGTGAATGTTAGACTTGTAGTATAACGCCTAAACATAAGAAATAATTATTTTGTAGTAAGTTATTGTGTGTGAATGCTTGCAATTAATCGGCAAGAGTGTTTGGGTTGATCTGAAATCCAAGCAAAGGTCAATATAGATAGGTACAGAGCTAGCAGTAAATCTTTAGAAGCTATGATTGATGGTGATGAAATATAGTCTGATAACTGAAAGCTATGGTGGCTAAGACTGCTGAGTGTTCGTCGAACTTTGATCAAACAGAGACTTTGTTAAAAGAGACAGAAGCGAACAGATGCTCGCAATACGAGCCCCGATTTGCCGAAAAGCCCAAATAATGCCGACGTCCCGGTTAGGTATTCCGAGTCTTTCACCCATCACAAAGTGAAATGGACCCCCTGGTCATAATACGCTCCATCAGCCATGTTCATGTCCATGTCAGGGGACACGTTATCAACCGCGTTCGAGCTGCCCCGACGTCAGACTCGGCGGAGGAGCGACCTCTCGGTTCCAAAGCATTCCAGGCCTTAGTAATAATAGTTGAATTAGCTATTACAAACACTCGCATATCGTGATATATCTTTCCCATATGTGAGAGAGAGGGGTCTCTTTCAGGAGATCCCAAACCTAATCTTGACGCCGACGAGCACGCATAGTAATCCTGTGAAACCGTATTAGGATTCTCTTCGCTTCCAAAAGAAATAAAAGTAAGAATGCAGAATTAATTTCTGAGTCAGGTGTGTAGAGAGCATTATATAAATAATACCTGTAATGAGCATGCCATTTAATTTTTGTACCTTACATTTAAAAGTCAGCAAAAGTGAATTTGGTAAATGCACAATGCACCATATGTTAGGTCACGGCAAATCAAATTTATCCAATAACAGGATGTAGATTTAATATGCTATGACCAATAAGGTAAAACGGAGGTCTCAGCTCAATTCACCTTCAATTAATTCGGATCACACACTGTCACGGCAGGGTCCCGTACCTACGTTCCGATGCCATCGGTTCATCATGATTTACTTCCGATGAATGTTAATAACTGAATCATTTATATGATTCAACGCAATGCACGTTGGTTTCCGCGCTCGGTTTTTGCACACATGACGTAATTTTTTTGCACATATAACCTAACCTAACTTTAAGAGTTAGGTTAGGCCATTCTCTTTCTGTAGATGGTTCTGGCTACTGGATATAGGCATAGGTTCCATACGAAACATGGCGAAAATATATCTTCAGTAGCCAAAAGCATGGATATGAAACGGCCGTAAGTTAGACAGCAGACGGCACAGACCAGATTATAATGTGCTTTGTCTGACATGATTTGTGGAACTTCATTATGTTCTTATATGTAACTACTTGGGCTTCAAGAACTATAAAGTCATAACATCTATACATTTAATTACTGTTCTGAAGATTTTAGTCTTAGTCTGAATTCCTTTGCTTTAGAGTCAAGAGCAATAATTTTTTCCCTAAGTAAATATTTGAGTATTGATGCCCCAAGTTTACGCGAATGTTAGTCATTACAAGAAAAGTACTTTTACGGATTTTATCGCGGGTTATTGAATTATTTAACTTGCCCGACGTTTCAGAAACTTTACAGCAAACATGGTCACAGCTGGAATTAGATGACAACTGTCCTGTTGTACCAAGTTTTTAAAAGTACCTGATGCTAAGGAAGTACTAAATGATCTAATGAACATACAGCCGATATGAAACACCGACGTGTTACAAAATCTGCGGTCTGTGAGCATGCTGAAGTGGGCCCGTGCCATTACATGATTTGATAAGGCGCTAATCCTCATCAGAGAACACCGATTCCTTTCAAGGATGATCCGTGAGGCTATTGAAATTAAAAAAACATCCAAATTTAAATAGAGGTGATGACTAGGTTCTTCCCTCTGCTTGGGACCCAGTGGTGAACATAATAAAATCAAAAATTAAACATAACACCTCAGGACGGCAAGATATAATAAGTACTGTTTGCGTTAATCGGACATCTGTCATCTCAGTCCACCCGCGACCATGGTTGCCGTAAAGCTTCTGAAACGTCGGGCTAGTTCAATAATTAAATAAACCGCCATAAAATCCGCAAAAGCAGTTTTATTGTAAAATATTTGAGTAGCTCGAAACGGGATTTAGTTGCATGTGTAATTTATTAATAGGACAAGTTTCACCCCTAAGTTGACTCGTATTTCGTGCCTGTACCCTAATAGGTATGCAATGCCCCTAATATCGATTCCTAATTGGCTGTCATATGTCCTGTATTCTTGGCAGGTGCTTTGTGGCCCATTTGTTAGAAGGTCAATATCAACATGGACGCATGCCCTTATGTTGCCATTTTTTAGTAAACATAAAATATTACAATTGCAGTTCATCGAAATAAAAAAAAAATTTTTTGAAAAAAAAAATTTATATGGAATGTGCAGTATTTGCGATTGAGTTGTGTTTGACAATGAAGAGATAAAGGCTGACGGTGTAACAGCAATAGGGTGGCAAGACGAGAAAATCTGTCTGTAGACCAACTACAGGGCGTCTCGTCAGCATAGAAGCTATAATTAACTACTGGAGCTTCCGTATGCTGGAGAGAGTAAGCCTCATCTGATAATTGACATGGGCTTGGAACGATGTATTGAGCTGAAGATGATATTTACATGGCAATTTATTTTTCTCGGAAGCTTTTACCTCTCAGTAAGCTGTCTAGGTGGGTATATAACTTCTTAAGCATCAGACATTATTAAGTGTTTTAAAAGTATATTTTAATAACATAATAATAATTACTATTTTATTTTTTTTGGGAAAAATGATGAGAGTAAATTTTTACCAGACTTTAGCCAGCTACAAGAATGGATTTTTTATTTGCCAACTTAATTGAAAACTTAATTTAAAAACACTTACCTAAGCCCTAGCATGTGCTATAAATACGTTTTCGTATTATGTAAGCGAGAGGTCGTGCCAGCCCTGTTCGACTGCAATGCAGCATGACACTGTTTCTTTGTATAAGACACGAACATAGAAAAAGTTATAATCCAGCTATACTGGAAGAAATTAGGTTTTACGTGCCGCGTGTACATGATGCGACGGTGGCGCCGCAGTTGTTGGTACTTGGTGATGCCAACCATAGCACTAGCTAAAGCCAGCTGTGCGCACCAACCGCTTGAAGCAAGCGTCGCAGTCGCGCGCGCTGCGCACGCTCCACACGGTACACGAGAATGACTTTACAAGGGCTTTATTCATAGCATGTTTTAACTGATGTTTATTTTTCACACTCAACTATCAACGGGTTTACCTTTCAGGATTATTTATATATTGTTATAAATGGCTTGTCTATTGTATTGCTCATATTAGGCTTAAGCCTAATATATCTGACAAGAACTTAAGTTTCTCAGATATATCATTCTGTACATTAAAGAAAAAAGCAAAATAATATATAATCTTTGAGGCTAAACGCGCCTGCCGGTTATCAGTAGAGACAGGCAATGTAAGGAGTATTGTTGCATGAAGTAAGAATTAAACTCATCCGCAGTGAAAACGTGTGCCGAGCCCGCTGGGGTCCGCACGGCATATCTCAGCTCGGACGAACTGGCGGGCTGCCAGAATAACGAACGGATGATACAATTTCAGTTTTCGTACAATCATGTACCACAAATTATAAATGAAATCCCCTATACCTGTACCTATTTAGGCTTTCCACCTTTTTCTTTTGCAAATAAAGTTTGTTTCTAAAAAAGTATACCTGTGGTATATATAAGGTACCATTTGTTTTGTCATGAAACACATTGATTGTAACATTATTAGTTATAACAATATAGTAATATATAGTTAACAGTCACCACTAGAGTTTATTAAAACGTAATTATATATTAATAATATATGTGGACTTATCACAACCACGATATCCTACTCTAGCGCTGAGTGCCGTAAGTACTTTTATCACAGGCACAAGACTACGGAAATATATTTAATATTATATTAAATTAAGAAATTATATATATTTAAAAATTTTATTATAATAATAAATATCCATGGCCTAGGCGCGTACGAACCCGCAAAAAGCAGTTGGTAACGTGGCTGTGTGGTATAACCGCCACGTTCCCAACTGCACCAGCCAGTCGTCAGAACATTAGGTAAGGAATTAAAATGTGGAAATAATTAATCGTCATGCATTTTGTTTTTTAGGAAAACGCGGAATTTATTTATAAAATAACCAGACATGGCTACCTGGGGACTGTCCCCACCATGGTTCAAGCCTTGTTCGTGGCGGCGGGGCTCAGTAGCCTGGGGTAAACCGAGACACCTTGGGCGAGGCGAGTTGAACCGAGGAGGGGCTGCTCTTTGTACCTCTCTTATAAGAAGAGGAGCCGAAGAGCAGGGCGAGGAGACGTACAGCCGGAGCATATACAATAACTGTTGGTATATTTCCCTCGTGAATATCCTATAGTATTTATTGTAGCACTAATTCTATATAGAGTACGGGTAGCAGTCCTACTTATATCATAATTTATAAATACAAACGTACGACAGTCTGTCCGTTACATTAGACGGCAAAGCCGAAAGCCGGATTTCAAATAATCTTGGTATAGAAATAAAAAAATTCTGTTATATAGTTAAGGATTTTTAAAAACAGGCTTCATTTTTTTTCGAGAAGACTTTGCTGGGTGCCCTCTAGAAAAAATGTTTTACCCCTCAGTTACTCGAAGCTGTTCAAGATTTTCCAGTAAAAGATTTTCGTCGCTTCTTAGGCATGCTCAACTTTTACCGCTGGTTTATTCTGGGTGCCGTGAAACTCCAGGCACCGTTGAATTCCATCTTACAAGGACCCAAAATAAAAGGTTCTCATACCGGTGTCTACAGAATTTACTGCCACACCTATCTACTGTGATATCTCTATGCAATTAGCTCGACCGTATGTAACTCCAAATTTCAGGAAGCAAATCTTCGAGGTTCTCTCATATACACCTCGACTCAATAGGACCGTTACCTTCCTCTCATGATTACAAGTACTGCCTCACCGTCATCGATAGATTACAGGTACTGCCTCACCGTCATCGATAGATTACAGGTACCGCCTCACCGTCATCGATAGATTCACACGATGGCCCGAGGCGTTTCCGCTGAAGGACACCACGGCTGAGCCCTGCGCCACCGCCTTAGTGGCCGGATGCATCGCGCGTTTTGGCTGTCCAGTCCGGGTGAACACAGACCTCGGTCGGCATTATGAGAGCCATCTCTTCAAATCCCTTACAGCCTACATTGGTGCGCGACACATCAACTGAATATGGGGATCATGTGCAACAGCAGCTCTTCCCAATAAACTGAGTCTCTTCCGCTAGTACCCATTGGTATGCGCAGCTCCTGGTAGGAAACGTCCAAGCGTCACCAGGAGAGCTCGTCTATGGTGAGCCACTGCTGTTGCCAGGTCAGTTCTTGTCACCGAAAGGTGACTACACCGTAACAGATGTAAATCTCTACGCGACACGCCTTCGTTCTCACATGGCGAAGCTTACTCCGAGGCCTACTTCTTGGCATACGTGTAGCCAATCACCATTCTACATTCCTCGAGATCTGACCGACTGCTCTCATGTATTCGTGCGACAAGACTAATTGCGCCTATCCTTGGAACCACCTTACGCTGGCCCCTTCAAGGTCATCGAGAAGTAGCCGAAGCACTTCACACTTAATGTGCAAAGCAGCTAGAGTAACATCTCCATTGACAGGCTCATACCAACGTATATGGCGAAAGAAGCACCTACGACAACTTTGCACACCGAAGAAAAATCGCAAGTGAAGTGCACAAGAAGCGGGCGAAGAGTCCCGATTTTTATCGACCGTAGTTACGGTCTAGCCAGGAGCAATATGTGGTGAACTCACTCACTCAGCAGGATGATAATGATAAACATCACGCTGATGATGTTTAACGCCACAATCTTTTAACTTGTGCCAGCTCCATTTACGAATAAAAGAATCGTTCTAGTGGCATATGTCACCGCCGTGCAGAGATCGACACGCACCCCAGTTTCGTTTGGACACTCATCATTAGTATAAAGTTAACGTAAATTAACCGTGAGTGACAACTGCGAGTATGTGAGGTGGTTATATATCCCCTCATTATACTTATATGGAGTGCTACATATAATCATTTTATTTTTCTAAATTATACTACAATATTTTTAGCGTTTCTTACATATATTACTAAATTCAAAAGTACAGTACCCACAATAAAAGTAACAACGTTATAGAAATATGTCGTGCCGGTGGGACACCTATACATTATACTGCGAAGTTTTGCAGTAATAGGCATTGTGCAATAGGATATATAGTACTTTTAACACTAGGACATAACCAGACACAACGAAACTCTGCACGGAAGAAGAAGGTAGCTGGCACTATATAATTATACATAAGTTCTATATAATTTCAAAAAACACTTGGACATTCTGGCAGCTAAAGCTGATTTTTAAAGCTGTTACAATCGGGAATAATAAAAAATACTTAACCTCCCGAAAAAAAGAAAGTTTCCCTGGGGAATAGGGATAGATTTTGAAGCATGAAACCGTGAGGCACAGCTAGTATACAGGACATCTTTCTCTAGATATTGTTTAAAATGCAAGTTATTGTGTATGTCAGTGTACCTGCAGTAGGTAGTGTGTACTACTTGCTGAACAATCTGCACATATTATAAAACAAAATGTGTATATACATATGTATGTGGTTAATTTTCTCGAAACCTAATACACGCATTTTTATGTAGTTTTCATCCATAGATAGAGCGTTTCCCTTGGAAGGTTTCTGAGTATAATTTATAAAGATAATCACTAGGTTAATTATATAGTTGTTAAAATGTTAACAAAAATTGAATTATAATTAAAAAAAAAAAATTATGTAGGCTAAGTAACAAAGGGTAGGTGCACACCCTATATCCTATTTTCCTGTAATCATCTGATCTTATTTTCCCAACCGGCTGGTTGGGAAAATAAGCACACACAATTTTCCAAGACTAAAAGCACTGGAAGATACCTACATAAAATAATATTCCTAGACTAACACTTTCTTGAGATATAGCAGTAAACAGCCTTGTTTATGAGGACAGCATTAAATACTCTCGTTTCCATCAAGGTGGAACAATACAGCCATTGACAAGCCGGCAAACAATGGCAAACTGTCACAATGTGCCGGGGCGTATTGCGAATCCATTAGGTAATCCTATACTCAGGAGCGACGCAACTTCTATTAGTTTGCAAACTGCGTCTTAAGTATAAAAGCACTCTCAAACTTAAAGGTTGATTCTAATCTGGAAAACATTAAACATTCCTCTATTCATAAACTTCCTTAAAGGATTATATGTACTAATAGCTTACTGTTCACCATTGCACTGTCCGATAAAGGCCTAAGTATTTCTTTTAACTGAAAAAATACTTAGATGTAGTAAAAAAATGTTAACTTTATAAGTTTGATATTCATGGCAATTGAACTGAATTTCTTTAAATGTGACTTCGAAATGAGTAAGTGGAAATAGGCACGACTCGGCTTATATTGTAAGAGATGTTCCTACGTCTGTCACACAAAGAGGCACGACTCAGTTTATAATATGAGAAGTGTGTTCTTACGTCAGTCACACAAAATGGCACGACTCGGTTTATAATATGAGAGGTGTTCTTACATATGTTATACAAAGAGGCACGACTCAGTTTATAATATGAGAAGTTTGTTCTTACGTCTGTCACACAAAATGGCACGATTCGGTTTATAATATGAGAGGTGTTCTTACATCTGTTATACAAAGAGTCACGAGTCGGTTTATAATATGAGATGTGTTCCTACGTCTGTCCCACAAAGAGGCACAACTCGGTTTATAATATGAGAAGTGTGTTCTTACGTCTGTCACACAAAAAGGCACGACTCTGTTTATAATATGAGAGGTGTTCCTACGTCAGTCACACAAAGAGGCACAACCCGGTTTATAATATGAGAAGTGTGTTCACACAAAAAGGCACGACTTGGTTTATAATATTAGAGGTGTTCTTACACCTGTCATACAAAGAGGCACGACTCGGTTTATAATATGAGAGGTATTCTTACATCTGCCACACAAAGAGGCACAACTCGGTTTATAATATGAGAGGTGTTCTTACATCTGTTATACAAAGAGTCACGAGTCGGTTTATAATATGAAAGGTGTTCTTACATCTGTTATACACAAAGGCACGACTCAGTTTATAATATGAGAAGTGTGTTCCTACGTCTGTCACACAAAATGGCACGACTCGGTTTAAAATATGAGGTGTTCTTACATCTGTTATACAAAGAGGCACGACTCAGTTTATAACATGAGAAGTGTGTTCTTACATCTGTCACACAAAAAGGCACGACTCGGTTTATAATATGAGAGGTGTTCTTACATCTGTTATACAAAGAGGCACGACTCAGTTTATAATATGAGAGGTATTCTTACACCTGCCACACAAAGAGGCACAACTGGGTTTATAATATGATAGGTGTTCTTACATCAGCCACACTAAGATCCATAAGATCTATAAGGTTACAGCCAGTCCAAAGTAATAGTAATGTATAACTTACTATTACTTTGGACGTCAAGAAACAAAAAATAAGGTGTGCCAGCTCTGACACACGGCTAATTGTCTCTAAAGTGAAAAGTGCGCGGTAAAGCGTTACGCAGCACGGTCGAAGTTACGCCCAGTGTTACGTTACGCTTCACACGACTTTATTCCCCATATTCAGATCAGTAAAATGTAACAATAAATATTAAACAAGAGCGAACTTAATTAGTTTTGATTGTTTCCACACCGGCGGGGCTGAGGACTCCACAAGTATAAGGGGGCAGTCCCGGGGGAGAAGTTGGTTTAAAGGGTAAATAGTTCCTTACGAAAATCAAAGCTGTGTATAATGGTTTCATTATAAATTGCAATTAGGTGGTCTTTGAATATTTTAATTGTCAAATAGTGGTAGAGCCAGTATCTGACCCCTCTAAAGGACACCAGTACAGGTAACGCAATCACTTACTGGGTCTGATGATATCACGAGCTTGATTTTTTTTACAATAATAAAGGATCAAAAGAGCAGTCGGAGCCCTTTAGTGACGACCGACACCCATAGACATCCACATTATTGTTATGCAGATGTGATGTTACAGCATGGCACTACCTCTAACTGAAGATTAGCCGCCTTGGTGATTCTTGAAAGAGGAGTATTTTCCACAGTCAACGCTCATGATGATCACGATAAAACTGACTCTGGTCCGCTCTGAAGGTCGCACCGAGTGACAAGATTGAAACTATGAATGAATGAATGAAATGAATGAAACATTATATATTGTGAATATTACATAATTTACGTAATTTTATTTCAACAATGAGAAAAGGTATTCTACTTTCAAATACTTTTCTTCGATGTACGTTTGATCAAATAAATTGGATGATTTCATCCAATCATACTAGCAACACCGAAACTTGAGCAAAGATTTTTCCAGCTAGAGGTATTTTGTAGCTGTGTATGAGTTGCAAATGTGGAGCCTGCACTTGTAATCGTTTTACAGGGTCCCGTGGCTAAATGGCCCTTATAGGTTCGTAAAATGTATTTTATAAAAAGCTACAAAATGATGTTGAATAATGAAAAAATAATAATTAAGGATAGCACTCCGTATATGTGAAAGATGAAAAAAATCGAGTGTCCGTAAGCGTCACTTTCATTGGAGAGATCTTTCTAATGGCAATTATTACATACTATAATGACATGACGCCGATTTTCAGCGACTCCTCGCTTTGATACGCGAAAGGAGATGGTACCGTCACTATGACGTTGCATTAGTGCATTAGTTCTGAAGTAGTGACACAAAATAAGCTATAAGAAAATTAGATAATTGTTCATTGTGTTCATTTTTAGCACTTTATAAGGGTAAAAATGTAATTGTAAATACATAAGTTTTATGATATAATAATATTATAATATCCATTAGAGTATGATGTTGTAAATCCCAATTTTGGGCGAAAATTATAGTAATCATAAAAACGACTTAAACGAAAAAATATATAAATGCTTTTCCTCCTTTGGTAATTCTTTCTGGATAATTATTAACAATATAAAAGTAACGTGAATAAATTTTGTTCTCTTTAGAAATTACACGAGCTGTTGAGCAGTGGGGCCTGGTGGGCTTCCTGCACTGGTTACACCCTCCCCGCTCCCGCTGTGGAGCGCAGACCGCAGAAGCTCCGCCGTTACACAACAAGCAATTTATGCTATAAAAAAATCTCTTAAAATGAAGTGTTTAGCTGGATTTCTTAAAAGAAAAGCTTGAGTTTTGTAATATAGCATAAGGGACCAAACGAGGAACTGGAGCCAGAGGATTACTATCGACGCCCATGGATAGTCGCATGATTGTTACGCAGATACGTCAAAAAACTGCAACATTTTCGCAAACAGTAATTTACCATTAGTATAAACAAATGAATTCCATAGACGCAATTCCGCTGAAAACCTTTTCACGGCCAACTTACACAAGCCGCGAGGCCGCGGGGCAGCGTCTAGGTTTGCGAGAATAGCCGCGGGCAACAGAAAGTCTATGGGAAAAGCCAGACACACCTCGCAAAAAGAATCCCATAGGTATGTTACAATCAGAATTTATTTCTTTCATATCCATGGTAAACACAAGAAAACAATTTTCGAGAAATAACGCTTCCAAATGAAAAATCATGAAAACCGGTCAAGTGCGCAGCGGGCTCACACACCGAGAGTTTCGTACCGGGTACGAGCACTACTATACGTTTCCAGGGCATTCATTTTGTTTGAAATGAACTACAAATTGTAACCGTTGTTTATAATGGTTGTTAATTTACATAAAGGTATAATTATAATTTTCAAATGTTCCTAAGAAAACAAGGTTGTAACATACAGACGGACTACAAAGTGATTCTACAAGGGTTCTGTTTTGCGTTTATTATTTATAAAGCAATTTACTTAATTCGAACAATGTTGTCTTGTTCTGTCTGAATAAGTGTTCTGAATATAATTTAACTTAGTAATGTCGGTCTAGCCGATTTTTCGTCCCCGGCGGCCATCTATGTGAGACTTGCCAGCTGTGCAGGAGTGCACTCCCTGTTCCCTCATTCTCCTATTCTAATGGGACGGCAGTCCGACACGAACGGAGAGAAATCAGGCGCAGGACCGACGGCTTGACATGCTGCCCGGTGCACGGGGCTGTAACACCGACAACTTCCTGACTTCGGACTGTTATCAGGAATTGGAAAATCTTAATAACGATTCGGTCAGACCCGGGAATCGAACCTGGGACCTCTCAACTGTAGTTGAACGTGCCCACCACTAGAACACAAGGTAGTCATTTACATTTACAGACAATTTAACTTAATTATGTGAAGCCTAGCAAGTTTGAGCTTGTGATAGGTCATGAGGTCTTCTTGCTGCACGCGACGCGTCGAGCTCGGAGGCCAAGTCACTGGCAAGCTCAAGGCAGCTGTCTGTATGGCATGATGATTGCTCACGTTACCATACAAACACTTTGGTTATATGACATATTTCACAGCAACAGAAAGGGGTTCTGTTCCTGGCAAACAGGCAGACATCACCTTCTTCATGACACATTTTGTTCATTTGAACTATCAATTCTGTCACAACGAACTTTACAAATATGTTTTTGTCGTGATTTTCTTCTACAATTTAGAATCGATTAATATTCAACTAGTGCTAAGAGGACACTGAACCCTACGCATACAGCTAGGACCGGCTCCTGCACGGCGATTGTCTCCCCGCCTGGTTGGTGGCTGCGTGCTTCACCTTCCAAAAGGAAGCTTAATCTCGCACTAGTAGGACGCACGATCCCATTAGCCATTTTCTCTTCAGAGCGTGTGACCCGCCTACAGCCCACTTTAGAGAGCACCTTTGACATTATCGGTTGCCCTTGTTGCCAGGACTCTGACGCAAGCCAAGATGTGTCGTCCTATTTGACGAAGTAACACTAAGGCCAGCGCATTCAGAACCCTTCTTGGAGGATGGCATGCTTGGGGACTATTTTCATATTTATAGGCCACGTTTCCGCACCGTAAGTCATGAAAAAGTGTATGCACTACTTGGAAACATTTCATCTTCAAACTATCAGTACTGTAACGTTGATACATTTTATATTTGTAACTAATATTAATTTGAATGGCCATATTTGGAAGAGCTAATTAGACGTTTAGACTATTCAAATTTCGAATTAGGTTAAGCGACAGAAAAAGGCGCGTAGCAAAGTACCGTCGTTTCGCCTTTTCGTTATGGTAATGGAAGTGTAGCTGTCTGGACATGAATTTTAATTAGTCGTAATGAGTTTATTTAGTGTAGACTTAAATACGCGTGCCCGAGCCCTTGTGGCATGGAACATTATTTTAGAGTAAGTATATTAAAATTATTAAATAAACTTGGTAGACATTTTTTTCTCTAGACTCTGCATATATTTGTCCTACTGGATAAGGTATATAACCTTATCCAGTGGCATAGCAACTGTGGTGGTAAGACGGCAAAAAGCCTCGGGACCCAACCCGGAGAGGCCCCCGTATATAGAACACAGCGCACAGGTGGAACATAACATTGGTGCAGCCTACCTTCATTAGGAGCCAGAGGGGCACCATCCGATGGCAAGTGTCATGGACCTCGAACGACATGTCATATACGTAGTTACGCCACTGATACATTCAGTTTAAATATGTCTGTATACACGTAACAAAATGGCAATCATGAAGTGGCAGGAGATGACCAATATATAAGAGATGAATGAAAATTTTTGTTTTGTATTCGCGTTGTAAGCCGTACGCGTGTTATTCTGTATGTAGTAATTCGTACATCTAAGGTGATTCTTCTACTTCTCAAGCCGTGAAATCGGCTCTCCTAATTATAAAATAATCAAAAACTCCGATAATGGCAGAGGAAATCGCAATTACTTAACCGTGTAGAGACTCATTATGTATAAATCTGCCGCAGATCTCTAAGTACGTATTTAACATTCCAAAATCTATGTCTTTCAACGAAATAGTTAATATCTGTCTTATATTACAAATTAAAAACGTTTCATTAAATTCAGGTAAATTACAGTTAGCATTTAAGAAAAAAAAATTACAATAAACATCTTTGCTCTGAAGTAAATATCTTTGCTCTGAAGTAAATATCTTTGCTCTGAAGTAAGTATCTTTGCTCTGAAGTAAATATCTTTGCTCTGAAGTAAATATCTTTGCTCTGAAGTAAATATCTTTGCTCTGAAGTAAATATCTTTGCTCTGAAGTAAATATCTTTGCTCTGAAGTAAAGATTTGATGTATAAAATCTCGCTCCAGTCACAGTGCTCGTAAATAAACTCCACCAAAAGAGCTTAACAGATTTTAATTTTTTGGGTATATTGGGTCGTATGTTACGGGAGTGGAACCGTAGGTGATAGCAAGCATGTAAGAGGTACGTTAGGTTAAGTTGGACCTATAATTCCCCACCACGGTTCAAGCCCCATCGCACAGTGCAAAATTTGGGTCCGTACCGGATCAAAAATCTGTAACTTCAAGGTTTTTCATCGTATTGTATTGAGATTTGGCACATGTATACGGTGATATACAAAGATTTTAAAAATAATCAATTTTTGTATTTTTTTTTCCGACAGCTGCCCAATAGGAAGAACAGAAAAGTGTTTGATCACGTTTTCTCCGCGTATAGGTAATTTGTGCACGGAGGATGGCATATAGTACCAATCATAGTCACTGACACAAGTACGCGCCGTTTCTTGGGCATAAACTCCAAAATTTTTCGGGACCGATCATCTTTCCAGAAGATAGAGCTTGTAAAATAATATACAAGCGTTTAATGAATGTTTTACCAACACCTGTTATGTTCGCCACAAGTGTAATTCTAAAAAAACCTTCGTGCTATATTTCCATCACTTGAATTTCCACTTAATTGACGAGGTTTTTCGATAATTAATCCTAGCTCGTCCCTGAAACGTTTTTGAACAAATTCCTTCTTTTCTTTCTTAAATTTTTTTTTCTTCTATTGTAGCAAACCAAATCTTAAAGTCAAGATTGTAGCAAATGTGTAATACCATTTCCATGCTGCGAATCCAGGCGTGCAATGTGGATAATCCATATTGGTAAGCACTTTTATTTTCAGGCCTAGCAGTCACATTTAATAGGTCATTCATAAGTCGAGGAGTAGCTCCACATATCGTGCACGTAGAACCCGTTGGAGTTTCTGTTAGGACCTGAGCCACCTTATCATCAATCATTGTTAGACATAGTTCGTGCTTCACATTTACTGCAACACCTTCTTTTTTATTAATGACGGGCGCAAAGATTCAATTTATCTGGTCTTTTCAGGAGTTTCTTTACAAAATTCAATAGATATGTGTCTACAATAACAAACAGATGAAGGTACTGGATTATACCAAATAATGGCCAATCTAATCCTTGGCAACTGAAATAGCTTCCGATTCTTCTGGCAGTTTCTGCTTGTATTGACTCTGGCTAGAGGAACCATCACATCCCCATTTACAGTAAAGGATTAAATTTCTGTGTTGTTCTTGGAAAACTGAATCAATTTTTAAAATTCTGGCAACTGTTTGGTCCAGTAAGTCTTGTATATTATTCACTTTAGCATAAGTATTTGTGATTTCGATTGTAGAAGATGGCGGATAACAAGTTTGTTTTATTTCTTGTATTTTGTAATATGGGGGAAACATTGTACACTTTCTTTAGTTGGTTAAATTTCTTAGGTATATATATTCTGCTTTAGTTAGATCCAAATCAATAAAAGCACTGAATGCCTCTCTATCAGATAAAATCTTCATTTGGTTTGACTCTTTCCACATAGTCGAGAAAAAATTTTTTTTTCGCTCCCAGAGTTTTTTAGTTCTTCAACAAGATGAGTCTCTGCATACTCACACAAGGCCCGCAGTCCTTGCAAAAATGCGTTACAAGTGTGCTCAAATCCATATTATTCTAGTAAAAGAGTGTTTTTCCTTTTCTTTGTTGATTCTGAGGAGTCTCAGTAAGCACTGCACGGTCTTCCTCGTTCTCAGAACTTGATGGCAGTGAATGTGCTTCAGACTCCGGAAACTACTGAATATCCTAACTATAGCCAGCTTGTATTATTCCGAATAAGTTTGTCCTTTTTCCGCGATGCTTGAGCCCAGCGCTTTTTGGAAGAAGGCAGAATATGTCTTTGAATGTCACCACTGCCACGCTCGATATACTGAATCATGAAATCGTACTTACTCAAAAATAAAAAGCATATTAAAAAAGTTGACAGCTCATTATTAGGAACATAAAATATCCTTTTTTAAAATGTATAAGACCGGATGCATGTTGTAAATACTTTTTTACAATATTTATTTGAATTATGTATATATACAAACACTTGAATGAGCCATCCGCTTTCATAAGGAGAGGGAATTTGAACATTGAACCGTGGAGGGGGGAGCTCTTTGTACCCCTTTCATAAGGAGAGGGGACAAAAGAGAAAAAGCAGGCGGCGCTTTTGCGAACGGGGCAAGGATGGGAACCTCACCTCATTGTACTTGCCAAAGTTGGTAGGGTTGTCCTGTAGTGCGGGACAACCCCAACTGTGGCTGACAAGCCGTCGAGATGCCCTGATAATTTGTAGTTCCAGGGCACCTCACCAAATCGTCACTGATGGCACTCGCGGTGGTTTTTGTGGGTATTCGGCACCATGATGTGCCATACCACTGGACCCCAACTAGGAACAGTTTCCCCGCGACAAAAAAAAAAAGAAAAAAAGAAGGTTGGAACTATAATTAACTAATTCTAAT
This sequence comes from Eumaeus atala, assembly GCA_017140195.1. Lineage (NCBI taxonomy): Eukaryota > Metazoa > Arthropoda > Insecta > Lepidoptera > Lycaenidae > Eumaeus > Eumaeus atala. Next base: position 800,703 of record JAFELO010000490.1, read on the forward strand.
GTTAAACACAACTTATCACCTCCAATTGCATTATGTTATAGTATCCAGCCTAAAATTAATTATAATAAGTAGCGATTATTATATTACGTATGCATTATCATTATATTGTTACTAGCGAGTGGTTATTTATGAAGACTAATAAACATTAGGGTGAAGCTCTCCGCGTGATCAGGCAGCGGCGGCCCCGACACGCTCCGCTGCAGCTCAAGGTCACTGCACATCAAAGCCTCCTCCTCTGCGGCGCTCGCATCCACTACATCCGCCCTTCGCCCGCCCTACTGTGTTTACAAAAATATATCTCTTTTTTAAATTCAAATTTACTAAATAATTTTATTACTTCTATGGTTGACAAGAATGTTTAAAATTGACATATATAATAAGATTTTATAATAAATATTTGCGTCCTAATAATTATACTAGCGAACTGTCACGATATTGTATAAAAAAATCTAACAACTTCCGTACTCACATTTCTGTCAAATAAAGTTACTTATTACTTACTTACTTGTATTTAGACAACGTTTTTGTACCCTGATTCTATACGCCATACGTACTATGTGTTTGTGCCGTGTCGCTAATACATCTGAAACTCCTCAATATAGACGACCGACGGCATCCGCGGGGTTTTATTGGGTATTCGCTTCATCGATGAGTCCCACAAGCCCAACAGATCATACCCAGCAACGGTGGTAATGCATAGATGCTTTTGCTTGAGAAAACAAAAATCAAATAAATGCTACTAATACGTGGTATGTGTTTTGTGTGGAGAGGTCCACTGTTCTCCGTGTTACTGTAACCTTATTAAGCTGTACTCGGCTTCTCTACGCTTCCACAGCATATAAAAATCTGCGAAAAAATATATTCATGTAACGTAAGTCTGCAATTGGATAACAATAAAGTCCGTTGATATTTGAACTGTCATTCGAATCACTTGGCAATATTGAATCAGCCTCCTAATTTCCCAATCCTATAACTGGAAATATCGGGAAGGCAATAAAAAACGTTTCCTCGTACTTAAAAAACATTTACTCACAATCATGTTTGACGAGACAAATTCATTTCGCTTGCAAATAAACAAATTGTATATTACGTTTAACTCGAGAGTTTCTGTATTTTTACTGAACGTAGATATTTACGGTATTTTTTTATAAAATAGGGGTGCAAACCTTCAATGAGAGCATTTTTATGAACATCCACATAATTACTATTCAAATTCAAATGCGCCACCGGCTACTAAAGATATAATTTTACGGCGGTATTATATGAGCGACAGACGACCGGTCGTGCCGGCCCAACTCCGTTGCACAGGAGGATGTACTGTCATGCATTATGCATGGCACTAGCTCCTTCTATACAGTATGGCACTAACTCTTCCTAAAGAAAAAATATACAAAAGAAAGAGGGTACTTAATGTATCTTATCAACATACCTACAAATCAGTGATAGATATTAGATACGTTTTTTATTCCATTGTCCCTAGGATGATAAATAATCATTTTACCTTCAATAGAAATAATAACAATTTACTGGTGGACTGTGCTTGGCAGATATACGAGTAGAGCTTTTCTTGCGAGATAGTAAATTTATTACACTTTAAAGGTACTAAAAACTAAAAAATACAATCATATTCTTTCTTAATTGAGATATTGAGCAAAATTTTAAGAGATTTGGAAATAGCAAATTCGGTTCACAGCAGGACCTTTGTCGATATATTCACGACACATGGAAATACTTTCCAATGTAAACACATATCCGAACGGATAGATGTCTACCACACAGACAGCCCTTTGTAGGGGTGTGTACAGGTAAAAAGGACAAGTCAGTAGAAGAACTCTCTTTCAGTCGGGTTCCTGTTTTCACGTTAATCATCACAGATTCACACGAACGTTTAGAATGTAGATCTATTACGCTCACTGAAACAGCCTTCCTTGTAAGATTTGCACATCTTCACGATCCAGTATATCGTTGTTGAGTCGGGGTTCTAGTACTGGGATGATGTAGGTATAGTTTAAACTTTAAAGAATTATTACGTTTTAATTTAGTAATATTAATGTAAAAACTAATATATAGTTCTAATAATATACACTTGTTCTTCTAACCTCAACTCTCATCATTACGCTGTTACAAGAGAAGTAATCGAAAGAAATTACTACGGACACTCCAGAAAGTTGAGTGCACCACACTAATTACGAACTATCGGGACGGAGACGGATGAGTTCGTGAGCTTATCAGATGGTACTTGGAGCCGGTGTGAATTGGAATAAACTTTTAATTACTTTACCTCTGTTGCTCGTCCTAAATTTCTAGCCGTAACTCGATCATACGATTGTAATTCCCAGTATAAGTTACAATCGAATTATTATTACTATCGGTACCTACTCACACCAGGCCACTCAGAAAATATTGCCAGAATAAGTTTTTATGTATACCAGCACTGACTGGATATAATTTATTCTAAAAATATAATTATTTATAAGTAAAAATGTAATACGTTTAAATTTTCCTACGAATTTTTTACGACCTATTTGAAATTGTCCTGACTGCGCGAAAAATGGATCTACTATCTATGACTTCAAATATTACCTGAAACTAGACGAATCATACAGGCTTCAAATGGCCTCTACCGATGAATGTCCTCCTAAGTCGTCCGTGTATCGTTGGTAGAACGGATTCAAGTGTGGTTGCCTAGCTTTGCCGGACAAAGAAAGAAGTGGTCGCCCTTTAACGAGTGTCACGGAAGAAAACGTACTAACAGGGAAAAATATAATTCAAGATAATTGGCGGATTACGTACCAGGAGATCGAATACATAATGCAGATTGGATCGGGAAGATTTCATGGGGTTTAAAAAGAACATCTTCGCGTGAGGAGGTTAGTTACCGCACAACCTCGCCGCGTTACAGAAACCGGGTGGAGTAATATGACATGATAGATACATCTGATCCAGGTTACAGGTCCTGGATTTATCACTATGAATCCTTGGTGTCAATATGACATGATAGATACATCTGACGCAGGTTACGGGTCCTGGATTTATCACTATGACCTCTCGGTGTCAATATGACATTATAGATACATCTGACGCAGGTTTACAGGTCCTGGATTTATCACTATGACCTCTCGGTGTCAATATGACATGATAGATACATCTGATGCAGGTTACAGGTCCTGGATTTATCACTATGACTTCTCGGTGTCAATTCCTTTACGGGATCAAAAGTGCATAAACGCTGAATGGTATACAAATGCGTTCCATAAGTTTTGTCAGTTGTGAGCAACAAATGACTAAACAGAGGAGTGCGCGGGTTGCTGTTTCACTGTGCTCATAACGAGGGAGTCCCTGGACAGCATACCGTTCAATCTCTTGGGTCCCCCTCCATACTGATTTGACCGTGTGACTTCTTTATATATCCTAAAATAAAAAATCAGCTCAAATGGTTACAAATTTCGTCGCCGGAATATGTGCTGTTAGCTCTGCCTCATTAGCAGCCTGCTCAAACAGCAGTCTCTAAATAAGGCTGGAATAGTAAAAGCGGTTCTCAACCGGTTTTTTTTGCAAAACTTTCTGAGTGTTTCACATAGGTACTTTTAAATTGTTCTCAAATTGTTCTGTGGTACTTTAATACTTAACGGTCACTTTATCCTAAACAAGTCCTCAAGTGTAATTGCCTAACATAATTTATAACAATAAACAATGTAAAGCAAACACAATTTATGCCTAAGATCTAAGGAGATGGATGTGAAAATAGGATGATCAGACGTGTAGCGGTGCAGATAATAAACCTGTTACTGGATACTTTATATAGACAACTATGAGCGGTAGATAATATTTTAGGTAGTCATCAGGTAGAATCAAGTAAATATAAAGCTAACTTAAGCCTTTTTAGTATTCATATCTGAGCAACGACAAATGACATTTGACGTGTGTGCAGATCTAAAATTGATTGAGACTGAGTGTGAGAAATTTCAAGGGGGTTGTGTGGAGAGCGTGTCAACTGCTGCATGTGTTGGCACACACGACACAACAAAGGCACTAGTTATGAGGCTGATACCAGCTCCATAATGTCTACAAGCAATCTATCAAACGATCCGAGTTGTTCTATTTTTACCGCCAATCCCTGATGCGAACCGTTCGTGCATATTGGTTTAGTTAATTTTTGACGTGTTAACGTCTTGTAAATCGAAACGCAACTAACTGCATTCATAAAAAGTATGGCGTCATAGTAACAACACGACGTTTGTAAGAGGTAGTGCCATGCTACATAGGAGGAGGTAGTGCCATGCATGGTGCGTGACACTACATCCTCCTATGCAATGTCATGCGCCATGCATGGCACTACCTCTTCCTATGCAACTTAATTGAGCCGGCACGACCGGGGAAGTACCTCTCGCTCACTTGATATCGCCGTAAAGTGACACCAATAGCGCATCTTCGTAACAATCATGCGAATATCCATGGGCGTCGGTAGTCACCTAAAAGTCGGATTCATCGTTCGCCCCATTATGGTATAAAAAATATATATCGGTAAATAATATAAATAAAAGCAATTATTGATTTTTATACGTTATAGTAAAGAAATGTGAACGAATTTATTTAAAACGTGTAAACACAGCATTAACATGAAGTTTAGATTATTAAATGTTATCATGTGTTTCCAGCAAAACCATTTTTATAAGAAAACAATACTTACATTACATTTAAACAAAACTTACATTACATTGAAACATTTATTTTATAAACTATCATACCGTACACGTTATTCAGATAATCATTCCGTACTTGTATGTTCCGAATCATCGGATTTGTCATCTACTAAATCCATCTGTAAAGTCGTCAGTTATATTATGCCACAGTTTTCTTGGACGTCGGTTTCCAACACATGGGCTATACAGTCCTTCCATCGCTGTAGAACCACATGACGAAAGTTACCATTCGTCGTATCTCCTCGTTTTCAAAACACCTACCTATTGACCTCAGCTAGTATCTGCACACTTGGTGTCGACATATCGAGTAACGTTCAGTTTCGCGGTCATCTGAAAACGAAAGCTAAATTAGCCCCAAAGAAGCTGGGTGTGCTCAGTAGGGCGAAGCATTACTTCGACCCAGCCCATCGGCTGCATCTATACAAGGCGCAAGTCCGACCGCATACGGCTCTGCTCCCACCTGTGGGCGGTAGTTACTACCCTGCTCGTGTGCCCTCTGTCCTTGACGCAACGTAACAAACCATAAAAGAAAAACAACAAAACAACAGAACCAAAAATCAACGAAGACACAGCGAAGTAACGGTATAGTTCACGCAGCATGAACAACAGTCGCATCTGTATCCGTGCACTCCAGAGAAGGACCTACATTGATCTGTATCCGTGCACTCCTATATTGATTACTCGCCCAATAATAAAATACTATATATAAAATCATAATGATCCTTGGTACGGAAACCTTGGTCTTCCATACCGAATATCATAGAGATTATGTAAAGATAGTATGTAGACAAAATAGCATCCGTCAAAATTGAAAGAAAGAGCAAATGTGACTTACTAATTTACCATGTCTCTCTTTTTAACAGAGATATTAGAATAAACTAATAAATTAATTACTAATACTCTGTTCCGTTCTAAAGTATCCGATATCACGCGACGCATAGGCTCGCTGGAATGGGCTGGTCACACACTTAGAAGACCAGATGGCAGATGGGCCAGTAAGGTTCTGGAGTGGAGGCCGCGTTTAGGTTAACAAAGTGTTGGTCGACCGTTCACCAGGTGTGAAGACGATCTCCTTGCAGTGGACCGATAAGGGCTGATAATGATGATGATAAAGTTATCTGTTTACAAAAAGATGTCCAATGCTTATAAGTTAAAAATGTTCAATGAATATGTCCCTACGCAATGCAAGTCAAAGACAGTAAAGAATCAACTAACACAATGAAGCCAAGGGAAGCCGTGTCTCGCAGTCACGGCTTGCCTACTCTACATTATATCTACGGTTGCACTTTACACCCCCGTGCCTAATGCCTTCTGAGGTGAGGCACAGTCAGAGAGCATGAGAGGCTTCGGCCCGGCGTCTGATCTCTCCCCGGTCTATATTACCTCACACACTAAGAAAACAGTAATCGTGAGTCAAGGGCGAGTCGGTCTCGCACACGAAGGGTTCCTTACAAATATTTGTAAAAATCATTAAAAAAAAGGAATGTTGTTTAGGACACATCTAAAATAATTATTCTACCCCATTTTTTTTTTTTTGTTATTTGCTGTTATAGCGATAACAGAAATCTGTGCAAATTTAAACTCTATTTATCACGGTCCATGAGATACACCCTGGTGAAAGACCTTGCGGAGCGATAGTAAAAGCGTACCTTTTTTACCCATTGTGCACGAAACCCTAAAAATAGGTAGTGTAATAGGTAAAATCTAAGCATGGCTACTGCCGCATTGTAACCGAATCGGGGGCACTTCTGCACCCGTCGCTCCCGTGATAGCGGTGTGAAGTGATGGACACACTGCAGCGTCTCATGCGGCTTGTGAAAGTCCGAACAGTGCACTTGGGTAGACGGCGGAGGAGAACACGCATCTTATAAACGTGGTGGAAGTCATAAAGGGAGATTAAACCTACCACAAAAATATTGTCTTAGTCGAGGTACCACAATGGGTTAGTCAATCCGATGGTAAAATTATATTAAAACGATTTACATACATAAAATCAAGCATAAGACTAAAAGGTGCCTATTGAGAGAAATATTTAATTTTCATTCGCTATTACGTCTTATTACGTTAAATAATACAGTGAAGTGTATCGTTTAATCTATTCATAAGACTAGACGGAAAACTACGGAAACTAAATATGATAGTGAAATTTAATTATAAGGCAACAGCGTCTCGTCTGCGAGTCTAGCGTGGTGGCGCGGAGTCTTTATTGTGATTCATAATTATGTGTATGTATTGCATTATTAGAAACAACATAAATGAATGGCTTTGATAAACATGTCCTTTAATTTCAAATTTCAACGTACACCTTCGATAGCTCAGTTGGTAGAGCGGTGGACTGTAGAGTAACATAGAAGCCGTCATCCATAGGTCGCTGGTTCAAATCCGGCTCGAAGGATTCTTTTTGTTGTCAAAAGGAATTATAAATAATTATCATATCTAATCCCTTACCTACTATCTAACGTTTTAGGTAATTATTCATATTTACCATAATTATACGACGCTTTATTTAATTAAAATTTAATGTGTAATAAGAATATCACAAAGGATAATGTTATTCTATATCAATGCGCTTTTATTTATGTTATGTCGAGTCTGGTTTTCTTAAATGAATGTTGTTTAATTTACCTTCAAATCAATTCATCAAAAAACTATTCATTTAATTAAACCAATTTCGAATTTGTATTATGTGGCATACCAACATAAAATAAAGATTGTATTAATTATTATTCAGAATACGTGGTTAGAACTACTTATCTGTTACTCGGAACATTTAAGTTGGTCCATTATATTAATTATAATGTGACTTGTGTATTTCAAACGTTAGCCGTCACCATTGAAACGCAAACTGGAGTAGAATCAAGTATGGTGATATTGCACTGATTCGTATAATTAGCATTTGTATATAGTCGTTTATGGTTAAATCATGCAAAATTTAGTCATGTACTCACATACAATTTGCCATAGAATGCAGGCTAATCAATCTAACGACATAATTAAATTTAAATGAAACTTGACAACGTGCTCTTAATTATGTAAGAATCTTATCTATTTTAACTATAAAGTAGTCAAACGAAGAAATACTAACTACGTATTTAATTAGATGATGTTATAAGCAATTATCTTGCGGGATACATCAAATAATTAAGTCTAAGGAACCTGAGTCTGTATAAATCTGTGTGGTATAATGTTAGATTAATGTGGTAAGAGCTAGACTTAAGTAGTATCAGTCGTCAACAAGTCGTAATTCGAGCGGTTTGTGACGGATCTGGATGGTACAACGGCATTGTTTAGGTAGGAGAGTGGCGTTTGTGCGAATTTCTAGATGTGACTAAGTTCAGAGACAGGGAATTAGAAACCAGAAGCGTTCAGTTCTATGAGAAAACAGTTGCATGTGTCCGCTGCAAGCGATAAATTACTGTTGCTGATCACTTCGGAGTTACGCTAGGCGAGTAGAATGGGCATATCAAAATTAGCCCACTTACAAAATAGTGACGTCTACAGGTACGTGTCCGGACCCTATTATTTTTCTCTTGTAAAAGTGGCGCCTATTTGATGCTGTCTATGGACACTTTTTTACCGCTTACAGCAACACACATTTGCAACTGTTTTCTCTTAGAAATACACGCTTCTGGTCTCTAATTACCGTGATTATTTCCCAGATTTTTTTTAAGATGCGACTGGCGCGACACGTGCAATGAAAAAATTCAAATGAAAACGTATTTAGTAGCCGGTCCGGGATGGATGCGGGTAGCAGGGGATCGGTCGTCTTGGCGTTCATTGAAAGGGGCCTATGTCCAGCAGTGGAACGATAAGGGCTGATAATAATAATGATGAAACGTAATTACTGAATCACTCCTCGATATCCGCACAAACATCACTGTCCTACACGAAATGGTCGCTCCTGGTCTCCAATGTCCATGTTTGTAAGGCTACCCTTGAGTCATGTCGCATCTGGCACATTGTTATCGGAATTCGCTATCAGAAATGACAGCTTATACAATTATTTTATAAAAAAAATACTGGGGTTACAATGTTACATAATAAGCTACCTGCTGCGCCGGACTCAATTATACTCTTGACTAGCCTATGTATCAGATAAATAACAAATTTCTATCTTTCTATAAAATGGTTTGCGAAATGATATTAATTTAATAATTAACACATACTTGAACATAGAATTTTATATCATTGTTTCAAGAACAAAACAATTCCCGATCTAAGAAATCCCGAATACTAATTAAGCAGCCAGTGGGTATGCACTTATTACTGGGCCAACTAACGGATAGCAGTTTTTAGTCGGTAGTAGCTATCGCTTCACGACCTGAGCCCGACATAAACTTCAGGCCCCCTTGGGTCGGCTGGATGGTGCGTAAATGCACTTCCTGCTAGAACCAATATCATATACACCGCTCGTACCGGTCGAGTGATGAAATCTTACATATAGTGACACAGTTATAACGTATGACTGACAGAATGTCAAACTCACACACCGCTTACGGAAACGAGCCCGGGTTCGAATCCGTAAGTCGAGAGCTTGGATTGATAGAAATATAATAACGCGACTTTAGAGAGCTCTAATAATAAATAAATTAAGAATACGGCTTTTGCCGATTTGTAGCGCAAATCGACCCCCTCCGCCAGAGGGGGGGGGGGCGAGGAGGCCGGCCTCCTCAGATAAGCCAAAACACTAAACGAGCTCAATTATCCTTATCCACGTCACCGCAACTAAAACGGCATCGTGCGCGCGCCGTCCCACTAGAGTGGGGAGGAGGACCGCTTCCCCCTTTTCGGTCCCAATAATCATTATAGGGTACGCCCACAATCAACCCGGTTCATCTCTTCCCATCTGCGGGAAAAGAGGGGGGTCTGTACCCCTATCTTCTCCCTAAACCTGAAGACAAAAGTCTTCGTAGTCAGTCGAACTGTTGAGGCTGGACTAGCGCCGCCAACCAGTATTAGGTCCCTCCGAAAAAAAAATGCACTTATTACTAAATATTTCATAATTTAGTTTTGATACAAACTTTACGTTCTCATAAATAATAATCATCTTAATCGGTAAATTTACTTTTGTACTGAAGGTCTGATTGGTACCTGATTTTTGAAAAAGAAGCTAAGTCGTGTGTCATGTTTATTTGTTTCATTGCGTACGTCACAGGAAAAAATGGAACCCTCATAGGATTAAAACAATAAATGTAGGTTCATCTATTTCGGAGCTACCAAAGTACTGTCACCTGAAGGTAAAATTATGGATCCATATTTCTGATATAAAACAACCCTCTATGATACCACCACTATATATCTTCTCCTGTGCTGTTTTGCGTGCGGGATACACACTGGATGAAGAGAAAAAATAAAAATGCTTTAAATAATTAATTTTTAACTTTTTTAATAGGGATAACTTATATAATATGCAAGGGATAGTCCCAAGGATTCCTCTTTAGTGACAAAAGGATAAAACCATTCATAAATGGAGAATCACATTTTATCACCTGCTCAATAAATACAGTCAACAGTAAGCATATTCTTAAACAATTGTATCCGTAAACGATATAGTCATTTTATATGTGCGCACTACACGCAGGGCTGCGCGAGGGCGGGGCGGGAAGGGGCGTGGCCGCGGCGGCCGGCGGCGTCAGTGCGGCGTTCGCGACGGCGACGGGCGCGTGCGGCGGCGGCGCGGCTAGGACGACGAGCCAGCTGCGAACAGCCCCGCGCTGAAGCTGGCCGCACCCGCGACAGCCGCCGCCGCGCCCGCGCCCGCCGCCGCACCTCCCGCGCCGCGCGGCTTTGGCATGGGCGGCTGCAGGTACTCATGCCGCGCCAGCCCGAACACGTCGATGCGCTCCTCCTTGCGGTACGCCAAGCACGCGCGGATGAAGCTCTGCCACAAAGTGGAGTTATTAAACAATTTTATTAATATGGGATTAATAGGCCATGGCTTCCATCACAGGAACAAAAAGGGAAAAAATAAATCTATATTAATAATAATATCATCGCACTAGTCGTACTTCAGCCACGAAGGCCATATTATAGTGCACAAGTGAGTACACAGGCACAAGTGCACTCCCTGGTCCCTCATTCTCATGTTCCGATGGGACGGCAGTCCGACACTACCGGAGAGAAAAATAAAAAAACAGGCGCAGGACCGACTGCTTAACGTTGTCTCCGAGGCACGGGGGTGTAACAAAGCCAACCTCAGGAGACTGTGGTAGAATATGCTTACCACTTCATCACAAGGCAGTGAGCAGATTATACTCGAATTGTATCAAGTAACAGACTGCCGTTACTGAGTCTCTTATATGGATTTGCCACACATTTTAAATATACAAATATGAAGTCCACAAACATTTTCGCATTTACAATGCTAGCTGTTACCCGCGACTTCATCCGCGTAAATTTCCGATGAAACCACGACCAAAAATTAGTATTTCTATAGCATATGTGTTATTTTCATACATAAGCGACAACATTGACAAGTTTCATCAAAATTCTTCCAATAGTTTTGACAAGATTGGGTAACAAATATCCATGCATCCATCTAAACACTCGTATTTATATTATTAGTAAGATCATTAGGATAGGATTATGAGATTTTAGATTCCGAATTTTTAAAAAATAATTGTTATTTGAACGGTGAACAACCTGAAGCTATGATATACGCCATGCACATGAATATGTATTCATGAAATATCATTAAAACGCAACTAGAAGAGGAACTAACGAATATATTTTATTTCCATATATTTTTATACTATCAGCGCGCCGCGTTTTTAGCAGCGTAAATCCCTATTGTTTGTAGCTGTCATACATACACATAAATATTTTTTCCAAACTGACTTAAGAGTTTCAGAGATTAGCACATTCAAACAAAAAAACATAACTCACCTTAGCCTCATTACTGACTGTAGGTTTGTTCGCGAACTGAACCTCAGTTGCCTTTAGTATGGTATTCTCTTCTAATATAGTTGCCTGGCTTTGATTGTGTCCAAACGGCTTTTTGCCATATAGGCACTGGTAGAAGATAACACCAACACTCCACACGTCCACCTTACTACTGATCTTTGGTGGGTTCTTGCCTACTACGAAGCACTCGGGTGGCAAGTACCTAAAATAATAATAAGAGCAATGTAAAAGAATTACTAGTAACTCACAGTAAAAGGCCTGGTTTATATCTCTAAGCATTGCTACTGTATTTACTTACTCAATGAAACCTAAATTTATAAATTCATGATTAAACAAGATTGAATAAGCCATGACTACATTCATCAACAAGTAAAGCATACCCTCGTCAATCGAATCAAGAAAATAGAATTGAAACATGTGATGTCATTTGCAGCCAGATGGAACAATAACGTACATTAGAAATCAACAGAACCACTTAGTCATAGTATTTTGTTGGATATCCACAAGGGGTAAGTACAATATCACTTACCAATAAGTGCCTGCGCCTTGGCTGGTTAAATCCATGCCATGGTCTGGATTATAATTTTCTTCATCCATAACTTTGGAAAGGCCAAAGTCTGTGATTTTGATTTCTCCACAGACATTTCCCTCTGTTAACAGTATGTTGCCCGGCTTCAAATCATAGTGTATCACAGGCGGTTTTATCTCGTTAAGATATTTCAGTGCAGACACAACTTGCATTACGATAGACCGGGCCTCCCGTTCTGGTATTGTTTTGTGCTACCAAAGATTACACAATATAACATTAAAATAAATTCTACTACTATTATATCCTACTAGTCTACTCGTCACTTTTTTAGTATGGGAACAAACGAGAATCAGAGAATTTTTATGACTACAAAACGCCCTGAGACATCCAACCTCCATTTCTCGTCCCATAGTTAAATGTGACATCATAGTTGTGACTTAACACAGCGTGGCACTACCTTTTAATGAAATAAATATGGAAAAACCATTTTCAAAGATGGTCAATCTTGGAACCAGACTGTTTCAATTATATTTTTCCAAGTCAGCCTTGTGGATTTTCTTTATAATGATCAATGACCCATATTTTAGTTAGTTATTAACTTTTTTAATCTGATTAATTTAATCTTCTACTACTTACTTCAGTTGGGTTTAAGTTCTGATCATACTTGAACCCAACTGAATAATCTCTAGCTAATTTTGTCTCCCACACACATTGATAGCCATGTTAAGGAATGCCAGCTTTGATAAAGACATATTTCATTGAAACAAATATGTAATTTATTTTTTGTGATGACAATAAGTGTTCCACTTTTTACGTTACAATCTAAACCAAATAATATGATAAGATAAAATCCACATTATTATTACTATAATTGTTATTTAACACTGACATATTCTGTGAATATATTACATTATAGACTCACCTGTTTTAGATAAAAGTCGAGATCATGTCCGTTGCAATATTCGAGGACTGTACAAAATGAATTACCATCAATTTCAAAAACATCATATAGCTTCACGATCCTAGGGTGGTCCAGTGCTTTGTGAATATTGTACTCCCGTAGAGCGTGCCTGGAACATATTCAGCAATGAGTACATTACAGTTTTGTATATACAGTTGATAAATATAGGTATAAGAAATGTATATTTTGGTAAGGAAAGTTTTTTGTATGTAACTGGAATTAAGAGCTTCTTGACAACTAAAGCTAGGACACTACACAGCCCAGCACGGCAGTAGTAAAATCAACGATATCTCTCATTTTTTATGGGGGGGGGGGGAGGACAAACAAGCAGCCTGAGTGACTACTAATTACCATAAATCATCCAACAGTAACAAATATGCATTGCTCTCCTGAGCCTCATTCTGCCTTCAATGGGACACTTGATTCAGATGCTTTGTATAAAATGATTGCACAACTATAACTTGAGTGCTGTTGAGTGTCAAAAATATGGTGTGTTATGTCAGCGGCTAGTCCACTTTAGCAAAGTAAAATCACAAAACAGAAGGAAAGCAATGAAACATATTTTTTAATATTGTTTAATCAGTGATAGATGTATTCTTATAATTCTTTAACAATCAATCATGACTTAATAGCTTAAACAATATGAATGATATATTATTCTATCAAGTAACTCAAATTCAATACTAGGATATAAATTCATTTCTTTCAAACAATACACTTTTTTCTCACAATACTTTTTGTTCTCCTAGCTGGTGGATCACTTGTTTAATAAATTATCTATGCAAAGTAAACAAGAATAATGAAATAATTGTATCTTATGAATGTTTGTATACAGACTCACTTGATGTAGTTGGCCTTTTTGTCTTCTTTCCAGTCTTTGTTTAGCTGATGTACTTTGCAGGCGGTATAACGTTGCTCCCGCAAATCAAATGCTTTATGAACTTCACTAAAACCACCCTTTCCAAGAAGCATTAACAATAGATATCTGCAAAATACAAATAAATCTAATTAACGCAGATTCTAATGTTATAATTGTTTCACTATTTTTTGTTTTAAGCACAGTAGGTAAACAAATGGGCAAACAGATCACCTGATTGTAAGCCAACGTCAGACCTATAATATCAGCACAAACAGAGCATTAATAGCGTCTGTCAAAATAAAAGGCGTGAGAGAATAGTGTGCCTTGGTGTCTATGCCACTTTTAAGTATTATGTTGTACATAATGGGCTATCCTCTATAGAGGGGTGACCAGTCCATTGTGGCTAATGATCAAGTTGATTGCTGCCAGTCAAAAACACAAATGAGACACAATATTTTATTAAATTAATTAAAAAAAATCATTAAACAAATATATTTTTATATACTTCTTTAGTTTGATGTAAATTACACACATGATTTTATGATGAAAAGTTAATCTTGACTCGACACAAATTAGCCTCCCCTGCTATAGTCCATTGATATAGATGGGATCATTAACAATGACTTGATACAGTTGATTTGATAAATATTTATGACAATGCATACATACAATATTGTTTCTATTAATTATATTCTACCATAATATTTCCTGGCGTAAGAAACGACACAAAGTCATCACTCCGATTTCATGGTGTACTTTATTACTACAAGATGCAGCAAATATAGCTCGTCTAGTGGGCCTTCGCCCTCAGGCCTGCACTATCTCTGAAGATCTCTAGTTTTCTAACTCTAAATGAGTCCTCACTACGTCCCTATACTCACAGTGTATGATATAACCGCCTCATAAATAGAAATTATATAAAATTCTTACTGTTTCGATTAACACATACCTATCAGAGAGCACAGGATGCTGAGAAAAACGACTTTGGTCCTCATTATGTATTCTTTTTAATTCCCTTATATGCAAATTTCTTTCCCTTTCTAATTTTTCCATTTCTAACTGCAAGTCTGCATCTTCCTTTTTTAAGGCACTCTGCCTTAACTGAAAATATGTTTTTTCATGTGCAAATTAATAGTATTAACAACCAGACTATGTAAATTGAAAAACAGAATTAAATTTAAATCCCAACTAATAAAAGATTTCAAGAAGATTACAAACAATAGAGAGTAAAACATTTCATAAAATAATAAAGGAAAAATAATAAAAAAAAGGAAAATCCAGCGAACTTTCGAATTTATAACATTAGTATGATATCAATCACATAGTTATAGTAGAATTCTTTACCTTTAATATTTCATCAGCCTCATAATACTCTTGCCATGTCATACTTGGAAGTGGATCTGGCTTTAGGAAAGTAGGAGCATCTGTACCATTGTGAAGAGGTTGAGGCTGGGGTGTGGAAGGTGCAGAGACACTTGAGGTGCGTTTGCCTCGACCGCCGCCACCCTCATTATTTGATGGCCTCTTTTTTAGAAGAAGTTTCTTTTGACGATCTATTTCTTCTTTTTCTCCTGTTATCTCTTCTTGCCGTCTGCTCAATAAATAATATATAACTTTAGTTAAAAATAAGGAGTAACTTGCAGTCCTAATCAGACAAGAGAGAATAATATATGTTACATGGCTTCCAATGGGTAAAAAGTTAGCTGTTAGCTGACTTTTGTAGCCCACACCAGTAGGATGTAGTGTCATCTAGTGCAGAGATGCTTAGCATGCAGCTACATGTGACAACAGGTTGACAGCATAGTTTAGGATAAGCACAGAAATTAAGATCATGTTTACCTATTTATCTTCAACAAAGGAAATCTTTTAACTCGGGGAAATATTTTACCTAGTTAGTTCTTGAAATGCATAGCCATCAGTCCAATTCTCTTGAAATGTAGCACCCACACGTTGTGTTACAAACTGACCCAGCCTTAATCTATTTTGCATACACCTCTGTCGAGCCTCTTTCTTTTCAATAGTACTTTTCTCATTTAATAATTTTTTAACCACTTCTATACATTTATTTATATGTGATTTATGTTGATCTATGACCTGTAAACATAATTAACAATACATTTCAAACATTCCCCTTAATTTGGATTATATTTAAAATAAAATTTAAAACTAAATATGTGAAAGAAATATACCTTGTTCTGGGCTTGAACTTGGTGCTTTAATTCTTCATTATTTCTTGTTAATTCATCTATTCTATTATTTTTAAGTTCTAAATCAGTAGAAGCTTGAGTTTCTAACTCCTGTATCCTCAGACATGTCAAGTCAGTTTGAAACTGTGAATTATGGAATAGTAAGTTCTATTAAGTAGTGGACATTCGCATGATCGTTATACAGATGCGTTGCCCTCCTATCATCCCCCCAACGGGCCACCGGCTACTCACAGACCGCACAAAACGCGACAGCGACGCTGTAACTTTACGCTGGTATCAAGTGAACAAGAGGTACTTCCCTAGTCGTGCCAGCTCAATTCCATTGCATAGGAGGACGTAGTGTCATGCACAATACATGACACTACTGCTTATTAATACAAAAGATAAGTGTAAAATCTCAATCAAAATTAGTAACCTTTTTCATAATATTATATGGAATCTGTGGTCTACAATTCTATCCTTATCTGGATTTTATTTCCAGAAGTTTCACACAATATATAGAGGCAATGTCTACTGTAATATTATAATCATACAATCACTATACCTGTTTAACAGAAGTATGAGGTCTTTGTTGTGAGGCGGAACGTAAAAAATCTGCTCCCATAGGTAATAAAGATGAAGGTGATGGTGGGTACTAGAAATCACAAATAGGACCTTAATATACTTACAACATTTCATACAAAAGGAATATAATCACAGGAAATTAACAGATTCTTACCATAGGATAGTTGGCTCCCTGTGGCGATGGGGATTTGGCTCCTGCAAGCCGCACAGGGCTAGATGAGGGGTGTTTTGAAAAGTATTCCCGGATATTTTTATCTGAGGAGTTGTGTCTCTGCTTGCCACCCCCTCCTCCTCCACCTCCCACACCCTCTTCACCTAAACAAAAGGTCATCAGTAAGTTACAGTACCTTATCCAAGTAATTAACAACTATACTTTGTTATATTCTTAAGTAATTAAATATAAATCTATTAATAATATATATCATTAAAATTATCCCTAGAAGCCATTTGACGTTACTACTGTACAATATCCCTCCCATCACACTATAATGACATGTCTGATTGTACTATTTATGTGAACATATCATAGATTTACATAATTAGTAATCTCACTACTCTGTACAGTTTACATAGTGGTAATCCTCTCATTGGCCTAGACAAATGATATTTCTAATTTAAGCTTAATCTGTCTATGACTCATATGAGATATGCAATATAGATCAAAATAAATCATAGGTTATTCTCATAAATCTTAATGTTTCTTTATGATTGAGTGAGATAGCTTTTAATTAAGCAAAAAATTTGTTTATCTACATTGACAGAAAAAGTAAGTAATTGAAAATAAAGACACGAAATCACACCATATATTTTCTATAATCACCACACTTACCTTAATGTTCTATAAATAATTTCATGTGAGATGCAATTATATCAATAGAATTAGAAAATACCTTTCCGTTTCCGTTTTCTTTCAGGCATAGCTATAGTGGGTGTAGCACCACTTGGGGCCACAAGTGCACTGCCAGGGACAACATTTGAACCACGCATAGCAGATTTTTCTGGGGTCAATGCATCAACTTCTTTATCACTGTGAGATGACCCTGAAATATATAAAGGGACAAATTTTTAATATACTCCATGATTTCAATTTTCTTTATTTTTTATTCAGAATAAAAATAATAAGTTCATAAAGTCGGGGTGAATTTATGAACATATTAGTTTTGAAGGTATCACACAAATAGTCCTGTTTTATACATTCTTAAACAAATATCATGGTAGTCACTTTTTAACACCTTTTTAAACAAAATAATGTTTTGTGTACATTCCCTTATTTATTTTCACTTTCAACAGAACTTATTTTGATACCGATCATAACATAAATATGATGAAGATCCCATTGAAAAAGTTGGCAAAATAAAATTTTATAATATTCTGCACTTAAAGTAGGAAAAACTCACTTTTAGACAATGAGCTGAGCAGAATGTGGTGGTTCACGTTAGTTCCACTTTTATAGTCGTGCATGTTGTAACGCAATTGTTTATGATCACAGAAGAAAAAATGGCACTTTCACAGTTCCTATCCGGCATTATAAACGCAAAGTTTACAATCCTTTTGATTACAATTTCTCACTGAAATGGGGACTGCCGGGATCGTCGGCTAATCTCGTAAAGTATAGAATTATTTACAATTTGATCCCAATTTTCATTCACTGATCACATCACAATATAAACAGCACTTTTTCACTTTTCACAATTTACCTGTGCTCATGTTGGAGTCCTGATTATGTAGTGGCTGCCCCGTGTTGACAGTAGTTTGTGGTGCCATCTGAATTTGTGACCCAGCTGACATCTGTAAAGAAAGATGGCGTCTTTACATATGACTTGTCCACTTAATTCCTATTTATTCTTTGCACTTTTGTGTATTGACACACTCCGTTATTATTAATAATTAATTAATTATCAAAACACACACCCATAATTATAAATCTACACAGTATTTCCACTTCAATAGTCAGAATAACCTAACATGTTTGACAAGTAAACGCCAGCCGCGACTCGCGACATTCGGATACGCATCCGCGGGGAGCGCAGAGGCGGGGGGCTGGAGAATGGAGATCGTCACGAAGTTTGCTTCGAATGAAATAATAATACGGTCAGGCGAGGCGCCAGTTTACAAGGATACAAGGCCAAAAGCATTGTTAATCCAATAAAATATAAGGCTCTATTAGGTGAGCGCCGCACATTTGATTTGAACTGGGAGATGACAAGCGATCGTTCTTAAAGTTATACCGTCAGCTTTCGTATGCATTACTTATGAAGCAGGTCAACATCCCGTAATTGCAATCTTGAATTCGTAGCGGACCACAGATTTTATGCAATGTAATGAAAAAAAAAAACAGGTGAAAAAAAAATGGATTTAGATTCACTACAACTGTAATTGCGGACATTTATATTATAATTTTATGTAAAAAATTGTAAGACAAATCGACTAGACCGAATATTCCCGCAACGAGGTACGGTGGTAAGGCGGGTGGCGGGCGGAATGCCACCGACCTGCGGCGAACGAGTACGTGATATCGGCGCCCGTGCCCCACAACAAACTGCTTACTGGACGTGTTACGTAGGCGTCTATATGCCTCGATATACAACATAAGCAGAGATAGCTAAGGGTATATAAGTGTACAATCTAAATGTTGAAGCGTACATATTCTTGTACGTACGACAAGTACGATGCGATAAATTTCAGTACGCAACACGATAATTTTACAAAATTAGATAAATAACCGCTTTTGCAATCTACAAACTAGTCACGACAACGCTAGTACTGTATATAAAATATGATAGAAAATTACGGTCTCATCAGCGGCACCTACGAGGTAGGAATTTATGAGTCGCTCATAACAAAGATAAATGCTATAAATATTGTGTTACGCTTTATCATGTAACCGGTAGGGGTGTGTACTCGAAGAGTTTTAATAGGCAACTGCTACACCTTTAGAAAAAACCTGCAAAAATATCAAATCCAACTCTTTGGTGACTATGTTTTGCAGCTGTGTTTGTTAATCTTTTTACCACTGGATTGCATAGTATACACCCTTTTGTAGGTATCCAAGTAGAGGAATGTAATTGACAATAACTTCTAATATTTACTTGACAGTGACTTGATATTAATTTATTAAGGGTAGATTTATCTACCCTATAGTTAGCTAAACTCCCCATTGGCATCGTAGCATACGTGTTTATGGAACTCCTTAGATAACATATAATATGCTCAATATCTATGGAATTTCTCATTCAAAAGCAAAGTTATATCTACCAGTTTCATTTGAATTTTTGTTGCCCAACATCTTATTATTCAAATATATTTTATGAGTTTTATAGTGATGTTATGGTAGGAGTATCGTGCTAGGTTGGACCTTAACTAATTCAATTCTGTGGGGTAATTATTCACATTTTAAGCAAAACACTAAAATTTGGAATGTATTTACTAATTATTCTTGTATTTTTGGCTGGTCATGATCATCTCAACCATAAGCAATGAGCTCTGCTCTTCTAAGTATAAATTGAATGAATTTTATATTTAATGCTAATTGTATAATTAAGAACGAATGAAAACTGTGATAAGTTAAAACATTGCTGATTACTGGACTACATTCTGACAACGATATTGAGTAGAAACATACGGCGAGGAGTTATCTACGATCAACAAAATTCAAACAATTGTATTTGCAACGTAAATATTTTTATGTGCGCGTTTTGCTTTCCGATGTTGGAGTTCTGCATTTATTTGGCTAACGTAATCACTACCCAAAGATGTAACGATGATTCTTTCAACCTCTTTTCCACACAGCCCAATAGCAATTCAGCGACAAAAACCTCTAAAATTGAAGCGTTTGTAGTTGGTAGGTAGGTACAACGTGAACGTCGAGCGTTCGATTTAATCAAACCCAAAGATAACAAACATAATAACCACGTGACGACGACACTATTTGGAATAACATAGTGTAATCACGTCTTATAGTGACAGTGCGTTGACAAGGTCGACTGACGCTATTTGATAAAATTATATTACAATTATTGGTAGGTAGGTTTTACACGTGACAACAGAAACCGGAAAAACTTAGGATACGTAAAACATTTTTTCTGCAAAATTACTCGCACGATGACATTATTCGTATTTAGTCAACGTGCACTAAAACAGTCAGTGATATGCCACGCAGTACATTCTTATTGTTTGTGTCTATTTATAGCGCCTAGCATCAGGCGAATGGAAAGTTAGCGTGCTGGCAACAATATTTATATACGTCGATAGATATATAAGCGTCCATGTACTATGGCTAAGCTAAGCGTATGTGTGATATAGGCGGTATACAGCGCGGTTTCAATAACAATTTGTACTCGTTTGGAACGTACCTACCTTCTACCTATTGCGAAAATGTTTCTGCGTGTCGACTACGGTAATAATATTCATGTTTTGATCGGTCGTAAAATCGTTAGTTAACAGTATTTACTTACATACAATTTATACAAAACTACGCAACTTTCTTTTGCGATTTAACATAACATTTATTTATTTTATGCAGTGTTTTTAGTGGGTGGGAATTTATTTCTCCAGAATCTAAAGTTATATATAATATCAGCATCTATAGAATATGAAAGGGGTACTTAATGGTCTTCCATTTTAATGCCACTGTTGTATGATTGTTAATTAAAATAATTTTAAATTTATTTGTTAATAAAAATAAGAGGTAGGTTCTAGCAGTGTAATATACTATTACACTGCTAGAACCTACCTCTGTCTGCTATGCCGGTCTGCTAATCTTGATATATTCTAACACATCTATTATTATAAATTGTGTATCCTTCCTCAGAAAGGCATTTGTAAGTAATTAATATTTAGAATCTTCTAAAACATAAGGTAGCGTTTTTAAGTTTTAACGCTAATCATATGCCTGTTGTAGATTTTCTACTTTATAGTAAGTTTTGTGACATAATTAAATTACCAACCGTTGTGACATTCAGTACTTAAAAATGTAATTTCAAATTTGGTTAACAAGTTGAATAACTAAATAAAGGAAGCCAGTGCCATTAGCCTACGTAATATTATTTATTATATTTTATCGTAAACAATGTAACTAATTATATGATACCTATCTATGTATAAATTATTTATATCGTGTAAACTTCTGATATCTACGACGGAACATTTCTGTTCCTAGTTCTTGTTGAAAACGTAAAGGGGTGTGTGTGCATAACTGCGCCGCAGGAAACTGCGTCTCGATGTTGAAGACAATCAATACTCAGTCACATCTCTGTCCCGCATTCATTGTGGAAGCGCACTTCCGCGGACCCCCAAATCCCCTCTTCCGGTGCGGTATTCAGCCGCGTGCTGTTTAACCCAATTTTCTAGCGAGAGGGGTGTGTAGGGCGCGAGGTGAGACGCGAGGAGGGGCTGGGGGAGGGCGACAAGCCTAGGCACAATTTCAGCCACAAGTGTGCAGCGCCAACTAGGCGCCACGAGATTCAAATCCGACCCTGCAATATTGATCACTTCTGCTGCCGTGCACTAACGATTACACGGGAAACAATGTGCTACTTGAAAGTTGCACACCGCCCGCTTCTCACAGTATAACCTACTTAAGTGTTTTATATATCAAAATACACAAGGCATATGAATATCACGCAAACAACTTTCGGAACATAAAAGAAGTAAGGGTAGCTAAGATAAGATTTTTAATATTAGTTTAAATGTTACTTTTTGGAGAATCCCAGCTTATTTCCGACATTTTTTGCCCCTGGGATGTCAAGGTTATCGGGTTCTAAGCGGCATATTAAAATTAGAACAGTTCTTTAGCTAGGGCCCAGGTAACCCAAAAAAGCCCCTTAAATTTGATTCAGTAGCAAAAGACCTTACTCCCATCTTAAAAGACGGCAACGAGCCTGCATAACCTCGGCGGTAGTTACCTATCACCTGCTCGTTTGCCCCTTATTCTATAAAAAAATCATGTTGTTACGGTAGAATACAGATATTTATTCAGTAAAATTAAGTACTTATTGAATTATATATTGGTTTATTTAGCGTACTTTGTTTATTACTGGAATATATCAAGGATTATTGTTAAACTGTAGTACTCAAATGATTACTGTTCGTACACAATTACTATGCACTGTTAGTATTTTAATATTGTGAAATGATTAAAACACTTATTAACATAAACTAAACTATTTCAAATAAAATGTTGCAAGTCTGCAAAAAGAAAATGACAAAAATATCAATGGCTCGCATCAAAGATTTTATATACCTGTTGATTAAAATATCTGAGAGCACAGCAGTGTCTCTGCCGAGCTGACAGACAAACACAAACGAAATGCCTATAACGTAGAGTCAAATTCTACAATACTTAGCCAAATTATTTGTTAAAACAATACTAAGCCAAATTATTTATTTCAATCGTGGCAATTGCAACTTTATAATGTGTTCTATAAATCTACTATCCACATAACATCTCGAGACATTTCTTTTTTTTTTTTTGTTTATCTGGTTTAATCCAAACCCAAATTATTATCATTAAGATATAAGCAACTAGACGCTTTGAGAAAACGTTAGTGCCCTTGCGTAAGCGCTTGCTCGTCCTGGTTGTGCCCCCAGGTTGGCAAATATTTCATGTCGCGACTACGGACCGAAAGGTCTCCGACTGCTCGTACGAGCCTTTGATAACTACCGGTGCCCGTGAACCTCAGCGCAATAGACATGTCAATGCGTTGTCCTACTTTCCTTCTCACCTCCAATGGCCATCCGACTACTTAAGACACTGCACGAAACGCCACAGCGAAGCTATCACATTGTGCCGGTACTTTGTGAGCGAGAGGTACCCCCCGGTCGTGCCCCAATTCCGTTGCAATGCAGCACAGCACTACGTGCTCCTTATATTACCCTGATGGACTAAGTATCCTACTATCCTAAATATGCTAAGTTATGTATGTATGTTTGTTATTATTTCACATAAAAACTAATTAACTGATTGGAATGAAATTTTATTAAAACAGCTAGTAATTTTTAATTCAAATGCACATATTTCATTACATTCAGTTATCATAACTTTGTATGCTTGAAATTTTTAACTTTATATAATCATTCGAGTGTAAATAAGATTTTCTACACAATAATATAAGAATATTCAAGAAGCTGCTCTTCTCGATTTCAACAAAAATAGAATAATGGTAATAGATTCATTACTTTTAAGATTTAAGAGGAACTATCCAATATTTTTTCTCCGAAATCTTACATTTTTTAATGCGGAAAATGGGAATAGACAATTGCGATTAAATTAAAAGACATTGGTAATTGCAATTCGCAAATTGTTTCCATACAGTGGCTATCAGCTATTTAGACGGAAGTTTACTCCATACTTAAGTTTGAACAATAAATTGATAGGTAGTACGAATGCACGCCGGTAAGATATACAAATAAGGAATATCCACGGTAAATTATTTTTCCCATATTGAGCGAATACAGCAATTACCTGCTGCTATATTATATACATTTAGTGTGCGGGTCAAATCCAATCGTACCTTCACATCTTCCACTGTACGTAAAAATGAAAACAAATATTTCAATTCAAGATATCTTCTATTCGGTTTCAACCCTAGCAGAAAAAATAAAAACACGACATCTAAAATGAAACCTCAAGATTAGGATTCTAGCGATTTCAAAATATGAAACCAGTTACTTGAATAACAGGAAGATGATAACTTGATGTAAATATTAGAAAATTTGTGTGTCATCTCGTAGACCAATTTACTCTCACTATAAGGCAAGTACGTTGGAGAGCTTGCAGGAAATGTTACACAGCCTAAATCAATCCTCCCGACGTAATGGCCTTAGGATGAACTTGGGCAAGACAAAGGTCATGTTCAACGAACACGTTCTCCCTAGACCAGTCTACCTCGGGCAACTATTGCAACTAGGTAGATAGAACTTCGAGAAGGGAACCGATAGAACCCATGGGCAGCATTCCGGAAGCTTCGTCACATTCTCACGTCGCCTATACCGCAGAGCTTGAAGACGAAAGTCATCAACCAATGCGTTCTCCCCATGATGACCTACGGGGCTGAAACATGGCTTCTTAATTTAGGACTGGTCCGCAAGTTTGCGGTAGCTTAGCGGGCTATTGAACAGGCTATGTTGGGTGTTTCTCCGTCCCGACAGAATTACTTACCCGGATACTTTAGTTCTCTGCCTTATGACGGCAACGAAGTCATAAGGCAGAGAACTAAAGTGTCCGATATCACGCGACGAATAGGCTCGCTGAAGTGGCAATGGGCACACACTCAGAAGAATATACTGCATATGGGCCATTAAGGTTCCGGAGTGGAGGCCGCGTTTAGAAAAACGAAGTGAAGACGATCTCCGTGCAGTAGCCGGTCCGGGATGGATGCGAGTAGCAGGAGATCGGTCGTCTTGGCGTACATTGAGAGGCCTATGATAATGAACGAATGAATGAAAAAAATAACGAAAATTCGACCGCAAGAATGGGCAATGTAAACGATGGTTATGTGAAATTATAGCTTTATAACGCCAATAATCTGTGGAGTTGAGTCGTTGAAGGGCGGACAGACCGTCTCTAGTCCTGACTACTTCTAGCGATTGCCACTAAATCGCCAGAAGAAATTATTCTGCGAGATAATTATTTCTCTTCGATTGTCGTCGAAGGCAACCTCAATAATAATCCAACTTTGGTCGAGAAGTCAGATTCGTTTATTCACAATATACTTTATTATCTAACTTCGAATCTTTCTGAATCGATGAAACAACAAAACCTTAATGAGCTCTACATTACAAATAGAAATAAAACACTCAGACACTCCAGAGTATTTAATAACACTGACTAGGCAATAACAGGTCTGTAGTAACTATTTTGGTATCTGTATAAACAACGCGGCCCACAAACATAATTTAACCGGGTATGTTAAAAATCTAATATTGCTGAAATTCAATCAATTTCAACCGATTCGACAAATTATGGAAATATTTTTAGTTAGAATTGCATCTAGCTCACTTGATACTGCCGTAAAGTGACATCTTCGATGACGCCTTTCGTGCGGTTTGTAAGTAGCTTGGACCCATTGCAAGGAAAGAGTAAAGGAGAGTAATGCATGACTTTAGCAGTTATGTGGATCTCCTTGGGCGACATAAAAAGGCTCCCATTTCTCGTCTGCGCCCCTATACTATAATTTTTTATGCGCATTTTATAACATGCGCATTTACAAATGTAAATGCGAACAAAAACTACACAGCCATGATGGACACGGTGGTTTCAACGCAATGTATATATCCCCGGTCTCAATTTGCCCCCTCAGAGACTGTTAATGAAACGATAGCTACAAGCGTCCTGCAAGCAGCCTATTCTAATGATATGGAGACGTACCTAAATAAACTACATAATAGGAAACTACATTGTTTATGTATTAGTCACATGAATACTAGTTAGTGTACCTACCGTTTTTTCAGTAAAAAGAAAGAAAAAAAGATACCTATTACCCGTACCTTCTTTCCTGTTCTACATTATATCAATATTACATTCGCAGTACACTTGCAGGTGGATTTCCCAAAAATACTGTAAACTTTAATAGTCGGTGTGTAACTCTACCTACATATACGTACGAAAAAATGCTTAAACGAGCATCTGCAAGTTTGAAACGAATTCAAAGTAGAAAATCGGTTTCGAGATACAGACGTCCAAAATCCAGGCAGGTAGAGTTCCCAATTATTACAATGTATAAGGGAATTCTATCTGCAAATAGAACCTGGTAAGTTTGAAACCAATAATAAATAGAAGACCTTAAAAGTGTAAAATAGACAGACTTCACGGAACCGACCGAACTTCGACCGAAGAAAGTTACAGTATCATAAGAAACTCTACCTAGGGTACATGCGAGTAAACTTAAAACAAAAACGAAAACCAGAGTCGAGATTCAGACGACTAAATTCCCAATTTAATTAGTTGAAACATACAGGAAAGACGCCACGGGAATAATTATATGTAAAGATTGATGACAGTAAAGTGACGGTGTCCCATATTATGTTGGCGTGCTTGCCAACGTTTACATTATAATATATATATTATTAACGTCAAACTGCTAATAAAAACCGTATGATGAGTAATCATAAATATTTCAGAAAATATGAGAATACAACACAAAACGTATGTAAGTTGACCGCACTAGAGTTTAAAATACAAGATTGTCGAGGCAAGCGAGCGTATCGGGCATGCGCGACGCTCCATTCACAACAAATGACGTGTCGCCCCGAGGGGCGAACCGGCTCTTCACCGACTTGTTATTGTCGATTTCTGCGTTTAATTCGCAAAATTAACAGAAAAATATTTTACTAAACTAAAAATGTGACTCGTCATGTACACTTATGTGTCAGAAATCAACAAAATCTACGCATTTATAGTTAGAAAAGCCGGTGTTACGGAGCAACGGCGCAGTGGGTCAGGCGAGGCAATACGGCGGACCTTGCAATGTCGCGCCGTGACGCTCAGCTGACGCATGACAGGCCCGGCCGCCGCTCCCCGCCGCGGCGCGTTCATTGCCTTCCCGGCGACCGGCGTGAGTGCATGTTTCGTATGGCACCAAACATTTGCGTTCATTTACGAATTGTTCCAATTGTATGTCTACAGAAATAGAATACGACAGGATTTCCAAAGGCTCCGTAACATCGTCGAATGTGCAATT
Source organism: Eumaeus atala (assembly GCA_017140195.1). Taxonomy (NCBI): domain Eukaryota; kingdom Metazoa; phylum Arthropoda; class Insecta; order Lepidoptera; family Lycaenidae; genus Eumaeus; species Eumaeus atala. The sequence goes on from JAFELO010000490.1 coordinate 828,108, forward strand.
TACTTTAAGAAAATATTTAGTGAGTGCGTCTTGCGTTGAATAGTTTGCTGAAGTGCGGTTGCGACCGGTGCGAAAGGTCGGCTTGTGTAAAAATAACTGCGGAACCGAGCGGCTAAGTAGCGGAATGAGGTTTGGCGGCACAATGTAGCCGAGGCGGGGCGAGGCCGTGCGCCATGTTATAATTTCCCTTCGCGTCCAATGTGCAGAACGACTGACTGAACAGTTGAACACTGCGTCGTGCCTACTTATCTTCTCTCTCTACGGCGGAACACATTTAAGTATGCGAGACAAATGCATTCTCGTCTCATTCACTTCAGCGATGCTTTGGACGTTTTGTACCTCGACGGTGTAAGTTATACAAACGAATACGACAATATCGAGTGATATTGAATAGTGGCTACAATACTGTCCTAATACGATTCAACGGATTCACGGAGCGCAAAAAATCCCTTTCTAAGTGCAATGTTTTAATGTTTTAAAGTAATTATAATTAGTAGCAAAGCGAGAATGATATCGTGAAGGAAGTTACACTCCTATCTGAAGTCGTTTAATAAAATACAAAATATGGCACAATTTTAACCGATTCAAGTAGCGTAGTTAGCATAGTGTTTTACACTGGCACAAATGACGTGGAATTTGGAAATTGTAAGAAAATCAGTGGCAAGTCAGTGATAGATAGGCGGAGTGGGGCGTGCGGCGTGTCGGTGACCCCGCGGCCCCGAGCCCGTGCGGCGAGCGCTACTCAGTCGCCGAGGCCGGTTTACTCGCTGTTACTATAAACACAATCATGCAGCTACTAGTTAATCACCAATGTTATGAGGAACACTTTCGAAACTGTACCATCCGCCATGGTCTATGATTAACAAAAACAAACAGCAAAAAATATGTAAATCGACAAATATTATTTGTCCACATTAGAAATCAATTTACATTTCATATTAGAAATTGTTAAAGTAAAGCTTTTCGGGTTCAGCGCCAAATAGTCTGTCATATTTTTCGACGGTCTCTGTACACATTAGTGGGATATTAAAAATAGATCAAATGCGTTAATTTCCCTCACGGTGATTTGCGGCACACGCCGTAGTGCGAACATAAATAAGTGATCTAATTTTAGCATCTGCCATCATGCAACAAGAATCGAGAGAAACGTATGCGGAGTCGAGTAGCAATAGTGCGGTATGTTTCGTCTAACATCAAGTTATTATTAGACTCATTTTTGCACAGCTAAAACATAAAGAGTTACAGAAACGAACTAAGAGTAACTCACCGTCTTGAACTCGGCGACCCGCTGGGCTTCTACGAGTATGGCCCCTGCACTCACCTGCAAACACGCGATCAGTGCGCTCAGTGTAAACGTCACGTTTCAATACCTCTCGATAAACGTTTTATATTTAGACATTCAAACATTACTACAGCAATTACGAATCTAAAATATCCATAACATCCACGTTCCCTATTGACGAATCACTTAGAACGTGTTAAAATATTGAACTAAGAAACGGTATCGCGCAAGATTATGTTGGCGTTTTGACGCTCCGATTCCACTTAATACCGAAAGAGATTTCAGTTTTAGGTTGATAATTCACAAACGTGCATTTGCCGAGAAACTATTTATGTCCGTCCGCCATCTTGTTGTTCAATGACGAATGTTTAGCCTCATATCTACGATATTCATTATATGGTCGCACTCCAAACAGTGTGGCACACACCGTACAGGGCAACACTACGTGCGAGCATTTAACAGTTACCTAACGTTAACAAAGCTAAAATTAAGTTAAAAGTTTGTTACTTACTTTATATAATAATTACATTTCCACTATTAAAGTGATACAACATGAAAAAATATCATTTGAATACCTATTATAACAAAACAACGTATAAAACCAATGCCCTAGCGCGGCAAAATGACGCGGCAATAGGACGAGAGAGGGGAACAGGAGAGAGGCGCGGGCAGGGGGGCGGACGGAGGCGAGACACATAATGGAATTACATATCTACCACATCACTTACTTGGCCGAGACTACAATATACGCGCATAATACATATGATAAATAATATAAGCGCTAAGAGACAGCCGGCGACGCGAGTACGCGCACAAACATCTCAGGTGGGCAGAGAGAAGCCCGCCGCATTGTCTTACGTCACGTTTAACGAGCCGTTTTGATAATAATAAATATTCTAAATTAACATCAGCCGAATATTTTCATGTAAAATTTTAAACATTACAAGCTTTGCAAGCGCAGATTTTATGTTTCTAACTAGCAATATTCGTCATGAACTAGTTGTCATTGATTTAACTTTTAGTGTAAATCGACGAGCGGCCATTTTCTTATGTACACGTAAGCGTGAACTAGTGCGCTGACGTAGTCCAATGATACATAGCAACGTCTCTGTATTACCGATAAACTCGACTAACAAGCTATCCGACCGCGCAGGGAACTACAGAACAAAAGAATCGATTTTATACCACGGTTGCAATCACCCGTCTAGATTATAACAAACGCAATAAGTACGAGTGGTTAATTTGTTAAATCAATAGAAACACGCATACGGCTCCTGATACTTACGAACTTTTTTCCCAACTCTACATTTCAATGTAAAGTTCTGAAAATAATACTTTTTAGTGACACTTTTAGTAAGAAGTTTATAACGCTACATAACTCTAGTAACTATGTTACGTAAGTGTCGTACAGATATATTCTACACGTTGCTAGGAATGAGTGACGCTGACCTTGGCGCCTAAAAAGCGGGCCTCCAGGAGCTCCTGCTTGCGAGGGTCCAGCGCCGCCTGGAAGTGCTCCATCTTGACGCCAGCGCCTGCCAACAAAACATCTATTGAGGGATGCTCTCTTTTGTGGGACAGTATGTAGTTCACACTGCCACAAGTGACTAAGTATGCAGATAATATGAATAACAACCATTACAGTGGTCACAGAATCCATTACGTTTTATAAAAATAACATAACGACACAATTTACTAAAGGTAGAGAACCCGATAAGATTATTTTCTATACTTTTACAGCATTTTAAATGTAATGTAAATAACGTGTCACTTATATAAATGTTAGGAGAGCAAAAGGTAATTAGGAGATTATACTAAATATATTCTAATTTACTGAGAAAAGTAAAAGATATTCGGATCGCACGTTACAAAACCAAAGCCTATAGACATTCACACACCCACGGCACATGGAGATGTGTTTCCCTTTTTAATCATCCTACAGCAAGAGCGCGCTGGTCCGGGTGAAGTTTCCCAAATATATTTACACCAAATTATCTGTGTGAAACAATTTTCTGTCTAATCTGTCCGACACCACACGCACCGCTCTCAATGAATGCCGTTTTGGAGGAGTACCATACTATAGGACAGATATTTAGAATTCTCCCAAATAGGAAGATCGTCTCGAAATTTACTAGCAACGTTGAACGATAATTACATCACTGTCCTTGACGATACATGGCATCTGTTGGACTTAACCAATAATAAATAGATAAGGCTGATGAACTGATGATCATGAAGTTGGTAATAAGATTAGATAGCCTACAGACCGCACTGAATTTCATCCTAAGATATGCGTTCTAAATTAGACACCAATGACTTGTGTAAGTAAAGAAAAAGAGACATGAAAAAAGTGTAGTTGCTTTGGGCCTTTGCAACTTGATAGTAACCATAAAGTAAATCTATCACAAAAATTATACGGTGTGCATTCATTGTGGCCTGTAGTTGGATGTGCGAGGTTAACGTCCCTCTGTCGTCTCGCACATCTCCCTGTGCTAATCTCGGTATGAGAAGATTCTAACACCGCGTCACTCCCACAAGGCATGTCGCCTTGCAATTTGCATAATAAAATCAATAAAAATTAAAATACATATTATTTGCCTGAGAATACGTTTTCACGAATGAAAAGAAACTACAATATCTATGTACTTTACGTATTCTTACTTTCAGCTCAATTATAATTATTAGAGAAAAACACGAAATATTTTTAAATGGCCCTATTACTTCGAGGTAATATTACGTATATCTTATCTAGAAAAGATTGCATAAACATTGACTCAATAGTTAAGCGATTGATGTATACTATATAAAGTACTTTAAGTACGAAGTGTATGAAGAAATATATTTTAATTTGAATAAAGCGAATTTTTTGGTGCGATAGAATCAGTAATTCAGATGTGGGGAGGGGAAGGGGTTTTGGCGCAGTATCTAAAGCAGACATTCGGGGTTGGGAGAAGTTAGGTTATTTATATAGGTATATATATGTATGCTCAATGTACATATTGATCGCCTCCCCGGGCCACTCGCCACTATGATCTCACCTCCATCCTCCGACCCCCTCCCGCCCACACCTCACGCCGCATGGCGCTTAAGGCCTACCACAAATCGTAGTTCCGCCATGATAATACAATTTTCCGCAGTGGATTTTTACAGTGACAAATTCATTTAAATAGGTTAGTTTGCAATAGAACTTTACTGTAAACAAATCAATTAAATAGGTTAATTCCACTAAGAGTAACTTGAAAACACTATTTGAGTATCCACCTATTTACTTTAATATGACAATTTCTTGTGTATATATATCCACATCAAATCTCGTTTTGTTCTCTAGTAATCAACTTGTATAATAACGTAAAGGAATCAAAATATTTTTACCAATAAAATATTTAAATAAAATGGAATTGTTTATCATTCATTGTACAATTTAATACGTAGAAAGTGACAGTATTCATAATACCAACCCACATCAAAGTTCAAACCAAATAAAATGAGGCAAAATTAGTAACATTTTTGCAACATTCTTCAACTCAGTGACGAATTTGAATGTATCGGAATTAACATTAAATTTAATGCACGCCCAAGAACCTTACAAGTAGCTACTGGCATCCAAGTTTTATTCGCAGAACAAAATGGTATATGGAGTATCCAAACAACGCTGACCACTTACTCCTACTGTTATCAGTTTTTCTATAAGTACTTTTCTCTGCTAAGGAGTGAACTTCGAGTTCAACGTCTCTAAACCAAGACTATAATAAAATCCTAATGGGACCGTTTCAGCTCTACTTGTCGTAGCCACTTGAACCTAACTAAGTTTTGACATATAGGTACAAGGGGGCTCACGGCATCCCCTATCATTAGGCTTATGTTTTGTTTTTTTATTGTTTTTACCAAACTAGATTTTTGGATAGTGCATTTCCTTTAAACTAGCTGATTCTTCATTATATTCACTGGCACTACATCTTTCCTTCACTTCAAAATTTCCTTTGGAGCAAGTGCGTATTCCCGCCTACGCCCTGGTATACAATATATCTGAAGCTAGAGCACGTCATGACTAAAACACACAGAAAATTGTAATCTAGTCCAGTAACGACAGGGCTTTGCCTTTCCACACCTCCCGTTTGTCATTTAAAGAGAATTTCTTTTGTCAGAATCTGAACGATGTCCAGAAGTGAGTCAAACATTTCGGGATGGCAAACCAGTGGCTCGATGTAGTTATGACGACCGTTTGGCTCAGTTGGCAACTTGGCGGATGGCCCGCGTGCTACGCCAGAAGTCGTGGGTTCCAATCCCGCCTAGGTCATGGATGTTTATCTATGTATTATAAATATTTCTGTAATATATAAAAGTTCTTAAATTTATAACAATATCAAATATATTTTCGTTGTCGTTGTCTGGTACCTGTAACACAAGTCCTTACGGTACTTAGCACAGGGCTAGGCGGCTAGTGTTGTGTGATAAGTCCACAGCTATTATTATTATTATTAGGCTATATACTTTCCATCATCTGCTCATAAAAAAATATAAAAAAATATAATTTTATTCCAATAAAGATTTGGTGTTGTTCTCAATTTAGCCGGGATATCTGATCCTGAATTGATAACAATCGAGCTAGCTCAGAAGTGAAATATTTCAATTTAAAAATATGTTTTCTAAACGGTTTACAATTGGTGAATATTCCCTAATTAACGTAAATCCTTAGTACCCTTCTACCAAACATCGATAGCAAAAACGTATACATACAGTGGAACATGGAACCTCACCTATTTTCGAAGACTGTTAATGAGGGAAAATCTATTATAATTAGAATTATTATAGATTTTCCGTTGTCTCATTGACAGTTAATAAATAAATAAATATACAATTATATTTACAAATTGCATGTGTATGACACTTACACACAAATTATTTACACACTCATTGTTGCTATAATTATATTAAATATAGTGTCCCTAAAGCAGACTGTTATTGCTAACAAAAACAGTTTGCATGTTTCTTTTATTTACTTGTCAGGGTCGAAATATATTCCATACTATAATAACTTTAGGACTTTTGACCATTGCAGAAGTATATCAACTGAAGTTAATTTAATATCGAATTTACTATTACATAATGATCGGTGTGGTGTTAATAAAAGCATCGTGGCAGAGCATCTGCACTATCTCTGGTTCTGCCGATGTTTATGGGCTTGAATACCAGAAGACATCGTCTTTTGGCTAAAGGTAAAAGGTAAGTATTGGTAGGTACAAAAACAAAAATTACTTTCCAAATATAGTCACCAACGAAACAAAGAGGTACTAGACATACTAAGTGGAACTATCATCATAGTGCTAAGCGCTAGGGACAGTAGCGTCGATGGTAAAAGCCTCTTCTGTGTGACCTTGTGTTAGCAATAATTGAGCACACAAACACGAACGCAACATACGTACAAACACGTTTATCATACAACTGAGGATCTTCCAATGTTTTGTATTACATGCACACATATGTACTGCATTGGGCAATACATATGTGTAAAAGGGACAATTATATTTGCCTAGTCACAAAATATATATATATGAAATTAAGCAAATTAGAAATCTAGACCCCTAATATAGCGATACTGAGTGTGGCTGAACGCCTACTTATTATATCGAAGTATGTAAATTTCGATGAGCAAGGAAAGTATAATATCATCTAAATAATAAATGACAATATATATGTCGCTGTGGGATCTTCAGTCGTTGTAATTCATTACGGCAAGCCATTTTCAAAAACAGGGCCGTTTTAATCTGTGGCGGGCCAACGATTAGCCACATTCAATACGGCTGAGCGAAATTGCGCCAGAGAGAGTTCGGGGTTATGCCATATTCAATAAAGTTAGCCTTATTGAAATAAAGTGAATCAATATCCGCTTTTTGACACGTGTTAATTCCTAACTTTATCACTCGCGGCGTTGCTTGACATGACAACAATGGCGTCGATTGTAGAATAGAGAGCAATAAGAAACTATGCCCAGATAGGTTCAAAGGTTTAGTCGGGAACGTAGCTCCCCAGGTTTGTGGTTAGGTTATTTTTTCTTATTTTCACTCAAAACACTTGCCTTATTTCATACTTGTATCGATCACTATCACTGCCTAAAATCAAGAGATTTAATGAGGCTAATCGTCAGCCGCCATATCGAAGAACTTCTTGCAATGACAATCCGGCTAATCGTTAGTCCGCCACAAAACAAAACTGCACTATTTTAATGGCTGTCCGTAATGTTATACGGCGATTTGTACACAACGACTACGGCATACATAGACTAACATTAAAATTTCTACTAATATTATAAATACAGAAGTTTGGGATAAAAATAAACATAATAAT
>JAFELO010000490.1:835964-872772 GCA_017140195.1 Eumaeus atala
AGTATTTAGGGTAGTATTTGATTAAGTAAAAAGAGCGTAAAACAGTTATTGAACTCTTAAAGTTAATAATAACAATAAACGACGACCAATATTCCGAAGAATGTAAAAAAAACTGACAGCTTTGATGAGATTAGATTTCGGTATACACATTGCAAGACTACTCGCCTGATTAAACAATTTTGGAACTACTGACATGCAGTTATTCTTCCCCGTACTTGCATAATATCAAGATGTCGAGTTTTCAAATGTCTCTATCACTCCTACCGCGTGGATAAGTTGAGAGTGACTGCGCGCTTTATACACTAGCCTTAGACCGTGTAGAGTTCTTACCTAACTAGCATTTAAAAAATCCTTTTAGATAAAGTTTGCGAAGATGCACGACGCATGAAGGCGTGGTACAGTGATAATGTATTCCTAATATGGAAGGAACATTTCGTGTCAGCAAAACATAGTCGATTATGCCTGAAAACAGTCAAATGTTGTCGTTGTCATCGTCATGATTCGTGTTGCTGAAGAGATGTTGATAATAAATTTCGAGATTAGTGTAAAATTTGACACAGATACTTAAAAAAAACCTAATGCCATCCATCGATTTGTTATAATATATAAATTATACCTACTTCTAAATTTCAAAGAAATTTACATGGAACATTAAGCAGTGGAAGATGGATCGAAAATATTTCTTGCATCAATGAAATTGCTAATTTAATCAATACAAGAATATTCCAACAATACATGCGAGACTTATAGAGAAAGTCACACATAAATTAGAAAAACACTGAAAAGTTTTGCGGTGGTAATTAAAATAATCTTATTATTATCAGTACAGAAAATAAACTCTACATACCAAACATTAAAAAAATAAATTAAAAATGGACTAAAATTTTCACTTGTGAATAGATAAACAGCTCATCGTAAAACAAGCGAACCGCTAACTGTGCAGAGTTGAGTCGCAAAATCTCAAGGTCATATACCGATGTGTGAGATATTATGGTGCAAATGTTCGCCATAGTTACACATTATACAAAACAACACTATAATTGTATGAATAACAAACAATAAGCAATAAGTGACCGTAGATATGTAAATTTGTTAAGTTTACGACGTCAGCAAAAAATGGAGAGGGGTAAATCTAAATATTTAAATGGACCGTTAAGTCTAAATAGGTATTGTAGACGAAAAACAGAGTCCCAACAACCGACAATATTCCATAAGATAAAGAAACGCGATAATAGCAATCGTAAATGAAGTAAGTAAGAGTAAGTGTATTTTAATTGTTTTATAATGTACATAATCGCGTTAACGAGTACTACGCCATTTTATTGTACGGTGTACTAAACGAGCAGTAAAGTCGGAGTTGGGACGGGCGCGGCGGTAAGACGAGCAGCTGTTGCGGGTGATAAGGTCGCAGAGCGCCACGGGCCGTCACCCGCAGCATTGCTCCGTGCACAGTGGAGTGAAGAGTTGTAGACACCCACCCTTGCAGCGGGAGTTGCGGCGGCCTCGCTCGTTCGGACGATCGCTCATCGTAAACGACTCCTTGAAATGCATCTTCCGACTCCTCTCCTCTCCTCGTCCACATTCACGTGTATCATGGGAACACCAATACACAATCCGCACACTGACTCCGTCACGAATAGTCTACGAGTACGAACGCAACACAATTAGTTATTCATGTACACGATATCGTATATAGTGTTAATTTAGGCCAACCGCCGGCGATCGAGTTGAACGAAAACACAATATAGTTAGTATCGGTCGCGGAGGGATGTGACAGGCGGCCCCGGGCGTGGACTGGCGTGCGATGCGAACTGCCGCCACCGCCTCCGCCTTCGCCTCCGCGAGACCGGACCTCGCGTCTCGGGGCGAGGATGCGGGAATCGGCTTCGGCGCAATACCCGTCACGAAAATAATAGGAACAGTGAGTGCACCTCAGAGGCGCGACGCGACGCGCCCGGTGCGAGCGAGACGCGGATAAACACCAGACTGTTTACTTACGGTGTTCGAGAGCGGGGCGGCAGCGCGGGGTGAGAGGCGATTGCCTGCAATCCGCGCGCTGCAATTACTTGCGTGTACTCCACAATGTATCTTAACACGGGCTACATACTATATCGAAACATGACTATAACGTAGCCGAAGGCTTATTCGATAGTTCTCCGGCCGTCTATAAAGTAGAAGGACACCAGACCCCGTTTCGTATTACAAACGCCGTAAGATCACAATCTTCAAAGAGTTACGTGTTGTATAATGTAAACAAAACAAAAAATCGAGAATAGGAATGACTCAAACCGGGCAGAGGACGTCACATGAGAGTGAATAATAACATACTAATGATTAGGGCGTACTGAGTGTAATGTTAAGCAGTTGGACGATCAATCGGTAAGCTGTGCATCGAGCGGTGGTGACTGCATTCCGACGCCCCAACCTCGTCCCGCGAGGCCTCTCCCCCCATCCTTCCGGCGCTAGCCACGTGACGCGCCGATTAGCCGTCGAGTGTGCCACCGCGACCAAAATAGAGCGCGCGCATACAATCTCGCATCTCGTTCTACTTCACTAACTCTCACGACTCTAATGTGTCGTCCTCTAACTTTTGCCGATCGTCGAGCTGTCCGCACCTATATCTCCAACGTTTGTATAAAACTAACAAAACGACCACTACTCTACATGTTTCTACGTATTCCTTCAACAGCTGATTATGACATAATTAACGATGCTCCTAAATCTGATTAAAATCATATCACCATACAATGGCGTTGTCAAGATATCTCTTATTGCAAATACATATACTTAAGTATTTTTAATAAACTACTAACGACTACAAGGGTATTTATTGAAAGTTTTATATGTTACAATTCGAATATCGATCGTCCCAAAAGCTATCTATATAGCCAACCTATATAGATTTGACAGAAATAAAATAAGCGAGGAAATAATGGCACGCACCCAAAACGGCAACAGTTCAACTGAGTTCCACGACACGACACGGCTGTAAAACTCGATTGAGAGAGCTCCTGCACGCCACATGCTATTATACAATACTATACCTGACCCCAGAATACCCTTGAAATCGCATTATGTGGCTTCCATGATCCTTTTCTGTTTGAGCTAAAAATCTGATGTTGTAGTAGAAATAATGTTATATCTAACATAGAAACGCGGTACGAGACATGTTTGTATGTGTTGTATTTGCCTATATTTCCTATTGAAAATATTTTTACGATTTAAAAAACTAATAAGTGGTTAATAGCAATAAACAGGTCATCACGTTTACAAGCTTACAAGTCACGGTTTGCGACAGATCATTTATTCATTATCAATAACGTTGATATGGATGAAAGTAGGAGCAGAAGTAGTAATAGAAATCTAGTGGGAAGCGTTTGTTGAAACCAAAAAGTTTGTATCACCATGCGAAATAGAATGCAGTTTATTCAAGTAACATAACAGAGATCCGTGCCGTTATTATATTATATTTCATGTTGAACCGGCCCGATACGACTGCACTGCAGAAATAGCAATTAGCACAATCTTCTAAACATACCCAAGGTCAACACAAATACCCACTTAAATTTTTTCCAATAATATTTATTTATTAACAGAAAATCAAGCTACGGTTCAAAATGTACAATTACATTTAAAACCTAGATGTGGGAAATCACAAAGTCACCGTATTTAACAAGAAAAAGACGACAGGATCAATACAAGCTGCAAAATGTACACGTGATCGCGTCACTATATACCTCCCCCCTCCCACACCGCCGACCGCACCCCTTACACCCACAACATTTCCCTAGCCTCCGAGATCAACACCCATACATTTTTTTGTTTCCCTCCTCATTTATAAATAACACTTTAACCACAGAGATAATACCCGACTAGCAGCCACGTCGAGTTAAATTCAATCGTATTATTTTAGACTAAACATGAATTACGTAACCAGTCAAGCAAAGTATGGACGCTCGAAACTCAACGAGTCCAATAAACGCATATTGCACTGCAAAACCGGTTTCCGTAAGCGAAAGCCATTTGAAGCCGTCGGAGGAAAATATTTGAAAATCTCTATATAGGGTCAAATATAATAACTCCAGTCAGGGAAAAATATTACATACAATGCAACTACATATTATTTTATAGAGAAAGGTAGAGCCCCTCTCAACAGAATAATATGATCATTATCTTGTTAATTAGTTTACGTACTTTGGAGTTTGGATGCATACAAATTAATTGTAGTTGTTCATTAAATCATACTGGACTATTAAATTATTAAGCTGTGAACATACAAATATAAAACTGCTAATGGCAGGGAATGATTTTATCTAAAAAAAATTCAATTGTCACGTGTACGGAGCATCTAAGTTTTACTCATTTAAACACACAATAGTATTTTAAGTATACGAGTGGCTTGTAACGCCACATAACAGTAAGACATATTTGTAACAGTACGACTCGTGTTGCATTCACGCATAGCCACACTCCGTTTTATATCTCGCTGTCGACTTTCTATATCTAACATATTATCGAGGCTAGGTATATAATGAACTGGTTAGCATTGACTGCCGTATACACATTGAGTGTTAAATATTTTGGAATCAAACGCGAGACCTTTAAACAGGTGAACACAAACAAGATCGTCACACATTTTATGGCGATAAGTGTCTTAAAAACAATCTCATTATTATTATATGTGTATAAAGGTGCGTCATCCCAGCTGTCCGCCGATGAATGTCAACGTTGCAACTGAAAGTGTAACCTTATGAAGAGCATTAAAATGTTATTTTTAGTAAAACATAAATGACGTAGAACCGGTACCGCCGCCAACTCTACAATTTTTTTTTTTTTTTTTTTTCAGAGGGACCTATTACTGTTGGCGGAGCTGTTGCCCTCGCCCCTACAGTTCGTCGGATCTACGGAAGACATTTTGTCTTCAGGTTGACTCTACAATATTTGAGCTACTGCTTTTACGTAGATAGGGACAATAGTATTTACTTGAGGAAGATAGTGCGAGGTCGCGTAAAGCATACACCATTCTGGCTAGTGTACATGAGTACCGTGAGATGAGATTTGTGATAAAAGGTGTTACACGAACATCGACCTCGTACATTATAGACCGCACTCTATTCGCAGCAACATATGAACGTTGTCAATGTGGTAAAATTTGTTTTGTATACTCTATATTGTTAATATTGGAGATGTCAATCAATGTTTTATGTGTACGTGGATAAAGTATTGAGATTGCGAATATAAGCTGTGATAAAACATTCAATAAGCGTTGTATCGAGTAAGGTTTATTGCAATTGTTTAAGAGTGAATGCGACGTCGCTATAGCGACTTTCTATTACTAAGTGGTCGTCGAACGTATTTACAAACTTTTTCTTCACAAAGTTGGAATGTGGTACACCGTACACCACGCCGGCGAACAGAATTGGTGGAAACAACGAAGCGCAAAGTATTTGCAACGGATGCAGCGAAATGAACGGTTCATTGACCTCGAGCGGCCTGGGTTTCACTTGTACTCATAGAACAGCGTCAGGCCTATTTCGCCATTACTATTACGAATACACTATCCACGTAGATTTTAAAGTCTTAGCATTCGCTTGATAATATCATTCGTATTAGTCAAAAATTATATTCATTATTTATACTGAGCAATAATTAATTAACCAAATGTTCTAAATTATATCACACACACTGTACACAAAAAAATATAATTAAAAACGTATACTGGATCATGTGTTAAATAGTTAACGCGTATTATGAACTACTGATATTTTTAAACTCAAATTAATGCGAGTAACTTTGTATTCAGGGGGATAAAGGAAAAATCCCTACCATATGTAGTCGATAGCTAAGTGTGCATACGATAACACAAAAATTATTGCCTCCCCTAACCAAGTGTCAGTAAGCGTCAAGGGCAAGGGGTGCGCATGTGCGATGCTCGGATGTCAAACAATAAAGATTTGCGTCGCTTTACAACCTGTTTATTTTTTTTTTAACACATAATACACGGATTTGATAAAATGATTTACGCCAACAAACAAAATAATAAACAATATGCGCGTGTTACAAAACCGCAAAGAGCTCTACACTATACGAAGTGGCAACTGTACAAAACGAGAAATATTTGCCACCGTTTGATGAAAAAGATACTACCTTAAGACGTTTGAAATTGGAACGCAGTCGAAGATCGATACCCGCCTTATGTACAGCCACTACATACTTCCTTGGCCCTCGGGCTCTATGTAAAGATTGGACCGCGATGCGTCAACTGATGCACATGCACGGCACCACAGAGTATACAAGCTCCGCGTACATGTGAGCTCGTTTTACGACTTAAATTCCTAGGACTTCTTCGATTGTGTTCCGTAAACAGTGCCACTGTTCATTACGAAGATACACGATGGTTTTATTCAAACGAGTTGCCAATATTTATAGTAAAATCGTAAATAATATTTTTTTAGCCTAGCAACACTAAATACGTTTAAAGAGTAATATTGATGTAGCTTTTCGAACAATTTCAATCGAGATATCGTCATGTTGAGTTTCTCGTTTTGAAACTGACCTTGAAGTGGCGACCTTTTAAGGCAACTCACGCCAGGAGGGTCCGATATTTGAAGAGACAAAATACTCGCAATTATGTATTATACTTTATACGTTTAAAATCTGGACAGTGTAAATTGCTACCCGTTTACAGCGGTTTTATTGATATTTTGTAACTTTCAACACTTGTTTCGTTTATCTTTTAAAGAATAAAAATAAATGACGAGTGCAAAACTGTTCAATAGAATTTATGACAGGTCGCCGTTGCAATGCAATTTGATACGAGATAGTCCTATGCGGCATTGCAGCCGAATTGGCAGGCACGACCGCGGTAAGTAGCTCACTCTCAAATGATACAGGCGCAAAGTGACAGTTATGCTGTAGCGTTTTGTATAGTTTGTGTGTCCCTTGGCCTATATGAGGGGAGGATAGAAGGCCAACGTCTGTATAACAATTATGAGGATGTTTATGGGCGTCGGTAGTTATCTCTTGATTGAAACGTGCAGTCTAAGCCTCCTCGCTATATTTTTTAAATTTTAAATATATTTTTTTATGTTGCGACTTGAGTTATGCAATTTTAAAATCATTATTTTAAAATAACAGTTTTGTCACTAAATGACTCGAAGTCTCCACGTGACTTCGAGTCATTTAGTGACAAAACTGTTAGCCTGCAAAACAAACGTTTCAAAAGTGTAACGTTTGCGATGCACCTTGTGCGTAGCCGCCGACGTTAACCGGTTTTGTGGGCCGCATCTTCCACAATATTACAAGTCCTTGCAGAATTTACAAGATACACGCCCGTTATTTAAACCTCCCAATTGTGCCTGCTATTCATTATAAGAGACTCTACATTATATGTATTTCAAATACAGAGTGAATTGAAGTATGTATAATACTACATATCTTTATATATAAAAATCTGATGTTTGACCGTGGGGGACACCGAAACTACTGAACCCGCTTTTGATGAAATTCGGTATACATGTGCAATTTGGTCCAACTTTAAATGTAGACCATATTTTATTTCGATAATAACAGCCACAGGAAGGCGTGGCCGGGTCAGCCAATAAACTATAAATTTGTGCTATTTTATATGTAAATGATGGAAAGTCTGTAATGATTAGTAAACACTATCAGATGAACTGCAATCACTATCACACAATACAAGAATCCCTAACGTCTCATATACAAAATAGATTATCGTTAGCTGGCCCGGTCAGCCATATTTTTCCGAGCTTCTAAAATTAGTGACATCATTAAATTATGACGGGAGCATCCCTAGTAATAATCGGTATCGGTGTAAAACCCTAAAAAAGTCACGTTTGTTCCGTGGAAGCTCCATTTAGAACACTGAATGGAAGAAAATAACTTGCACACACGCAGATTGGAACTTCGTTAGCACGTCAAAAAACTAGAATAAGTAATACAATAATATACTATAACCATCAAAATTAGTTTAAATTTTCAATTTGGTCGCGAGACTTGGATCAATGGACTCGAACGATCTGAAGTACTTATTGATTTTAGTGACGACTCCTGGCGCCAAACATTTGTAACATTTTACTGGCAAATATTTTAGTATTAACAGTGCCACGCGGTTACACTCGCGTCTAAACTGTACCGAAGAAAAGGTATCGATTTTTTTATGACTTAGCCGGGGATTTTCTCGACAGAAACTCTGCATCAAAATCACTTCATTATATTAATATATAACATGATGCGCGGCCAAATAAACAGATTAAATAATTATAAAACTGTTGGAACTTGTGTTTTTTTTTTTTTTTTTTTTTTTCCAGAGGGACCTATTACTGATGGCGGAGCTGTTGCCCTCGCCCCTACAGTTCGTCGGGTTGTTGGAACGTGTTCTAACAGAAGTATCCTACATTTTTTTTTCCAATATCGTCACTACAGACTGCCGATCCTATTTAACTTTATTATATGCATAAAAGTAGTAGTGTCACGGCCAGGGTGCGGTAACCCTTGCTCACATAACGTCAGTTAAGCTTGTTCAGGAGCAAGATGCCAGGACCCGGGACGAACTACAAATGAATGCTAGGGTTTTTAAATTTCTAATCCGGTCTAAGGAATTTTACCGGTGTTACAACCACTGCCAGCAGGAGCACGTTAATCCGTCGTTCCTACGCCAGATTTTTAGGTCAAATATCATCGAAATATCATCCATAGCGGAAGGAGTGAATAGAGAGTGCACCTATATTTGCGAACACAGACCACAGTGCACTTTAGTCCCTCGAGTCAGCCGAAATTCGGCCAGGAATAATTTTATTATTACTTAATAATTCACACAAAAGATGGAGTTCGACATTGTGTGCGTATCACGTTCCATATTCTAAATTTGACCATCTTTTGACATAGCTGCATTAGAAAGAGTGTTATGAGTATCACGGAATAGTTCTTGAATGTATAAAACTAATTAAGAAGTAGGAAAATCGAGCAAGAAAACAATTAAAATAATAACACGTAATCTAGAAACGTCGCGAATTAATGTCGACTTATCAAAATGGTCAGAGGTCATGTCGCCGGAGGTAGCCGACCGCCCCTCGTGTTCATCTCCGTAGAGATCGCTCGCGACCCCTCCGTCAATATCAACAGCCCTCTTACGTAATTGCCGAAGGCCGTCCTGTTCGCACCACAATATTCGTCCGTTCTTTAGGTATGTTTCTGTTTCAAAAAGTCGCCTTTGCGAGAAGCTCTATCGTAATATCACAGTATTGACTTTAGCATTATCTTAGCAATTTAAGTGCATACATAACTCCTCAGGCGAGTTGGATTATTTTCAAATTTTCTTCTTCAGGCAATCCCGGAGTGTCAATGTTTCTATTTTTCTTTTTATGGGTAGTATTATTACTGTATTGCAAGAGAATCATGCCGTCCAAAATAACTCTTGCTCAATGAATACCGGTTAAGCCCCACTGAGAGAGAGCCTGGTTTAACATATAGTAATAAATAAGAGGGCCATAAGCGTTGGTTGTACGCCTCCTCTACGAGGTTATCACTAGTCCAGGTGGCTATAAAATAAAAAAGGTACCATACTGTATTATGTAATCAGCAGCTTCCTCTATCTAAGTCTGTCTATTTTTAATAAATTTTGTTCATCTTTGAATGAAACTTTTTTTTTAAATTTAAAGTATAAAAGAGCTGCTTAATTCGGCAGTATTGCAGCATGGCACTACCTATTACTGAAACCGACGGGTCACCTATAAATAGAGTAGAGGTACGCGGACAACACCGCCTGCTGCAGCAAATCATGCGAGTGCTAATGAAAGCAATGTATTGAAGATCTACCCGTCTGAAGTTTAAGGTGGTACGGGCACACCAATCATAACCGCACGAAACACGACACCGAAGATGTCGTTAAGTGACATCTACGGGTTCGCGTTGCAGGGCTTGAACCATGATCATGAAATATTGAACTTGGGAGGAGTTTCAAAAGACTGCCTCTAATCTCTGTAAGAATATAATGGCAGAGCTGAGCCACAAGGCTAGGGGAATAAGAATAGGGGGCAAACGAGAAATCGGAGCCTTTTTACGACTACCGACGCGCATGAACATCCACATAATTACTATGCCGATGGGTTGCCCTCCTTCACCCTCTGCCGAGGTCGGTCGTGCCGGCCCAATTCCATTGCATAATAGGATGTAGTGTCATGCACTATGCATGGCACTACCACCTCCTATGCATCACGGCACTACTTCTTTCTAAATTCCTATAGTAGATCATGAAAATATAAAAATTTATTGTTTTTACAGTATGATGCCAAAACTTGGTCGAGCTTAGACTAGGTTAATCCGCAGTCTTATCAATTTTCGTACGCATTATCTGATTATTATTCGTGTCAATCATAGAGAATATTTAGCGAAATAAAAAGAAATTATTTACTGGCGCCATTGGTTCTATATCTATGGTGCCCACTAAGGTAGTGCCATTGCGAGGTGATGTATCGAGGTGGTACGACTTAACGTTGACTTATCAAAATCTCTCGCTCACTAAATAACAGAGTGAAGTAACTAATGAGTCATGAAAATGCTCTAACGTTTCGTGTTTCATGTTTCAGGTTCCGGACTCTGGTTGTTCCATTGCATTGAGAGCAAGATGGAAAAATACATGCATGAACCCATTTTGTGGGGATATTTGTGAACGAAGAATTGACCAAAGTGTTACGACTACTCGCTTAATAAAATAAAATAGGTAAAAATAATGTGGTAAGACGGTACAGGTGGAATCGCGGCATTGTAGTGCTGTAGACTATACGTGGGACTGGAAGTGGGAAGACGATCTCCGTACAGTAGCTGGTCAGGGACGGATGTGAATAGCAGGAGACCGGCCTCTTGGCGTTCATTGAAAGATGCCTATCTATGTCCAGCAGTAGACAGATAAGGGCTGATAATGATGAATGATGAGACAAATACTCAATATATTGGCGACCAGCTGGCTCAGTTGATAACGTGGCGGTTAGTACGCGTGTTACGCCAGAGGTCGCGGGTTCGAATCCCACCTGGCTCATTGATGTTCATATATTTTATATGTATTTCTATAAGAAAAATCTTAAATATATAAAATTTCTTAAATTTATTATAATATTAAATATATTTAGTCTGACCAGCACCTGTAACAAGTCCTTGCGATACTTACCGCAGGACTGGGCTAACAAACAGCACAGATATTATTTTTATTATTACTATTATAGAGAAGATACTAGACATGTACTAAGAATGATTATTATTCGCTATTATAGGTCCTATAACCATTTTTAAATTTCAAGCCTTTATTTGGTAGATATCCACATTGAGCTCCGTAGGTTAAACGTTGCTAAGTTGCTATTTTCTGGCACCGCTGCTCTGTGTTGTATATACTCTAGAGTTAGATTTTAAGGTCGGCGTCATATTCAACTATAGTTTTTAATTAGCATACCATCGGTACCGTATCAGATCTCTCACACGCTGACTTAGTGGTGATGACTTAGCGATAAGTGACGCTGACTCCACACGTGTAAACAAATTTCTCAAAATGTATGGCGAGTATCCGCATCTGATTATGATTAACACGAGTTCCGAGCGTGAGTCCTAAAACGTGACGTTATTCATAAATATTTATTTATTTTAAACGTGTTTATTGAAATTGTTTCTATCCACCTGGATGCGCTATACATTGTCGTATATATTACGAGGGACAAACAATTTTTAGTATCGCCGGTGAAAATGAAAATGTTTTTATTCATTTATTAGCCATTAAATCTATCACCGGTTTACCACCACGAACTCAGCAGGTCACATCAGTAAATAAATTAAATATTAAATACATATTGTAAATATACAACATAATCTTCAAATTGTGTCTACAATTTACACTTTATCAACTTAGAACAATTATAACAGTATCCAACAATAACAAGATCCAAAAAATTGTAATTCGAACAACCGACTTCCGGTGTTGAATATAGAGATTGAATAGCAAACGACTCGTAGAACATTACATAGAATCCGGATAAAATATAATATAAAAAAAAGACTACAGGTAAAAATAACGAATACTAATCTAGACCATAGAGATTATGTAGAAAGAGAAGAGATGAGAACATAGGCATTTATATGTCGCCTTGGTGAATAGAGAAGGAAGATGATATAACGCATTGCTTTCTTTGTCTATCTAATCTCAAAGCGAAATGAATGAAAAAACAGAGTGTTCTACATCTGCTGTCTCCTCCGCCTTAGACGGCCGCGTTTTGGGCTTCTTCTCTTCTCTATCTGATCTGATATCTTATCTCCTTATTCTTGACAGCTGACTTGATCGTATTTGCATTCATTGAAAGCCATTCATCATTTTGGATGGTTGATCACAATACTCTGGTGAGTCCATAGGTGCTTTGTAATATTCGGAACGAGGCCATAATAGTGATAACACAAATATAAAAAATACAATTTCTTATAGATATTTCGATTCGTCAACAAAAATTTATTCACACAAATGTCATTTGAACTTCTCATCTTATATTCTTATTTTAACTACACGGAATTAAGAATGTGTTTGGAATTCCAACTGATCCGTATCAGTTGGACGTAGAAGTTACAGTTATACATGAAGCGCGCCTACAATGACAAATTCGCAGTGTATATTGGCAACAAAGTACAATTATAATTAACATTTTAGAAAGTCTTACCTGGATAGAGTATCTTTTCAGTCATGCCGACCAGCCTTTAGAGTGGTCCATTGAATTCTGAAAAAAAAAATGGTCAATTTGATTCTGTTCATAAATTCAGTTTTTTTTACGTTGCAAATAGGCACTGCCTTTATGTCGTGGTATGACCGGTATGGTATCTACCAATACATTTGGATACTGGAGATAGCAGACCACATTAACATATTCCGGATGGAAGTTATGTCAAACTTCTATATCCAGTAGCAAAATGCATCGACAGCATGTACAAAACGGTCGATACCAGACTGACCACTCAATTTTAGAATAAACGACGATATACTAGTATTACAGTACCAATAATCGCCTCCAGGCCACAGGGGAGGGTAATACTAGAGATAATAAAAAAGGAATAAAATTCCCGATGAATAATCCGTATAGTTAATTTCCCATCCCATAATCACCACACACATAGGCGTTGTATATAGGAGAACTTTCTAAAGATCTTGTGTTAATACAAAAACACGGCATCGATGGTGTCGTTTAAGGTGGGACCTGGCTCGGCATCGACTAGTACCGCTAAGAAATAAAAAATCACCTGAACTCCGACAAACCCAAGAAAAGGCGACAAAATGAAAGTATTACATAATTGAGTACGACGAACCGTCAAGGCCGTGTGAGTGGACAAAGTATTGTTAGACGGAATAATAATCCTATTGATTATTATATTTATTGGATTATTATCCCGTTTAAACGAGTAGCATTACATGGCTTGGAGCATCCAACTGACATCTTTGGGATTCCGATCAATTATTATCTACATGTGTATCGTTATCAATCAACAGGAAATACCAGTTGTGTCACACTGGAATTTTGTGTCAAAAACGTCAAAATTATGGCAAATAGTTTTACCTTTTGAGTCCATAACTCACATAATAACTTTATATAGTTTTCTAAGCCGATGATTGAATTAACCCAATGTGTATGACATCGAGTTTTATATGAAATGTCGTTTTAAAACAATATTACCTAGATACTTATATAACTAGGCATAATTATTATTTACAAGTAAATGCATAATATGTTACATTATCAGCTTTCTGCAGATCTTGATACATGCAATCTATACTAATAATCTTAAGCTGAAGAGTTTGTTCGTTTGAACGCACTAATCTTAGGAACTACTGGCCAGAATTGAAAAATCTTTTTGTGTTGAATACTCCATTTGCCGAGGAAGGCTGTAGGCTGTATACAGTGACGCTACGACTGATAGGGGAGGAGTGACGCGGGTGAAACCTACGCTGATGATGTGGGATAAAAGGTAATGTTATTAGAAATTGTAATCTAAGTCTGAGACAAAACTTCATCCAAACCCGTTTAGTGGTTTTTTCGTGAAAGGATAACAAAAACATGGGCAAATTTACGCACTTGTAGCATTAGTAGGATTAAGAGAAATAGGTATAAAAATATGAATGAATCATGTCATATTGCGTATGTGTGCACGCAATATGCACATGACAGACTCTAATTATATCTAGACCAACTTCCATATAACTTTGCTGGACAGATTGAAATGAAATCAACATACCTAACTCTAGGTACAAGTTTTTAGTTTAACTTCGCTTTATTGGAAGGAATAGATAAGAACGAATGTAGTAAATGATAAAAAAAATTGTGCATGGATTGTAAGAGATACTGTCATTGGTGCATTACAGCCGAACCGGGCCCGCACGACAAGGGAAATAACTTACGCTTACATAACAGTCGCAAAGCGCAGGCTGTGCTGTTGTTTCAGGTGACAATCAGGTGGTCGGCCAAATAAGAACAGACCAACTAGTCTTATCATTATCTATACTAAAAAAATCCAATGACATTCTCTATTTATCATGTATCAAAATAATGACTTATTAGGGGAAAGTAGTGAAGAGGGCAACGCATTTGCATATGTTAACGGGCGTCAGAAAATGGATGCGAATTCCCGTTTGTCCCCACGGGACAAAAAGAAACGAATATGGCAATGCATAGTGTAGGGAGGCAAAAAGAGCAATCGGAACCTTTTTACACTACGGACACGCCCATGAACATCCGTATAATTACTATGCGGATACGTTGTCCTTCTTTCCTTGCCCCTCCAAAGGGCCACCGGCTACTCACAAACTGCACAAAACGGGCGGTATCATGAGAGAGAGGCACCTCCCCAGTCGTGCCTGCCGAATTCCGTTACAATGCAGCATGCTACCATTTAATGCATGGGTCTACCCGTTAGCCTATAGGCGCTAGTGACGCGTGCAAATGTGTAGTTCACACCTGCACGCGTCACTAGCATGTAGCAAATTTTTCGATGCCGTCTGCTGCCTAAGACCTAAGGACCTTGAATTTGAATTGATGATTACTTATCTCGAACTATTTATAGTACTTGATCAATGAAAAACTAAAGTATAGCGTTAATTGTTTTACCGTAGAAAAAAATATCTGTTTTTTATTAGAAAGTGTTTCCTGTGAAAAGGCTATGAAAAAAATTTAGGTAATATAACTTAACTAGCATCACACTGCGGTTTCACCAGCATTACTCCGGCACCATTAGTCGTAGCATCATGCCTTTCTCGATAAATGGAATTCAACACAACAAAGATTTTTAAAATTCGGGTCTGTAGTACCTGAGATTAGCGTGCTCAAAGGAACAAAATTTTCAGCTTTATATTATTAGTATAGAAGTGTAGATAGTATAAATTTAACATTATGAAGACACAAATGATGTGACAATTTTTTTATAGTAGGAAGTCAGAGCCCTTTGATAACTATCAAAAATAATAATATATCTGTGGACTTATCACACCATGTTTTCCTGGTCCTGTGGTAAGTACCGTAAGGACTTGTGATACGGGTACTAGACAACGGAAATATATTTAAGATTTTTATTATAGAAACACATCTATAAACATCCATGATTTAGGCGGGATTCCAACCGCGACATATGACGTAACACGCGGACTTAGCGCCGTGTTACCAACTGGGCTCAGTTGGTAACACGGCGCTAAGTCCGCGTGTTCATCAAAATCAATGCCCATTGCCATCCACATCATAGTTATGCAGATGTGCTGCTACTACCTTTACCCACAATGGGCCACCGGCTATTTACAAACTGCATGAAATGCAACAGCATAGCTGCCACTCTACAGCAGGGGTCATGTGAGCAAGCCCTACCATGCCCATTGTGGTAGCCTAGTTCAATTCTATGCTGCTGCATTGGTGCAGCCGGTGCCTCCACATGGTACCTCTCACTAAATATAAGATTTATAAATTGGCCACAGGAGATAATCCCATTTTCTTTTTTTTCACCTATTTTGATTATATTAATGGATTCTTCAGGTCACTACCAGGTTTAGAAATCTTAATTCAGTTACTTTCCATTGTAGTGGAAAGACACCTGTGGTCAGCATGCAGTTGATTGAATATGTGCTTCAAGAAGCATATTACTACTGGAGGTGACTCACAGAGGTGAGACACACAGAACTGCAAAAATATGCAAGAATTAATTAATATCCCAGGCCTTTATTTTGTTTAAGGCTTCTGAATATTTCTATGACCTCACACATTATCATCCTTTCAAATGATTGGTCAAGTTGCTCAGATAGACCAAGAAAGTTCTAAAATCTGTACTATCAGAGAATTAGTGGATTGGAAGCAATGGTTCTTTTCAACTTTTGGGTTGCTTTCCAGGGATAATAGTTAACAAACGGCAGCTGCAAATACATTATAAAGATGCTACTGTGAATTTTCATTCCTTTCTATTTGATTGAGTTTTTAAGTTTTGTTGTTAGGTAGTTCTGCAGTGTTGTCACTGATTTGCCACAATTTACAAGTCTTTCTGCTACTAATTCACAGATGGTGTTCAAACATTCTAGTTTTGTTTCTTAGTATTGGGAGTGCTGTCACTGCCAGGATTTTGGGACACATTTGTTGAAGTATTCAATGGCTGTTGATGATATTTTCTGTTTAAGGTGCAGACTGGTAGGCTTAGATACTACTATAGAACAGAACATATCCCATTGGTTCCATGTTGGTGTAGCCTTGCTATGCACAGGACGTTGGAAACTATTCGATGGAATCCCCTTAACAACACTAAAGTCTGTCTACCTAGGTCTGGGACATCTTTGGGCCAGTAAGTTGGTTCCTCATTTGATATTGTATCCAGTAGTAAGTCCTTTATAGGTGCTATTCAATGACATTGGATAACGGATCACGGTCAATTTTTGTTCAAAAGCATTTTTGTTTATACACATGAAAAGTAAAATACAGCCATAAATATAATTTGGTCAAATATAACTAACAAGTAATTTAGCTTATACAACTCTGAAAACAACCTATTCTGAGAATTGCATAAGTTAAATTATGGGTGATTTCACAGTTGTGTTTTTTTGGGTCATTCCATGGGAAACGAAAAACAAGTTATTTTTTAAATTCATCTGATTCTTTCTATAAGTCTAAAACAAATTTATTCTTAATAGTAGATAAATTAATGAAATCACATTTGGTCTGTATTTGTATGAGTATTAAGAAAAACCAACAGGATGTAGCAGTTTATATTTTATTCGGTAAGGGCAATTTCAGTAACAAACACAAAAATTTAAATCTAGATTGACAGCCGAGTAAGTATTAGTGAATAATTTTAGAGTTATACTGGTCACAGGCCTTTAACTATTAAAATATCACACAAATGTTTACACAAATTGTATTCTTCGGCATCAGTTTCATAAGTTGTTTTGTATTTTTTTGAACCCATGTTTAATATGTATGTGTAATGATGTAAGTTTTTTTTAAGTACAATTATGTTTCAGTTGCAGTTATCTCATTACGGAGTGTTTGTTAAATTATAAATGTTTCTTGCAAGGTGAAATATAGTCATAGATATTATGCACTGTACTGTATTGTGTAACTTAAAATTGAATATAGATATTATATTTCTAATAAGTATTAGTGTATTTATTCGTTGTTATATTAACTCAAGGTAGGTTAGGGGTGTAAACATTATAAATTTTGGAGTAGACTGTCCCACCAGTATTTATGGATTTCTCAAGGAAATACTTTCGATTCTATAAAAAATATTTACTAAACTTACAGGCTATAAAATTTAACATTGCACAAATCATAGTAAAGTGAAAGAATTCTTTATATACTTCGAAAAGTACTATAGTATTAATTTAAGGCACTGAGTGTGTTACCCACATCTCTAATCCATTCCTGCAACTAAAGGCCTACAAAAAGAGCTAATTAATACTGACATTATATATAAAATTACGATTAATTCGTGTACATCATGAAATGAACAATATTTTTGTTCTCACATATTGTTGTTTTGAATTAAAATACCATAATAATGTTACACAAAAAATTAAAAATTCTAACCTTTATTGGGAACAACGTCAACAAATTTTCCAGAAGTCTCCGCAAGTTGTTCTTCTCTTAAAAATTTTAAATCACTATCGATTGTTACTGTTTTTTAATGATGTATTTATTCGTCTAAATTGCTATTTATCGGTACCTATCATGCAAAAATGGCGGAACTGTAGTCTTTGATTTAATTAATACAATAATCCTCACTGTAACATCACTTTTAAAATTGTTAATGCACAATTTACACTATAACTAGTTTTGCACAAAAGTTTTCGGGAACTTAATTAATCTTGATTCAAAATGTTACACAAAAAAGAAAAACAAAAACATTCGTTTCCACTTTCCATACAGTTGTTAAACTTTCAGAGATTGCAAACTGCAAGCAAAAATAATCAGCCTGCACAGATTAATAATTTTCAATACGTTAATGTTAGACATCAAACATCACAGATAACTATACACGATAAAGTTGTACAATCAACACATTTGCCAGTTTACAGTTACTTCAGGGTCGTTAAAACTTATATAAATTTAATGTAATTTATTTATTTTTTTACAAAAGATTAATATTCGTAAATTATGAAAATAACAGAAATTTTGTATTTTAAATTAATATAATTTTATTGTTGTCATGTGTAGCTTTGCATAAACATTACAAAAAAATAAATCTTTAGGGTCATCATTTTGTGCAACTAAATTTTCGGATTATTTTCATTTTGCTTTATTAGTAAAATTGGATGGAATATGGAACGCCATATACTATACATTTTATACTCAGCTGGGCCAAATCCAATGCCATGGTTTTAAATTCGTCTAAAACTATGTATACTCTTCGCTTCCATAGCACAAATTCAGGTCCGAAAAAGTACTAAATGTATGAATGCTTCTTCTAAATGTCGGAAGGGTCTGTATCGGCAGAGGAACTCGTTAGTAGAATATCTTTGTATAAGGCTGTGTGAAGCAGAGCTTGTACTTTCTAACTATAACTACGTGTATGTTGTGATAGGTCCACGATTGATTGAGCGTATTAAACGACCTATACAGCGCGCGGCGTCTCCAAAATGCATGTGCATACTAATGTACCCTTACGTCATACGTATATTACGTCACTCCTTTTATTTTATTGATTACGCCCTTCCCCGCCGGGCATGATCCTCTCCGTGAGCCAAACGTTCTCGTCAGCGCCGATAGTAATAGTTAAGTTAGCTGTTACAAACACTTTCATATCGAGGTGCATCTCTCCCACTTTCGGGGCGGGTAATATGTGGTTTGTACCTGGGGGTTCCAAATCTGAGGAGCGTACTTCATGTGACTAACGGTTTACTCCCCTCATTAGCTGCGGTATCAATATAGGTATCAAAGAGGAGTTTGGAGGCATGTATTACGCCGAGATCTTCCATTTTTAAGGTCCTTAATCGTAGCTCACATTTGGAAGTATAGTCATATTATATAACAAATACGTATAAACTCTTAGGAAAACACATATACTACATTTTGTCCCAAAATACACGCAGAGATCTTACTGCCAAATATAAAATATCGAAGATAAAATATAAAACTGTTGCTCTAATCCATTTGTTTTTTGTTGTAGTATACAATTACCCAGTTGTTTTTTTTATAGTATACGTGGGCAAACGAGAAATCGGACATTTTTCATGAATACCGACGCCATAAACATTCGTATTGCTGTCATGCCAGATGCCCGCCCTCCAATAGGAGCGAGCGACTGGGTCATCTCATACCCCCGCATGGGGGCAGAGGGAGGAGTATCAGGACTTTGGTCCTCTTCCGGCGGCAGCGGGGTCTCACTCCTTAACTATGGAGCGGTCGTAGGGGTGATCTTGACAGATCACATTAGGGGTGGTTGTCGACGGGGCCCGGGCGCCCGTCCTCACAGCGGTATTGTCCTGGGCGGTCTGCCCCCACCGGGTGAGATCGCCGGTAATCCCAGCGAAGGCCCAGCGAGTGGCAGCCAGCGACCAAGGACGGTTGTAACCCGTTGATTAGGCGGGCGAGTGAGCCCCGCGGCTTGCTAAGAAGAAGGAAAAAACGGGAAGGAAGCTATTCCCGTACCGTATATACGTGATAGGAACCTCACTACGGGGATTTGGATACGAAGGAGCGTGAAGGTATAGGACTAAGTAAGGGAGATAGGATGCGTAGCAGTAGAGGCGTTAGTGATGAAGGCATTATTGGTTTTGATGAGTGAAGGCATGACTGGTGAAAGCGTGAGGCGTTAGTAAGCGTATAAGCTGGGAAGCATGACGAGACTTGATGAATGAATTCTGATATGGGGAGCAATGATTGGTGAATGAAGGCGCAAAATCAATGAGAAAAGCATAGTGATAGGCAAAAAAACAGAAAACAGTAAGGCCAATTGGCGGGACGGAGGAAATTTTATAGCGGTGAACTGACTACTGGCGTCCTTGCTCCTGTGGGCGCCCGCGACGGTCCAGCGTCCAGCGCAACAGGGGGCTGCGCGGAGTCGCGCGGGTACGCTCAGCGATCGGGGATTCGCCTGTTATAGGGGACGAGATGACGGAGCGTGGCCTGAGCGGAGGCGTCCGCTTTTGCCAACAGGCGGGAGGCCAGGCCGGCTATATGCCTGTCGAGGTCCTCCACTTCAAGGTCCCGGGAAATGGTGGAGTTCCCGACGTAGCAGAGGGCGTTGACTATGCGGCACAGGGCCTTGGATTGGACCGCGCGCAGTCGACGCTTGTGGTTGCTGCTGTTGGAGAGGGGGAGCACTCGCGGGCGAAGTACTCCCTTACCTGTGCGATCACCTTGTCCTCGCAGTCAGTCGCGGCGGTGGCCAGTGGTGTAAATACCTATGTGAGGTACCTGGCATGGATATTGGCTCTGTCTGTTGCACGGTAGCGTGGGTCCCCTTCCTCGTGTATTAGCGGGCGAATGGGTTCCTTACTGCCAGCATAGACGGTGCACGAACGGCAGGTCCTCAGCGGCCTGGGAGAGGCGGTGTTCTCAAGTCGAGCTTGACCACTGCGGCAGCTCTGTTAGTATAGTATAGTGGGGCATCTCGTACGTTGATGAGGACCGGGCAGTGATCCGATTGAAGGGCATCGGAGAGGACCTCCAGAGTGACCAATCCCTCCACGCGGTCCATGACGGCGATGTCGAGTACGTCGGGCTGGTGGTCCGGGTTATCCGGGAAGTGTGTAGGCTGGTCAGGGTCCAAGATGATATATCCGCGGGCCTCCGCGTCTTCGAGAAGTCGACGGCCGTCGCTGGTGCAGTACCGCGAGTACCAGGCCGTGTGTTTGGCGTTGAGATCCCCGGCGATTGCAGTGGGCTCTTCTGATAAGAGCCCGTGAATCTCCGGGTGATCTAGACAGAAGTTGGGCTTGTAAGCTGCGAACAGCCAGGTGGGTCTAGCAACCAAGCAAACCTCAACGCCGAGTGTGTAGAGCGAAGTAGTGAGCGTCGGTGGCAGCACCTGGTGGATGATCGTGCGCCTTACCAGTATGGCCAAGCCGCGGCACGGGCGGCCGTCCGGCGGAGGAGTGTAGTCCAGCCGGTATGTGTGGTACCCGGGCACTACGAAATGTCGTCCCGGTGTGAGGTGGGTCTCGCAGATCAAGGCAACATGCATGTCATGCTCGCGGGCGACGTGACGCAGAATGTTGTGTTTCCCGTGGAGGCCCCAGGCGTTCCAATTAAGTGTAAGGTTCGCCATTGAACATGGTTGCTACGGTTTCAATGATCGCTGGCATCAGCAACACAAGTTGCGATTGCCAGCTGATGAGGGCCTCAGTGAAGGAGCCGCCTGTGCGGATGGTTTGAATGAACCGGCTTGCCATATCCATTAAGGCGGTCGGTAAGGAAAGGGGTGGCGACGTTGCAACGCCGGTCCGGCGCTGGGCCGCCCTATTGGGGATGCGAGCGGTCCCGGGTGCCGTCTGGGAGGGTGCCTCCGGCTTCTTGGTCGTCACGGTTGGCGCTGGTTGTTGGTGGCTGGCGGCTGTTGCATCAGTGTCTCCTTTCTTACCTTTGCCCCTGCTGCGTCTCGACTTGTTTTTGGTTGCGGCTGGTAGGGTGGGTAGTCGCCGTGCGCGGAGTAGGGCCGTTCGCCGGCGCCATGAGGTGCGGCTGCTCGGGAGTCTAATGACGGTGCGGTGGTAGCGGCCCTCGGTCCGGCGCGCTTATTGCGGGCCTCGCCCTTGAAGGCCGGGCAGTTTTTACTGTTGGCAGGGTCGCCCCGCTGCAGTTGACGCAGGTGGCAGGGGCATCCTTTGGGCGAGGGCAGTCTTTAGCCGCGTGCTCCTCGCCACAACGTACGCAGGCTATTCTGCGGTGGTGCGGTGGCAGTTGTGGCTCGAATGCCGGAATTTCTGGCACCGATGGCACTGAGTCGGGCCTCGGAGGCTGCGCCAGGCTTCCACCACGATCCCGTCCATGCCCAGTAGGCTGTTGACAGCGTAGATGTCGGAGATCGTAGTCGCCGTCCTCTTTATGTACGCCAGGTGAATGCACCCCGGTCTCCCCTGGCGGGCTCTTATAGGCCCGACATATTCCGGCTCAAAGCCGATGTCGATTAGGGCGTCGGTGATCTCTTCCGGGGTTGTGTCCGCGGGAAGACCACTGATCGCGACTTTGACGCTCCTGTCCGCCGGGAGCGAGTACGAAAACCACGAGATTCCCTCATCGCGTTCTAAGTCGGAGAGGTATCTCTGCGTGATACGATACTCACTCTCGTCCCTCGGCGTGAAGCGTACGCCCTGCCCGTAAGGGCGACCGCTGCTGTAATGGTCGAGCCGGTTTCGGAACGCTTGGAAGTGGCGCGTTCAATTCGGTAAGCGCTCGACAATAAGTGGAGGACCCACTCGGGCCTGGCGCTCCGATTGGACGATCGTGTTGGTCTGACGTGGAAGGTGAGGGTGTTGCCGCCGCCACGCTTGCGTAGGTGGTCGACGTCTTTTTCACCGGAGGCGAACGAGCGTCAGTTCGTGCGACCGGCGATGGGGAGCGTGCCCGCTTTTTCAAAGCTTTTAGTCGCTGACCAGCGTCGGCGGAGAATTAACCTTCTGCATCGATGATGCCTATCGTCTGCTGGTATCTGACCATGGTGCGCAGGAACTCGGGGGCATGGAGGTACTCCCTGTTTTTGTTGATAAATTCGGCCCAATCCAACTCGCTGCGAAGCGGTTGCACGGTCTCGGCCTCGCGCCCGTGGGGCGCCGAAACACATACAGGCGAGTGGACATCAGTGTCCATCGCACTGCATGCCGGCGCCGTCTCGGTGCATGGCGTGTGCGGTGCACTCACGGCGGGGCTGGTGTGGGGTTTACCTACCTGATTGGTGTGAATCAGGAGTTTTGCGGTGGCAATCGGGTTCTTGGCTGTTGAAGATGTTGGAGGGATTCCGCTCCTAATCCTCGGGAGCGAGTGGCTGGATGAAGTTGACGAGATGGAGGCGGTCCTGATGCGGGCGGGAGGCCCGTGGTCGGTAGGCTGAGACATGTTAGAGTGCGGGGCACTTACTCATACCGAGCCGGGTGTTGTTCTCCGCGATCCTTGAAGGCGAACTGCTTCGGCGGGGCGCCGCGATGATCACGCCCGTTTGTAGTAAACCGACATGACGTCACGACGACAGGCTTCTGCAGTTGATTGTTCCGGCACGTTCGGCGTTTACATCCTGAAAAGGACAGCTGTAACGTGCTGGAACAGATCCGAGCGGTTGAGCGAGCGATACAGAAACTGTAGGCACTGGATTACGCGAAACGTTTTTGCACACTCACTGTACTGGCCGATCCCCCTCCAATAGGACAGGTTCGTATTATCTTTAAATAGGCCCACAACCACAATGCTAAACATTGTAAGCCATGGTGGGGGTGATACTCCTCCCCAACTCACACATCCCTGACATGCCCCGTTGAAACTGACAGATTGTTCTTGTTTATAAAAATGGTAGCGCTTGCGGCCACTCCTTTGCAGCTGTTGTTTAACACTCAATTGGTACCCTTGCCACAATACATACTACGATTGAGTTGACGGTCCCCACCTTTGCGCACATCAAATGTGCAAAAAGCTTTCATTAGTGGCGTGGTTCTATGTTGATTGATTGTTATTACAATTTTAATCTCGATACATTACACAGAATGCCGTTTTGATAGGAGTAGGTGAAGCTATGCGCTGATGCCTAGTATAAAAAATAACACTCTAATAATATGACATTAGGCAATGACATTGAATTGACAGTTCAGAGTTTTTGATGATTAACGCGAAATATAAATGGCAAATGGCAATTTCTTTTTATTACAATCATATAAATATATCCTATTTCATTAGTGATAATGATGTTAAGAAGGTATTTTATTAATGGTACGAATTAAAGACAATATGTCATTCATAAGCGAACCAGTGCTAAATATAATTGTGGTAGGATTTCACCATAAAAGAGGATGCCAGGTAGGCGTCTTGTGTATACAATAATCGATAACATAAGTTTAAATGATTAAGTTAAAAAACAATTTACCAAAGTATAGATAAATGGTTTCAATTATTAGTATAGAGCACTTTTATACAAGTGTCATCTAAATGTAATTAATAAATCATCTTTATTTTTTAGGTAGAGCATTGCTATCCAGAATTAATACCTGGTCGACCAAATGAGCTACCACAGGCTTGGCGGTACTTGCCAGCGTTAGCTTTACCAGATGGCTCGCATAACTATCTATCTGACACCATATTCTTTAATTTACCTGGCTTAACAGAACCTGTGCATACTGTGTATGGTATATCATGTTTTCGTCAGATTCCAGTCGAGGTAATCATGCAGCATTTTAAATGAGCAAAATAATAACTATTTTAAGTATATAATGACACTGTAAGATTTTTTTTAAATAACTAGTTGTGCCCCAAGGTTTTAACAACGTAATTTTATTTATAATTTATAATATATTACCCTCTCTCACTACAACAATGGCTATGTATTAGTTCTATTACCAGAGATATATAACATGCATATTAGTAGTAAGTCAATCAAAGTGTTCCTTAATGTTCTAAATTGGGTCCTTTATTTTCATCACACATGTTTTGTTCATTTCACTCTACTAGACTGTGATTTAGCTAGGGTACATATATGCATTTAATTCTCTAATTATTGTTATAATCAAATAACAGATATGAGAAAATACAGTATTACCGATCATTATGATGATGTAATGTGTGGATTTATAACATGGTGTGATAAGTCCACACATTATAACATCATAATTGGTTTTACAATGTTCTTGTTATTATTATCAAGATTGGGTGATAGATGAGTTTTGTTACTGACAATTTTTATTTTACCACTTTTGAGATCTTCACAGTTTTCTAATCTATTCTGTTCATTTTTGATCATTAATTTTTATTTATTCATACTCCATAACGGAAATGTTCAATTAAAAATGATGTTCATAGTGGACATTATAATTAATAGCAGTCCGCCCTGGCTTCACATTCACAAGAAATTTAACAAATATAAAAATTATGAATTTTAATTTCGGCCTCGTATACATTACATGTTACAATGATGGACAGTACACAACTAATTGTTATTAATTTCTGCAGCTAAATAAGGATTTACTCTTCTTCACATTTTTGTTACACTATTGATGTTTTCATAACGATTCAATCATTTTGAAAATGTATACAGCCTATGTTCATTACTGATAATGTGGGTAGATTGTAATGGTAATTTTTTTTTTTTCAAATACATGCATTAGTTTGGCCTATCCAATGCAAACAAACAAACGTGTTCTCTTTATAACATTAGTACATAACAATATGCATGGAGAAAAGACCTGGTTAAATGACAACACATGTGAAAATTATTTATTTCTTACTTTTAGCAAGTTATTCAAAAAACAGAAGATATGACCAGGAGTTCAGTTCAGAAGAGTGTATGTGTAATTTGTCGCTCACCACTTTTTGGACGTTTAGCTATCAAAATGGAGTTGGTAGTTAGAGCTTGGTTTTTACAAGGAGATTTTGCACAAACAAAGCTGCTGGAAGATGCGTTTAAGCATCTAAATAGTTGTCCTGTACAAATTGATCAAACTCTTGAAGGTAAATATATCATCATCATAATTGTTACCCTAACATATCAACATTATTATTATTATTGTCTATAAAATTAATTCATTGAACTATAATTCATTATTTTAACTTATTACAACTGATTTTTCATTGTGCATTATAGGACCAGAAATAATGAGATCTCTGGTCCTATAATACACCATGAAAAAAGGCTTAAGAGTAAATCATGATCATCATCATTATCAGCCATTATCGGTCCACTGCTGGATATAGGCCTCTTTCAATGAACGCCAAGATGGCCGATCTCCTGCTACTCGCATCCATCCCAAACTGGCTACTGCACGGAGATCGTCTTCACACCAGGTGAACGGTCGATCAACTCTTTGTTTACCTAAATGTGGCCTCCACTCCAGAACCTTCCTGGCCCATCTGCCATCTGTTCTTAAATTCTTAAAAGTAAATACCCCAATGTAATTACTATTTGATGTTCCAGTATGGCAACAATTTGTAGAAAAAAAACCTTATCCAATTTTAGAATGAACTTTACATATATGTCTGGATAAATAGATTTTTTAAGTTCACTTTTTTCATTGGGTAGGTCCTAATTTCTTAATTTCTCCCGATTTACTAGCAGCAAGTATGATAAAGGGAATTGAATAGTTAATAGCCATAGCTTTATTATATTTGTTATGCATTGGTACCTGTTTTCAGGTCTGTCTGTTCAAAAAATGATTGAGAATTGGAGGCACAAGGCCTTACTCCTGTTCAAGCTGTTGTTGTTACGTCGTAAAGTACTTATATATGGATCTCCAGCTGGTTCCCTATCAGCAACATTATTAACACTTATTTCGTTAATGCCTCGCTGCCTTGAGTATGGATTATCCCAATCTGCCAATGTTGTGTAAGTGTCACTAATATAAACGTTAGGTTAGGTTCTTGTTGAATGTGCTAATGCTGTTTAGTGTAAAATGACATGTTTAATCTTTCATAATAATAATAATATCTGTGGACTTAACACACCACATTGGCCCAGTTCTGTGGTAAGTGTACTGTAAGGACTCGTGTTACAGGTATTAGAACTATGGAAATATATTTAAGATTTTTGTATATTTAAGAAATCTTACATATTTAAAATTTTTATTATAGTAATATATACAATACATATATAAACATCCATGACCCAGGCGGGATTCGAACCCGCGACTTCTGGCGTAACAGGCGGATTAACCGCCATGTTACCAACTGAGTCAACTGGTCATCAAATTCATTTTATATTTGTGTAGTAGCTATAGGAAATACAGCGTTTGTTGAAAGTGCAATATACTCTTACATTAATTAATGATTAAAGTCGAATACTCATCACGAGATAGTAATAGGTATTTATAATTTTTTTTAAATTGGGTATTATAAGGAATGGCATTAGCCGTTTTTCTATTCCCCCCCCCCCCCTCTTTGGGCAACCGGATTCTGACAATCGGCACGAAAATAACTCATCAATTGACGCCTATAAATAATATGTGATATAGTGATGTAGCTTTCATATGCATTCTTAGGTCTAGCTGTGGCACAGTAACTTGTAATAAAATGTAAGAATCAGAATTACACATTATTCATTCATCAATTATATGTAGATGACAATGCTAAATTATGCTACCACCAAGCTAGTTTAATGTTGGAACCTTGAACTGACTACTACTGTTGGGCTCATTAGATTATCATAAGATTTCAAAATATAATTCCAATTTTGACCGTAAATAAGAAATGGTTCATATTTATTATCCTTTTAACATTTTACGAAAGTAGAAGTGCCATGGCACAACTTGCTTAGTGCAGCATATATGCAAATGTTAAATGAGCTTCAGTGCAGCTTGTTGATGTCGAATTGGGACGGCGTGGCCGTTGAGGTACCCCTCGCTCACGTGACGGTTTAAGATTAGGCGGTGGCTCACTGTCGGCACATAAATTATGCGGATGTTCATGGGAATGGGTATAATATTGACACCGATTGCTTTTGTTTTAACATATAGGTTTTTAGGTAGAAGTATTATAGCAGCGCCTCTCGGTTTCACCCGCGTAGCATGATAAAACGCCATAATAGGCTGGTTGGGTAGTCGCAAGTTCTCACGGTACCTACCGCAGGGCTAGGCTAACGTGGTGGGACTAATTCGCAGATATTATTATGGTATTTATTGTATAGTATACTAGCATCACCCCGCGGTTTCACCCGTGTAACTTTTTCCCATCAGCCAGTCAATGAGTCACTCAGTGACAGAATTAGTATGGAATAAATAGCATCCTAATCGAGCTGTGGAAACTTGAAGGATAAACACGAAGTTATGTTTTGAACAACACAGCGGTAACACTTGTGATCAGAAATTAATTATTCCCGATGATTGCAATCAGGTTTACACGAATAAAATTGTGTTTTCAGTTTATCACGCCCGCTATCACCAGATCCAATCATTCCTCAAACCAATGATGATATCGCAGTTGACGATACTAATTTGAGCATACTGGATCGCGACCTGGTGAACGGAATTACTAATATAGTGGAGGAGCTGTCTACGAAAGAAAGTGAAAACATGATTGAGGAGAAAGACAAAGTCAGTAGACAGAGCTTTGACGAAACAGTACTAACAGATGTGGCGGACAGGCAAGACTTCACGGTGGGACGGGAGAAGTGTCACAGTGTCGGTGAGAAGTACAAGACGCAGAGGGCGGAAGCGCAGCAGAGCCCGACGATGGCCAGAGACATGAGCGTAGACGGATTGTGTACGTTGACCGGTCAGATCGATCAAGCCGAATGTGGTTTTCCCTTGCCCTTGTTTGAAGACGGTTACATCTGCTTGCCATATATGTCTTTACAATACTTGGACCTACTAACTGATCCTGCCGTTAAAGGGTTTGTGGTAGGCGCTTCTAATGTCCTGTTCAAACAGAAGAGACAGCTGTTTGACGTTCTTGTGGAACTGAACGAAATGCGAATAGAGACAGCCGACTTGGCGCTGAGGCGACTGCTGACGCTGAGCACAGAGGACCTGCGGTTCGCAGACCACGTGGTACGCCACGGATCCTCGCAGGGAGACACGTGGATACGCGATCAGTTCGCTAGTTATTTAATATACCTGTTACGGACATCGCTTTTACCAGGTACACATGTATATCTGTAAATAATTTTCTCCTTTTTAACTACTAATATTATAATAATCTAAAGTTTGCCTGTCTATCTGTTACGATTTAGCGGCTAGACATATTTTAATGAAATACATTTTAATTTTTCAAAATTCAACTCCATGACAGACAAGGGGGGGCAGAGTTTATATAAAAATGGTGTAGATGTTATGCAGGTGAAACCCCGGGGACAGCTAGTATAACACACAAAAATCTAATTTAGTATGTCATTCATATCAATTGTATTGGAGTCCTTTGTTGTCATGTCAAGCAACGCCGCGAGTGTTATAATTGGGAACTAAAACCGGACAAGGCGGCAGATAATTAACCACATTATTTCGTGTAACACTGACCTTTTTTTTTGTTAATTGGGGGAAACGCATCTATGCGCCTTCACTTGCTCTGGCTGGGGTCCAGCGGTGTGTGGGGCTCGCGGCACATTATAGTGCCGAAAACCTACAAAAGCCACTGCGAGCGCCTTTGGTGAGGTGCCCCGGAACAACAAAACATCGGGGCAACTCGACGGCTAGTCAGCCTCCTAAGGGACCGAGCCCACCTCCACAGTTGGGGTTGTCCCGCACTACAGGACAATGCCACCAACTTTGGGACAGTGCAATGGTGCGAGGATGGGAACGTCATCCCATTGCACTTGACCCGTGCGCAAAATCTGTCTTTGAAAATGTGTAGCCACAATGAAGACGGTGATTTAGACAACCAGACTGCAACACACACTGTTTGCAGATGGTAGCAGGGAGATCGAATCCTACAACGCTCAGTTCATGAGCGCCTTCAAATCTACCCCCGCCTACGGGAAGTGGTTGAGCAACACCGACAACGCCGACATAGAGGCCTTTATGAACCTCATCCCAATGCATCCATTTTCCGGACAACTGTCTGTTGCTGATATGAAGTTAAAGTTTGCACAGTAAGCACACTTATTACATATGTAGTAAAGGGCAGGTAAATTTTCGTTATTAATCTGCCCATTAGGTCCTGACTTAATTTAATGTATTATTACGGGATACCTTATAAGACATTTCGTGTACCGATCTAGTGTTGCATAGTCTGGTTATCGATGACAGCTGTCACAGTGTGCTTCTGTAATGAGTATCAGCTGGCTATTATAGATGTACTAAGTCCTGCCAGTAAGGTTCAGGAGTGGAGGCCGCGTTTTGGAAAAAGAAATGTTGGCCGACCGTTCACCAGGTGGGAAGACGATCTCCATGTGCAGTAACCGGTGCGCGATGGATGCGAGTAGCAGGAGATCGGTCGTCTTGGCGTTCATTGAAAGAGGCTTATGTCTAGCAGTGGACCGATAAGGGCTGATGAAATAATAAGAGGCACCTAGTATAGCCCCTCTGGACGTATGTCATCGTGACGTAACACACTAATAAATTCAGTTATACAATAAGGTCACCCTCAAAACGTCGATCCAGATATCGCTATAACTGGTTGATCCAACAGGTTTAAACAAATGTCAAAGAACAACGAAGTTGACTGACAAACAACACACAATAAAAAGAGATATACAGTGCTACATAGATAGTCCTCTTTTAAAGTGGGCCTATTATATAACGATCACTCGTTACATTCACATGTATTGATATGTTCTTGTTTACAGCACGATGTCAACAACAGAGGGCGGACGTAAGGTATCTGCGGCCGTTGCAAGCACCGGGCGTGCAGTCGCGAGCACCTCGCGAGCTGTGGGCGGCGCGCTGTCGCAGGCGCGCGGCGCGTTTTCGGGCTGGTGGAGCGCGCTCACTGCGCCCGCGGCGGATACGGGCCCCGCCCCTGTGGATGTGGGCCCCGCCACGGCGGGCTCAGACCCCACTTCCACCGACGGGGTTGCCGCCCACTTGCCCGCAAAAGACAAACGCGACGTGTCGGACGCGGAGGACGCCGCCGAACTCGCCGACAATCGCACCCTGTCAGCCGCGCCTGAACCGCCGGACAAAGTCGCCGACGAACAGACCGCCGTCCTCGGCAAGATAAGCGTCGTATAAAGTGTGATATTATATAGATCATTAATTTAGTTGCAGTGACGTGCATGTGCAGTTTTATTATTGTAGCGTATTTATTGTATTGTTTAAGTTCCATGATTATATGTGTAAGTTAAAGTCAGTAAAATAGTGTTATTGAATGTTTAATTTAGTGAAATACAAAATTATTTTAGTATATGAAAATGAATTCTCATCGTGTAAATACTGTTAATTATAATGCTAGTGATATCCCTGATTTGTTACTTAAATACCAACTACATTGTTCAGTTTTCTGAATACAATTGTCCTAGGGGCAACTGACATTTCATACAGCCTGTATTGTAAGACACACGCTATACTTTAACTTGGCACATACTATTCAGATAACAGTCATGGTAATTGGTTTATAAATTGCATTTTATGTCTTTATTTTAATCAGTTAACATACTTTGCTTTAATGGAAATCGCTATATATTAATTTATGTGTGGGCTAGTCGACGGGATTTATGATTTAATTATAGTTGACTAATTTTTTTATAAAAATTTCTATTGGTTCCCATAGTTATTCGGTTTTCACGTTCTTCCAAATAGACATACTAGTATTGTACGAATTTAAATTCATGTAAAAGCCTTTAAAGTAGCTAAGAGTAGAAAACGACAGTGTTCGTTCATTGTTTGTGATCTCAAACATTATACTTAAATTTGTTGATAATAATATAATTTATACCGCAAAAAATGTCCTGTTTTGTCCTTTACCTGCCTTTTTTACTATTCCTTGTCGGACAAGGGGCTGCTCATAAAATGCTAGAAATAAAGTATACCGAAAACGCTAACAGTTGCGCAAGAAGCTACTTATACTTCTGTTTGACTTTATTTTCCGCCGGCTCCAATGACAATAACTCATAATCAAGTGATAATCATGAACAACGCCACAAGTACTTTCAATATTAAAATCGAATGTACGACGCAACACTAAGCGAGGTCGACATTTCAATAGGTATAATATCGTTTCAAGACAGTCCAAGGAAATAGGCTACATAAAAAAACGTTTCACTGAATCATTTATTACTAAAAATAACTAAGTCTATAAAAATGTTACTTAAATGTAAACAAAACGTCTTTTATTAAGTACATACATCTAGATTACCGACAAGAAATAATCAAAGCACCTTTACCTCTTAAAGGTATAGCGGAAGCAACGCATCTCTTTCTCTTACAAATGTACTCAAATGATATTAACCCATCTCAAAAACTGACTTTGTGCATTATAAGTCATATACATCTCATCGACGGCGAGGCCACGCCGAAAGACGACACCAACGTAGCAGCGAGTAGGCGCGAACGTATCCGGGGCTAAGTCACACCGCCGAGTCGGGCTCCTCCCAGGGCCAGGGTGGGTCGGCGTCGAGCGCATCTTGTCGCCACAGAGCGCGCGCATCGCCGTGCGCCAGCAGCCGCAGGTTGTACGGCTCCACGTCGCACAGTGAATCTGCGCTGGCCTCCCGCCGCGTTCGCACTCCGCTCCCCGCCTCGCAGCTCTTATCGTATGGCAGCAGCTCCGAGTATAGCGCGTCACGCGGCGAGTCTAGTTCCGTGAGGTCAGAGGCGGGTGATGCAGCCGACGGCTCCGACCCTGCCGTCAGGTCCCGCCGGCTGCGATCGCGCTCCGTGCACGCGGCGTCTCCGTTCAGTGAGGCGCCACCCCGCGACTCGCCGGAGGTAGAACGCGAGGACGCGAGCGGCGGCGGCGGCGCGGGGGTAGCGGGCGACGCGCATACGAGCGGCGCAGACTCGTCGTCGCTGGCGCCGCCCTCTGAACGTGATGGGCTGCGTTCGCGTGAACCGCCGCCGCGCGATAGTATCTTGTCTTTGATGCGCGTGAGCCGCTCCGCGGAGCCGACCTTGGCGAGCATCTCGGCAGTGCGGCGGAGGCCACGTAGCTTATGGTCTAGCGGGGGTTCATCGGAGAGCGAGCGCGGTGCCGGGCGGATGGTAGGGGCGGGCGGCTCATCCAGCAGCAGGCTGGTGGGTCGGGAACGTCCGGCGCGGCGCGATCTGGTGGAGGGGCGCGCCGTGAAGCTGAGTCCGCCGTCGTCCTCGTTCTCCACACTGAAGCTGACGGCAGGCGCGCGCGCAGGTGAAGGCGGGGAGCGCGCGTTAGACGTCGGGTCTGAAACAACGAGCCGCTGTAGCGGGCCCAAGCCGCACCGCGCGCGCTCGGCGACCCGCGCGTCGGCTCGGGAGTATAAGGGGCCAGTCTCGCAAATAAAACTACTATTTGCTTGTAACTTCCATTTATTGTTACAGTAAGTCTTTCGGGACGGCTGCCTTAAGTACTGGAAGTGATATGTTTTCAGCCTCTCAAGTAGGCATATTAGGTTTATCGTGAAGCGCTAAGCTAGGAGGCTCTAATATATGCTATACTAATACAATATAAACTACAAAAAATCTCAGTCGCTACATACTAGGTGTGGTCAAAACCCATTAATATGTGCGGATTGCAGCCGCAAAGTAAAAAATATTATCATTAGCATTTTGCACCATCATGAGCCG
Source organism: Eumaeus atala (assembly GCA_017140195.1). NCBI lineage: Eukaryota > Metazoa > Arthropoda > Insecta > Lepidoptera > Lycaenidae > Eumaeus > Eumaeus atala. The sequence goes on from JAFELO010000490.1 coordinate 869,791, forward strand.
TCTAGATATAGCACCGGCTGCCCCCTGTCTGTCTACTAGTGAAGTAGGTTTCTCTTATAAGCAACACATATAACATCTAGATTGTTCTAGTTAAGACGGATTATGATCACGTCTTAATTTTCAATTTGATTGACATAATTAAAAAGATTTGCCAGATTAGATCTGGATTGCACCGTTATTACTTCAGTTTTTGACTGCACCTCCCTTTTCGTCATTTACCAGCAAGAATAGTAAGTTATACATATTTGTATCAAGTCTACATAAATTGAATGGATATGTACACAAGTAGTTAAATTACAATAGTAACACTAAGTGCGATATTGTGTACGAATATTCTAACCTTAACATTAAATGTAACACGTATAAAATGTAAACATGTCAAATGCATCAAAAATCGATGGCACACACAGTACTAAATAGGGTTTTCACAAATCAATTTGTCACAACCGGAAGGATAAACACAGCCAAGGCGTCTACAACTATACTAAACTTTCATTAAAAATAATACAAGGTTAGGCTCTTAGCTTAACGATATCGTGCTGGAAGAATTGTTTTACCGAAACATATGGAGCTAGCGAACCAACCGTTCTCACTAGATGGCGTTGTTTATTATTGCAAAAGCCCTTTACTAAAACACGCTCGATACCTAAAATGTGCTAGAGTAAAAAAAGCTTGTACGAGGTGATGGCACGAGTTGAATGAATTGTGAATGAATAAAACCAGTCTTGCATCATTGTGTTGAGGACTATTTGCCTGTTGTCATGCAATTCAAATCCATCAACAACTGATATGTCTCATTGATTCAAGGCAAATTTTATACAACAGCTGGATAGGAATGACATTGTGACAGATATTTATGTAAAAAAAAATACCAAATTAGTCCTTAGGATATTTGCTTCTGGCTCTTGTGTTTGAACCACCTGAATGCAGTAGAATTGGACTGTGTTAATTGAGTTGGGTTTCAAACATTGGGAATATTGTTTTTGTTGTTGTTGTTCGCAGTATCATCCGTCCCAAAAATATTGCTTTGGAACACAGAAAAAATGTTTTTAAGAGGCAAAAAATAATTTCAAATTTAAAAGAAAATGTACTTTCGTATTATGTTACTGCGAGGTTGTGCTGAAATTTACTGCGATGGTGATTCCTTCATATTAGGCAAATGTCAAGTATTACGCAAAAACTATTTTTACGGATTTTATCGCGGTTTATTTAATTATTTAATAGTCCGATGTTTCAGAAGCTTTAGTAAAGCTTTTGAAGCATCGGACTACTTAAATAATTAAATAAACCGAGATAAAATCGGTAAAAGTAGTTTTATTGCATTGAGTAAAATTCTAATTAACGCCAATTTTGCAAAAGTAACGTATTATTTAATGTCTTTGTTAACTTGTATGTGGTTTTGGTCAGACGAAGTTAGGTTTTTTAAAACTTTTGTGTAAGGAATTTAATAATCAGTTGTAGGAACAACTAATGTGCGTTCCGGGAATGTGGCAAAAGTATCTCTATATAGAGAAAGGCTAAAAACTTGTGTTTTTATTTTGAAACTTCAAACAGGATTTAATTTAATTAAATTACGTTAAGTCCCATTAAGGATTTACTACATAACTGTGTTTGTAATAAGCATAGCTATACTAAAATAAAAATAAATAAGTTTAACTCTTATAGAGCAACGTACATAATCTTCTTAAAATAAACTATTAACTATAATTAAATAAAATTTAAGGCCATTTATTTAAGGAATGTGCATTTTATGCTTAATATTAATAAGGAACGAAAAATATTTATATGGAAGATTTAATTCGAAGATACAACGACAGACACTTATTATGACGATACTATTTTTTACGCTTCATACATCTATAGAGCTCAAAAATTTTCGTCACTCTCCTCATATCAGCTCTCCAAGCTGTTTCTATCTTGGTATTCGCCATCTAAGTTAAAACATGTTAACTTACTGTGCCGGAGTACTTTATTGCAATGAGTACTCGTAAGAATGAATAAATAAGTACACGCACCTAACATAGTATATCTCAGTGATAAGATGCACTCAGCGAGACGTTGGTGAACATATACATATTTCCAAACCATCAACACTGCATAGCACATACGATTTGCTCAACAGACTTGAAGGTACACTCTTCTCAAATGCTGGCCATAAAATCTGAATCTATTCACCTGCTGACTCTACGTACACGCTGATAGCACTATACACGATTGAAACCGAATTAAAACCATCCATTAACTATTTTTCATTAAAATAAACAATACACAGACGGTGCCGGATTCAGTGAAGGCCTCCACCTGTGGTGTTTGAATTTACTTTCGCATACCGCAAGCGATGGATGCAAAAAGTTGCTTATTCTTGAGGCCCAGAAGGCGAGGTAAATCCAGCACCGTGCAAGACTAAGTACGTATGGAATGAACTAAAAGCGCTGAGATGGTCCCGGTCACCGGTCCTCGGTCACAGGTACACGTTGTCATCGTCGGTGAGCGTAACGACGACGTGTCCGCGCGAAGGGGCGTGGGTGGCCAGCTCCTCATCCGAGGAGGTGCGTGAGAGTGCGGGCGAGGGGTCGAGGGGGGCGCAGCGCTCACCTGGCGCGCGAGTCGGCGGCTCAGCCTGCAGCACGTCCTCCAGCGCCTCCTCGTTGAGCGTCTGCAGCGCCCCGCAGATCATCTGCTCCTCCAGCGTCACCTATGATATCACACGTGTGATGATAGATCAATTTTATCTTGCAAAAAATAATTTTATGTACAACCACGGATGCTTAAGGATGACCTTGTATTTTTGTAAATCAACGCCAATATTGTATACTGTTTTTATTTTTTATTTTAAATCATCAGCTGTTCAAAACTTACGAAAAGCACTTGAACAGCGAAATCAAATAATGTACATCATGACTTTAATTTTTTTATTATATTTTTTTTTATTTCAGAAAAAAGGCAGACGGATTGACGTTCAGAAAAAGTGTTCTGCTGACA
>JAFELO010000490.1:872810-885363 GCA_017140195.1 Eumaeus atala
TGCAAACTACACAAAATGCAGTAAATAATGAAGCCTATATAGTCACTAAGCGCTGTGATCTCTAAGTAAATATGACCTAAGGTATCTTACAGTACCAGTCTACTGGTCACCTGATACTCCGCATATGGCTGCAAGGATACAATGAAATTGTTTAATTATCTTACTAATAATACAAATGCGAATGATTGTAAGTATGTTTGTTATTTACGCGCTCGTTTGTTACAGATTTAGTACAATCTCGACATAGAAAAAACATTCTTGTACTTCGATCGTACATCAGATGCCAGATCATAGAAGAGGTTCAGTAAAAAGTGCGTGTGTACCTGTTTCTCCACGTTGCTGGGCCGACTCCGCTGGTGCTCCAGCACTGGTCTCTTCACGTTGTCACTTTCGTCACCTTTCTCTTGTACAACTGGAAATATAAAAACTAATTTAGTAAAAGTTAGTACCATGCTGCCTTGGCCCGACATGACCAGGGAGTGACAGAGAAGATTGGAGGGGAGGAAGCCATCATTCCTTCTTAAATTTAAATCTTCAGGTACTTTTAATAACTTATGACATCAGGACATTTGTTATCTCAGTCCACCAGTGACCATGACAGTTGTAAAGCTTCTGCAACGTCGGGCACGTAAAGTACTTAATAAACCGCCTTAAAATCCGTTAAAGTGACTCTGTTACAACGACGTTACTACGTCAAAAATACTGGCAAATTGTAAGGTAATTCGTACTTATATGTTCGACGACAGTCATATACAGAATCACACAGATTCTCATGGTATCGCCTTAAAAATGATTTCGTGTAGTTTAACCATAACCCCAGTGAAGGTGGGCAGTACACCTGCATAGCCATTGACATTGATGATGTCAGTGTGCATCGGTAGTCACCTTAATGACTTCGTTTACTCGTTTGTATCCTATAATAAATAGTAATCAGAAGATCAATTCCTATCACATAGTTTAAAGGTAAATTCTGACGGTGCAGCTACGGTGTCAGCCAGCACGATACATCTCAGTGTAACGCCATGAGACACGTTGTCGTATCGCGTTACATGCGCTAATCTGTATAAGGGCGCCTCGCTTTTCTGTATGTACGCACGTATTTGGTCCGTAACTTTCTAATGATCGAAAATTCAAATATATTCTTACAATATTCATTTATATTTATGTTGTTTGTTGACTTTAAATTGAATATATCATTTGTTATTTTGTGATAATTTGTAATTTTCCGACATGAAATTGTTCAATGTGATATATTCATTTGCAGCGCGCAGAAGTGATAGTATGTGATACATGTTGATACTGATAATAATGTTACCACATACCACAATGTGCACACATGTTAATGCAAATAAAATATCTTTCCTTATATATCAAATTATACAAACCGCTAACTGAGGGCGCATTTAGCGGCAAACTAGCTTCAAGTTCTCGAAGATTAAGAACAAGCATTTTGAACAGTTCCCAATCGCCAAACGGTAAATCTAAAACCTGTAAAATTTAAGTACTTAATGTATGAAATGCTACATAGTGTTTCTATTCATTCTACATGTAAGCTGAACATAGTAAGTCGTAAATTACAAATGTAAACATGAAGTAGCAGTTATTGCTACTGTCATATATTGTTAGTGTCTCAGTCATAATGGTTAGCAAGTATCAGTACCGGTTTGAGGTCCTCTAAGCGGCAGACGGCGAGCACCAGACCACACACGCGTGCACGAAGGAGCGCGTCCGTCGCCGCCCCACCTCCCGCGCCCAGCGCCGAACGTGCCACCCCGCACACGCTCTCCACGCTCAGCGTCGATAGCCGCAGATTTGAGACGTCGCCCTATACACACACCATTTTGTTTAGTAGGGTCAGGAAAAATATACTACGTTTAATATAAAAACAAAAAGAACTCTGTTTATGCTACGAACTGAAGGCGGCAAAAACTTTATGAAAATAATTTTTGCCTACAACCTACTAACATAATATTCTCAATCTAATTCGTAACGTAAGCAGGGTAGCATCAAATAGTGCATTATAAGTTCTATATTAAGTTACCAATCCCGGGAAGGCCGTTCGCAATATGGCGAGCGGGTTTAGCGCTTGAGTGTGCACGTGCACGGGCGCAAAGGGCGCGGGCACCTCGTCGGCGGGCGGCCAGCCCAGGTAGTGCGGCGCGGGCGGCAGCGGTGCCGGTGCGGTCCCGCCCGGTCCTGGCACGACGCCGCTGGACGGACCACTGCTCAACGTGAGCGGCAGTCTCTGTAGTCAAATAGAATCTTTTTCAGAATATTTTACATGATTTTATTTTATTTCCAGTCAAGTTATTTATTGTGCCTGAACATGGGCAAGCCAATTTACGTATAAATCAATAGTTTATATAATATATTCGTTTAACAAAATGAATAAAAGAAACATCACAAATAAAAATCGAAACTATATCAAATAATATTTTTGCGAATTACAGTGTGACAAACACAGACGTGTGTGAGCTTATAGTAGTCGACGTTTTTACTAGAGATGTTACAATCGCGTTTACTGACCACTTGCTTCTTGTTGAGGATCTTAGGATGCGGTCGTGAGTTGGGCAGCGGGTTCCACGTCGTCGCGCCGCCAGCTGCGTCGTCATCTGCACCCGACTGCATTTGATCTTCTACAAATTATATTATTTGATCATATTTAATACGTCTACACAAAGTTAACAAAAAGATATATCAAGTGTCCAAAAAAGGTTGTTATTAGGTACGTGAATGCAGAAAATATAAAATTAGTCACGTGTACGAGCTTACTACCAAAACAACAATTCATTAAAAACAATCGAATAATATCCTCATGTCATTTAAGTAGCGCAAGGTTCGACAAGGCATTTTCAATGGGGGTAGGTGTATGCAAGGGTTAAACTTAAAAAAGAAACAATATTCAGTTTTAAATTACAGACTTAAAATTAGGAATTGCATTAACGCACTCAGAAAATTCAGTATATATAAGAATTAATGTTAATTTTGCAATATGTTAATACACATACGTAGTATACATTACCTTTGATGACTTTCTTGACGTAGGGGTCGAGGTTGATGGTAAAGGGGAGGAAGATCTTGAGGTCTGCAGCGGTGAGCGTGGCGCGGTGGAAGGACAGGAACACCTCCAGCTTGCGCTCGTCGCGGTCCAGCTCCGACAGCGTGCCCGACTCGCGCAGCGCGCCCACCAGCGGCTTCACCCTGTGCGACGATACTCATCGATACATCTGGATAGCCTGTAGGAACCACCCAGGGCTACCACTTGGTGTACCCGAGTTACAGACACATCAACTAATGATTACGGCCCGTAGCGATAATATTCTGACAGTTCATCACTTTTAATATATATTGAATATTATGAGCGAAATCTGAGGAACTATAACACCTACAAATTTGAAGCTTGACAGGTTCTTTCAATAAAAGCTACTAGCGCGTTCACCCAAAGGATAAGAAAAGAATGAGAGTGCTCAATATTGAAACGCAATTCCGTTTCAATAAGTTTCAAAAATCAATACTTACTTCTCGTATATATGCTTGAGCGACGTGTTGTCGTCGATGTGTTCCTCGTAGGTCTCGTGGTGGTAGATGATCCACGAGGTGCGGAACGGCCACTGCTCCGTCAGGTTCACCCATGACGCCAGCTGGTACCAGTTGAACTCGATCTGGAACGCCTTCAGCAGACGACCTGAGACAAATCAGCGTCAGGTTACTCCATTTTTTTGGTATAATATTTTCTTGTGAGGTGTTGAAAAGAGAATAATAAACTGTTACGCCCTATTTTATTAATTATTAAATTTGGATCCTTGCCTAAGGCTGAATTAGAATATGAAATATTAGTTTGAAATGAAACACCAGCTAGTACTGTAGTAGCTGTCCGTAAGCAAATAATGTCATTATCAACTTCACTTCCATGTGAAGATACTTTAGTCAGTCCTTTAGATATTTTAGAAGATTTGAATGGATGTGTGACACATTGTGTAAAATTAAAACAATTTTAGAGTCAATGCATAATAACCCTTATACCTCTGTTCATGTCGATTGGATTTAGGACATCACTAGTTGATTTTTTAGACGTGCTGTTATTTCTGGAGTTGCTCTACAGCACTTGTTGATGCATTGTCAATGTGCATTGTTTTCTCTCATCATAGTATATTAGTTGTGAGTATTTGAGACAATTAGTGTCACTTGACTGAGGAGGTCGAGAAGTAAAGCACTCACCCGTAACATAGAGCACGTTCATGAGACGGCGCATGCTGCGCGGGTTGACGTCACTGAAGTAGTCGTCAGTGAGCAGAACGCGGCCCAGGTCTGCGGCACCGGCGGGCGCGGGTGCGGCGCGGTGCAGGCCCGACGCCACGGACGATGCCACGGACTCGCACGCGCGCAGCCGCCGCCCCGCCTCCTTTACGCCCGCTCCCATCGCGCCCACCACGCGCTCCTGCGACGACATCAACTCCGACGTTGACGACAGCCGCCGAGCCGATACCTGATAATGTACCATTACATCACAATCACAGATGAAGAAACGAATTTTTATTTATAAGCAGTTATGCACATGTGAATGTCAAAGACAGATTTTATAAGTCCAATCTTACATAAGTAAGCGAGTCGAAACAATTAATAAGATCGATGTTGTAATATATTGGTGGGTTCCGCAAACACGCAAGAGGATTCTGAATTTAAGTTATGTCGATTTTCAGTAAGTGTGGGCGTGTGTACATTGAGATCTGGTCACTATTATCAGGGTGTGTACATTGGGGCCTGCACATTTGCGGGTGTGTACTCACGGAGCGCTGCAGCGAGGTAGCAAGGTCCTCGTTGACGTGCGGCAGGCGGCGTGCAGCGGCCTGCTGGGCGACGCGCACGCGCCGCAGCGCCGAGTTCTGCAGGTAGAAGGGCAGCTGCACCATATTGCGCAGGTAGTCCCAGCCACCGATGTTGCTCTCCGAGAACGCGCGCCGACTGTTCACCTCCACCGCCTGTGAACCCGATGGTTGCAATCAACTCCATACCAACAACGTTGCAATTGCAGCTCAAACAGCAACATTGCTAATAGGCGAGAGAGATTAGTTCAAATGTATACAGGAATATTTTGTAAACATTCAATTTTTTAAACTGCAGTGGCATGTTCGAATGTTACATTGGCTACCTCCAAACAAGGAAAGATCCATAATAATTATAATTATTTAAAAATTAGTGCAGGAAATTAAGTAATAACAGATTATGGTTACATATTTTCAATACGTTGGGTAAACTTAGCCATTTTGTTCTTTACAAAGTACTAGTCAAAAACGAAGTTTTTACACTTCATGTTATAAATCGTTCTACATTACTCATGCTACTGAACACCTCCCTACAAACGATGACGTCATAACGTTCATATGTCCATATGCATCTGTGTAGTGTGCACGTGTAGTTCCATACTCAAATACATATTTATAAATTTCTCGCACGACCACACGTCATGATTTTAAAATCATTGCAATCCTGGTTTCATTGTTCATTTTCATTTAAAATCACTGCAGTTCTGATTCATATATTTCATACAATCGTCTCTTATCTCGCGTATATATACAACCATGCGACACCAAAGGCGTTACCAATAAAAGAAAAATGAGGAGTGGAACTGAAATAAGCGGAACAACAAGAGCGTATTCATGCGGGCCAGTAGAAGCTGGGATCTAAGAGTCCGTCACTACAACACATAGCCACATGACCACACACCACCCGACACGTAACTGACCTCCATCCAAGCAACCTGCGCATTGGAAACATGTTAGAACTCCTTTTACAACACATGACTTGTTATCACCCAGTTATCATCCACCGCTAAACATGGCTCTCGAAAAGTAAAAGTTCATTTGAGAGGATTTCACAAACCCTAAAGCTTGATTTTCCCAGGAAAGTTTCAAGTGGCCGTAATATAGTGGCGAATGACGTTATCACTAGAACGTTAAATACGTAAAACAAATGTTCCCTAAAGAGCTGTCTTCTACATAGCCATAACGACCATTTAGTTTATATAGTAAACAATCTTTGACGTAGCTCTCATTTCGGCATGTCATGTTTTACGTCCGTTACATGATCTTCATTCAATAAAAAATTATATCAATCTACATTCAGCGTTTTACTTTGCCACAATTATTTATTTTTAAATTTACATTTACGACCGGTTTCGACTTATCATCATCAGGTAAATAAATATTTTCGTATCAAGGTGGTTCAATAAAAAGTGTCTACAATTACCGGCTTGAATGTATTGACGCAATTTATGTTTCTAACATTAACTGTGAGTCTAATTATTCATCTATGGTCAGTGAAAAACGAAAAAATAATTACTTATTGTAAAGTACAAGAAGTACGCTTTACCCCCTTAATCTTATTCAAGCATGTTGTATTGCTCATGGATTTATTTAAGTATGTCAATAGACGTCTCTTGATGAAACACTTTGGCTTCAACTCCTGTATTAGTTGATGTGTAAATTTGATATCAGTATGTATTAAGATTTACAACACTGCTATATATAATTTGCCCATTTTGATGGAAGAGAATATATTAGTTCAAGTTATATATGTTTAAACTCATTCTTCAAAGTCGGTTAATGATTTATTACAGTTAATCAAATCCACCTTAGATACTGCTCATTTTGAGGCGGACTCCGACTGGTCGCTGAATGGTAAAAAAGCAGTCGGTAGTTTTATGGTGTCAGGCCACCGTGGTACCGACGATCATAATCCCCAATGGGTCATTCGTATTCTCGCCAATATCACTGTCCCTTACAGTAGAAATCACATAATTTTTTCATGTATCTGATTAATTGAAATTAATTTGGAAGTGGCTCTCACTGAAATATTGCATGCGTGCATGCGTGATGAATATGTTATCCCAAATTAGTTTTATAGTAATAAGTAACATTCGCGTGAAGTAAATCAACATACTAAAACAAACCTTGCTGATGATATGCGGGTCGATGGCCAACAGCAATATGAAGGGGCTCTTGGGGTCGGAGCACAGCGCGTGTATCGCGTTGAGCAACGCCAGCACCTTCTCCTGCTCGCAGGAGTCCAGCGCGTCCACCACCACCACCAGCCGCGTCTGCTGCCCCGTGAACGCGTCCAGGCACGTCACCTGACACATAATTGTAACAATGAACACACAAATCCTTTGTCATATGAATAATTTTTTTAAGTGAAGGTAGTAGGAGTAGTTCATAGTCTCCGCATGACATAAAGTTTTAGTGTTCAATTTACTTCACTCGTATCGTCTAACGCACACTCGTGTTTTTTGATAGTACGAACGCTTATATCATGTTACATAGAATACAGTTGCTTGTCTTATATACGAGCGGCCAGACTTGCTCTCGCGACACGGGCGGGAAGACTGTCGCATTTCTGGTGGTTTGTGAGAGTGCAGTGGCCCATTAAGTCTTTTACATCTCTGTTTGTGGATGTGTATGCGCATCCATAGTCACCGCAAAAGCGTACTCCGCCTTGCTAAATAGAAAATTAAACTCATACGTACGATCTGCGTGAGTGCTTGCACCTCGGGTCTCAGCGCAAGAGTCCGCGCATGCGGGTCGGTGCGAGCGGCGCGGGCAAGCCGCGCGCGCGGCGGCAGCGCTAGAGCAGCCAGCGCACGACCGCACGCGCACGCCGCCCCCAGCAAGAGCGCCCCTGCCGCTACGCCCGCGCCTACCGCCACGCCCTGCCGCACCTCCATCTTACTGAGGACCATGTTCATTTCACGACTATAGTAATCGTACTATATATGTTTTTTTACATACTAGATCATCGTGATCTTGCTACACAAAAAAGCGTATCTAGTATAAAACTTAAGTATGTTTACACTTTCAATATACCAATTTTTCTCAATTTGTAAAACAATAACTTACGCGGCATCCTCATTGGGGCTGGTGAGGAAGGTGACGAGCACGCAGATGGCGAGCAGCACGCACATGAAGCCCGCTTCGAACGTGACGATGTGCGGCACGCAACACGAGCGACGCCATCTGCCAAATAATGGCTCTATTCGTTAGCAATTGTTGCTTTTTTTTCGTAATTGTTGGAGTTTTTGAAATTGAGAGAGAGGTGAATTCTTAATTGAATAGCTTATTTTTATCTTTTAAAATTATATTTTTTTATGTTGGTAATATAATGCAAAAATATCTTCCTTGGACTCTCATCTCCCACAGCCTTTATAACAATTTTTAAATTTATATATCTGGAGTCGGGTAGTTGAAGGTGTTACACGCCCGTGCCTCGGAAAGCAAGTTAAACAGAAGTGCTCATTATAACTCTTTAGTTGTAAGACTGCTATCCGGTTAGAGTAAGAGTATATCAGAATAGTGGGTGGAGTTGTGTCTGGCGCATACACTGGTGCACTATATTATATACTGCCATTGCCTTTTTAGAGTCTCGATGGCCGCCGTAGTGACAATACGGCAGGGAGGACACTATTGTATCAGAGGGTAACTCACTTCCACGAAGAGGTGGAAGACAGCGGTTGCGGGCGGAAGGCGCGCGCCAGACGCGTGCACGCGCGGCCGTACTGACACTCGAGTGCCTCGGCCAGCCCGCCCAGCATCTGCGCCGCCGCCAGCACACCCTCCTGCCCGGAGCCCGTGCGCATGCCCTCCGTGAAGTGAAACCTAAGACCAAAGATCCAATTACCACGATTATTGTTATATTCTGCTTTACACACAAGAAGCTTGATATCTTCTGGTAAATCTGAAGTGAGGTAGTCTCTAAATAACATACTTTAAAAACAATTGCAGTCGATTCTACAGCTAATTTTGAACTATTTTCTGCTTTTGTATCAAATATTTGATGCTAAGGATTAAATTCAATCAATAGTTATTTAACTGGTAATAAAAAATAGTGCCTTATGGGAGTAGCGGGCAGCGCTCTCGGGTCGTTGGGACCCGGTGGGTGACAGAACACCACCTGCAGCACCAGCAGCACCGAGCCGAAGCGCTTGCCCAGCGCCGACACCACGCCCGTGGACCACCACCATTCGTATCTGCAACCAAGCAAATTTGTTACGAATATGAAATGTCGGTCTCGTTAAATAACTAAACAAAGTTCATTAAAATCCGATACTGTAACTAAGAGATTAGGTCATTTAATTATATTTTACCGGTTATGAATGTTTATGTAAGTTTCAAATAAACGCGGACAGACTCTACAGCAAAATACGATACGATAGGTGTTTCAACATGTCATGCTACTAATAATATTAGTTCGAAATTTTGTAGGAGAGTTGTTATTATTTGACGCAAAATTAATTTCAACGGATGTGGTTGGAATTTGGCACATATGGGTCAATTCATACTAGCGCAGAGTCGAAGCGTATCGAAGCGTCAATCCGAAACTTAATGTAGCAAATTCACCCTTATTTCCAGAATGTAATGCACATATTTCTTCCAAGGAAAAAAAAGACGCGTGAATTCACGCGCATGCGAGGGAATTCGCGCGCCTGCGCGCGAGCAACTCTGAATTGGTGCGCGCGCATTCGCGCGAAGCCAAGCGGCTACTAGGCGAACTATTCACCGGATATACGTCTTTTCTTCCACAAGTGGTGAACTCCAAAATTTCGCAATTTTCTTTTTCTTTTTCCTGCGTTTTCTTCTTCTTCAACTTCTGATATAAGCAACATCATAGCAAGATCAATGTCAACCATTTTATACGAGTTTCAACAACGAGATTCAACTGGCAACTGGTGTCCATCACTAATGCCACGAAAAAGCGCGCATTCTCGCGCTAATTCACGCGAATACGCGCGCATTCGTGCGACTTCGCTTTGATTGTGAGAAATTTGACGCTTCGATGCGCTTCGACTCTGCGCTAGTATGAATTGACCCTGTGTCGGTTATAATCTAGAATAATTAAAAAAATGAATCCACCTGGGTACGCAGGTAGAGGTTAAGGCACGTCTATTAACATAAAAAGACTACCGTCTAACATTGCTTGCCGTCACAATTTTTTCACTGTGGCGTGTTTGGGGTAATCGTAATAGTAATTTATCTACGTTATGTGTTTAAGTAAGTAATAATGGATATACCTTTGTTTGCAAAAGAGTATGATGATGATATGGATGCCCCATGAGCAGATGTGGCACTGTGTCAGCACAGCGTCCGACCGTGCAGATGTTTAGAGGGGTTAGCTCAGTCTATCACCAATCAACTTCAACTGCAATAATAATAATTTCCTAAACTATAAAAAATTGTGTGTGATTGTTCTCACCTGTTACCGAGATACCAGAGCAGGTAGAAGGCAAGGTAGAGGGTTGCGAAGATGCCGAAGCAGACGGCGAGCGCCACGTAGGCCTTCGCCCCCGCCAACGAGGTCCCCGCGCCCGCCGCCAGCGCCGCGTGCCACGCGCACCACGCCACCGCCCACGACCACGCCCACCCCGTCTCGTTCCACTGGCGGGCGAAGTTCTTCATCTCCTCTGTCACAAACATCACTCCATATAATACAGGATCCGGAAATAAAGCAACCTTCATCTGTCTGTTTATCCATTGAAACATATTTATTATCTCTCCTTTATCAACATTTACACGATACTATATTAGTACTTGGCCTTTGACACAGCCCGTATGGCCTGTACCTATTGATTATTGCTAGCAATTATACACTTCACCGCGTGGCTTGATAGATACGCATCACCTTTCCACGACTGTGATACAAACTTTATAATATCCTGAGTAACAGTTTGCAATTCATTCTCGCTATGGGCCCGAGATGTAGGACCGGGTTTTAACAACTCACCCTTGAGCTTGGTGAGCAGGAAGGACTTGCCGGAGCCCCATCGCGCGTACAGTCCTACTGTGATGGGCACGGACAGGCCGGGTTCGGCGAGCATGTCGGCGAGCGCGGCGCCGTACAGCTCGTAGCCGAGCAGGTTCTCGTCGTCGTTGGCATTGAGGCGGCGCGCGCCGAAGATCTGCCCGAGGATGCTCTTGTTGTAGCTCATGTCGATGTTGTACGGAGTCTCGTTCATCTTGTTCGGCTTGTACAGCAGCTGGCTGTTTTTCGGATTTCTCAGTAGAATTTCTACTATTTGCTGCGGAAAAGTATTTCAAAATGCATTTAGTGGTTTTTAAAAATTGAGACTTTATAAAAATGTATACTTATGCGAATTCAATTAAGAAAAATTAATAACTCAAACTTAAATACCTACTGTTAGGCAGTCAAATGCTTCAAAAGAATAAACACGTATTGTGTTCGACATTTTTAATCTTCCACTACAAAACGTATATAAATATTGCCTGCTGCTGGACTACAACCCGATTTTGACGCTCCCACTCCGTAGAAAGTTCTCCTTCTCTTATCAAACATCATCGCCAAGCTTTAGGTGCGTTGACTGGTCTTTTCGTGACCGACACCGATACACTAATATCAGTTGCTATATAAAGTATTCGCACCTTGGAGCGTGCCCGCATAGCGATGTGCAACGCGGTGTCGCCCCGCGCGTCGGCGGCGGACACGCGCGCGCGCTTCTCCAGCACCAGCTGCACGAGCTCGGCGTTACGCGAGCGCACCGCACGCATCAGTACTGTGTCGCCGCTCTACAAAAAACATATTAATGTTTAGCACAAAGTAAAATATGCATACGCTTATTGCTTTAGTGCGTGTCAACGTCAAGAGCACTTATTGCTCTACAAATTGTTGTTTGATATAGAATAATGAGTAAAGGACTTCGTTGTGATTCAACATCTCTAGTACCATTCAGTGGTGTAGTGCTTTCGAGTTGGGCCAGTAAGACAAAGGAGATATGATACCGAAGGTACGTTAAAGATTATGCCATCGGCACGAGCCGAGTAGGTTAATCACTTTATTGAAAAGCTCGACACTCACTGTGGTACACATTTCGAGGTCGGGGTTAGAAGCCAGCAACAGCTTCAATATCGCCACATGTCCCTTCTCGACCGCCGTGTACACTGGCGTCTTCTTCTCCTTGCCCGGCAGGTCCACGTCCACGTGTTTCTTTAGCAACGCTTCCACTATGTTCTTGTACCCGCCCTTCACCGCATAGATCAACGGCGTGTCTTTAGAGTGATCCTGAAAAAAGAGGTTCGTTGAAAGTTCCGCAGTGCCTTTGCTGCATTGTACCTGACTTTACCCAGCTCGCATGGTAGATATTGTTTTATACTCTAAGAGGGTAAACGAGTAGTCCGACCCTTTTGTTGTTGTTGCCAGATGTCTTGCCCTCTTCCCTTCTACCTCTTCAATGGACCACCGGAAATTCACAAACCGCACGGAACGTGACAGCGGAGCTGTCACTTGGCAGTGATATCATGTGAACGTGAGGACCCACTCCCGTTCGTGTCGTTCCAATTCACATTCTATGTATGCGTCGGTGGCAGATTTATACCTAAGCTCGTGGCCCTATGGCCTGCCTAGGCGTAGGTGGCCTCAATCAAGGAGCGGCAAAATTTTAGAGGTGTAAATTGTAATGACAATATGTATCTAGATGAAAAGCTTTGTTACAAATAAAAAAGCGATCAAGTGCGATTCCGACAAACAGGAGGCGTATGTGCTTATATTATAT
>JAFELO010000490.1:895127-937920 GCA_017140195.1 Eumaeus atala
CGAGCACTGTCACTCCTTAAGTGATCATACCCGTGCAGATGATATCCCAAATGTGGAAAGACTGCCTCGTGGTGTAGTGGTCGGCATGTTCAACCACAGTCGTGAGATAGGATCTCACGACTGTGGTCGTTCGAGTCCCGGGTCAGACCGAAGTGTTATGGAGTTTTTTTTTATTAGTTTAGTTACACTCACGTGCACCGGAGAGCACGTAAAGTCGTCGGTCCTGCGCTTAACTCCTCCCCGGTGTCGCACTGCGGTCCCATCGGAATAGGAGATGAGCGAATGGAGCGCATTTCACCTGCGTACACACTCGTGCACTATAACATGTTCAGCGCAATCGGCTAGTCTCTATATGCGGCTAGGACGACATTGTTGTTAATGATGAATATATGGTGAGTGCGTATCATTCATCTCGAGTATTTGCTCTCTTACCAGTGGTAGTGAGAAAGGGACCATGCCCAGAGGTAGGTCATAAAACGAGGCCTACGCACGTAGATTCTCTGGTCTTTATCCGTCACGTCGTTAAAACTGTGGACCCACGGAGGCCAGTTACGTGACTAACGCTTAATTTTTTAATAGTATAGGGGGACAAACGGGAAATCGGAGACTTTTAACGACTACCGAAGCTCATGAACATCAGAATAATTATGCCGATGTGTTCGCCTCCTTTTTCACCTTAAAATGGGCTACGTACAAACCATACGAAACGCGACACAGGTGTCACTTTACGGCGGTATCGAGTGGCCGAGAGGTAACTCCCCGGTCGTGCCGGCCCGATTCCGTTGCATAGGACGATGTAGTATCATGCACCATGCATGCAGTTAATCTAATGATTGGTAGAATTTTCCCGTGACCTCTTCACTCTTCGTCTGGCGGCGATCCATTGCATTTTGCTGGCTTACCTGCATTTTGCTGGCTTACCTTAATTTTGACGCCAATTATGAAATGAACTAGGTTCTGCTCATACACAAGATGTTATACATATCCCGTTCTCTGCTAGAACGGTGACAGTGAATACTTACACAATCCCTCGCGTCGACCGGCGCACCTGCATCCAGCAGCTCCTTCACGACGCCGAGATGGCCCCCGCGGGCCGCAAACGCCAGCGGCGTCCATCCGTCATTATCAGCGGCAGCCGCCTCCGCCCCCGCGCTCAGCAGCAGCGACACGGATTGCGCGCGCCCAGCCTCACTGGCGCACATAAGTGCCGTTGTGCCATTCTGAAAATATTTTTCATCTGAAGCATCTGCGATCAATTTAATAAGACGACCGGCTGGCTCAGTTGGTAACGTGGCGGATGGCACACGTGTTACGCCAGAGGTCGCGGGTTCGAATCCTACCTAGGTCATGAATGTTTATCAATGTATTATATTTTTTTTTGTAATATATAAAAATTCTTGAATTTATAACAATATCAAATATATTTTCGTCGTCGTTGTCTAGTACCTGTAACACAAGTCCTTACGGTACTTAGCACAGGGCTAGGCTAGTGTTGTATGATGAGTCCACAGATATTATTATTATTATTATTATTATTCTTATATTAAGCTTGTTCATGAAAACCTTCACATATTAAATTGTAGTTGTTACAACGGGGATACAATTTCGTTCATAATTCCGACTTTTAAAGTTAAATTTGGGTGTAAGCTGGTGAATGTGTGACGCGAGCGTTTCGAAATGCTGAACAAGGCTTTATTTAATGTGACTCTGCTTTTCCGGTACAAAGTGTATACTGCACTGCGCGACTACGAGATCAGTAGCGGGAACCGAAAGGTATAGCCGAGGCGAATTCTCTAGTATTTTCTGATTCGGGGTCGGTTCACGCAGATATTCGTGTTTTTGTGGTTCGATATCGTATCGGAGAAATCAGTGAGTCGTCTATATAGACTTGTCCTGGTTTGGACCGTTCGGTCCCGGGCTCCGGGTGTGTGGGCGAATTACTGGTATCGTTTTACGTGATTGACTGTTTTGTTTATGGTATTCCGTACCTTTTCGTTTGTTTTCGTCTTTGTAGGTCTTGTGTGGGAAGTTTTTTGTCAAATTCTCTAAGTTGGTGCGAGCCTCTTCGGGAATTAGGGTTTGTTTTGTTTTTGTGATTTTTTTCTGAAATGTTTTCGCTTTTGAAGGCGAGAACGTCTGGGGATAGCTTTCGGGAGGGAGGGGGGAAAGGGGGCTGGACAACCTGAGGGAGGAGGTGCGCGCCTACAGGCGCAAATACGAAACAACCAGGAAGAAGTCGGCTGACGGGACTGGAAGGGTCCCGAGCACGGCCGATTTCATGGAGGAGGTTTCCCAGATGGTCGGGAACATAGTCGATACAAGCCGCCGTCTCCAAGGAAGTGGAGCGCCCCGACTCTCGGGATTACGGGACTTCCTAACCCTGCCCCAAGTTCCGAAGAGGAAGGGCAAAGGAAAAGTGAAGGGCAACAATAAAGAATGGACGGCATTTGCCCCGTCTATATTGAAGGGGACATCGTGGACGGATGTCGTCTGTCGCAAGACTGAGAGAAGAAGATATGTTTCGGCGATGCTGAAGGCAGAGACCCAAGTGAACCTCAAAGAGCTGGGAATCGTACCGCTCTGGATAGCCGGCGACTGGAGCACGACTAATCGATTTGTCCGGCTCCACGAGCGGCGAGAAAGCCGATGTGCTCTCCTCTCGTTTGATGGAGGCACGGCGTCGATGGAACTGGTTCAAAGGCAGCCCGACAGTCCCAAAGGAGGAGAAGTCTGGCCCTTTCGCCGGGGCCAGCCTGTCGCCGTAGGAGTCCTGTTACCTGCAGATCCGGGACCCTACACTTACAGCGGCTGAAGGCTGCCCGTATAGGTTTAGCCGGTAGGAAACCCAAATTTCGAGCCCGATATATGGCCTAAGTGTCAACCCAGGCCCCTAGGTGTAATGCGTAATAGCATTCCCCTGCGTTATGAAAAAGGCTTTATTTAACGTAGTTACTTGAAACGTTTTTATCAGAAAATCTCCGGAATTTCATAAACCGCTACCACATCACAGTCGCACACTTCACGAAGGATTTTATCAGCCGGCCAGGTCAGCGAGTTACCTTAGTAGTGCCGGTGCGATTCGGCTGTAATACAGCGACGGCAGTATCGCTAATACTTCTGTAGTAAAATATGGCAGTGAATGGACTACCGCTTAATGGTATGGTACTAATGGAATTGGGAACGACCGTGACATCTCGCTTTCATGACAGCGCCGTAAAGTGACAGTTATGCAAGCACAAAAATGAGAGCAACGCAACTGCATGACAATAATGCGGATGTCTTTGGACGTTGGAGGTAATAAGCTTCCGAAAAATAATGTATACATACATATAGTGTAGTCCTACTATAGGATCTATAATATTGATTTTTTACGATCGAGTTTTAAATATTAAAAGGTATTCATTGTTTTACCTTATCATATTGGCCTTGCGTTCCGATATTTGTTTGCACACATATTTACACTTATTTGCATACATGCTAATACATACGCGTAAGTAACATCGTGATAAAATTTGTCGATCATCGAGAATTGTGTTTTACTAAAGCAAACAGGCGCCTATAAATATCCGGCTAAGCATCTGCATTGTCCGATTTTTTATCATCCACCGGACTCCCGCAAGCCGCACGAAACACAACAGCACGGACATCGACGGCTACAGTCTATGCAGCAGTAAGTACTTATCTCAAAGTGGATAAACACGAATGCAGGCACATCAGATTTCCATGTTGCGACACTTTTTTTGCCATCAGGCTCCCCGTAATCAGGGATTTTATTGGTGTCCATTGTTGGATCGTTTAATTCGCTGTTGGAGTTTCTTTGTATAAAGGGAAAGAGACGACAAGAGAGGCGAAGTCGTGGCTTGCGCGATTATGCGTATATAACTTATGCCAATCTAAACCTCAGTGGCTGTAACAGTTATAGTTATAAACAGTTATTTTTGAAAACAGTATTACACTTTGAATCGAGGTCTATTTATCGAGAAAGGCTATAATTGCACAAATCGCCGTACTACATTACGCCTAGCCACTTTCAGAAACTTGGCCGTTTTGTTTTGATTAACTGGATTGTCATTGCGAGACGTTCATAAATATGGCGGCTGACGCTTAGTTTAATTAAATATCATGATTGTGGGCAGCAATAGCGATCGGTACAAGTATGAGATTAGGCAGTGTTTTGAGTGTAAATAAAAAAAATACCTTACCACGAAGGTTAATGCGGAAGCGTGGCTCCCGCATAAGCCTTTGAACATATCTGGGCATAGTTCTTTATTGCAATATAAACTTTTACGGATTTTATCTCGGTTTATTTAATTACTCAACTAGCCCGAAGTTTCAGAAGTTTTACAGCAACCATAGTCGCGGGTGGAGTGAGACGACAGATGTCCTGATGTCACAAATTATTAAAAGTACCCGAAGAGTTATAATTCTTTAGTTGTTCCGATTAACGCAAACAGTACTAAATATATCTCGCTGCCCAGAGGTGTTTTGTTTAATTTTTAAACATCCAGCCAGCTTCTCTGTTGAAATTTCAATAGCCTCACGGATCATACTTGGAAAGAATCGGTGTTCTCTGGTGAGGTTTTGCGCTTTATCAAATCTAATGTAATGGCAGGGGCCCACTTCGGCACGCTTACAGACCGCAGATTTTGTTGTGGGGCTAGTTAAATAATTAAATGAACCGTGATAAAATCCGTAACAGTAGTTTTATTGTTATGAGTAACATTCGCGTAAATTTAAAACATCAACATAGCCTTCTATTTCTCTGTACTCGACAATCGACGCCATTGTTTTTCTTGTGATAAGCAACGCTGCGAGTGTTAAAATTAGGAACTAAAACGTGTCAAACAGGCGCATATTTTTTTATTTTTTTTGTTCGCGTATTTGTGTCGTACATAGATGTTGGTATTTCATTATTTCATTAAGAATGTTCATTCAAATTCTGCCCGAGCATGCAATATTATAAAAATCACTTTCCTAATTAAAGTTACAAATTCATTAAAACTTACATTTTTATTATAAAGTAATAACAATAAACATGTTATGTCAAATCCAGTAGGAATGTAAATGCATGTAATTACAGATATGATGTCCATAAAGTAATCATTACATTGTAACAACATTTTATTTGCAATAATTTAATTAAAAAACTCTTTATTTAATTTAAGCTTGTACATGTTGTTGCCAAATCTACTAAGAAGATTTAAAAAGTCAATAATATAAAATAAATTAATTCACTTAGTCGTCATATGTCAATAAAGTAATCATTTACATCGTAATAACATTTTTGTTGCAATAATTTGTTAAGCTTCATTTTAAATATAATATAACAATAATTTCTGTGGACTTTATCACACCTCGTTAGCCTAGCACTGTGCTAAGTACCGTAAGCACTTGTTACAGGTATTGGACAACGGAAATATATTTAATATTTTTTTATAAATTTAAGAAATTTTATATATTGAAGATTTTATTATAGGAATACATATAATACACACAGCCATGATCTATGCGGGATTCGAACCCGCGACCTCTGGCGTAACACGCCGACTTAAACACGTTACCAACAGCCGGTCGTCAAAGTATGCTATTGTCTAGTTGTTACAGGTCCATTATTAAAAATTTTCGGTTCCATCCCAAATAAACTCTTTGACATGAGTTTTGATTTATATGTCTGTAAACGAAATGTATTGTCATCTCGTCTATTTCTACTTGTAAAATCAGACTTTTGAAAAATAAATGTTGGTTATTCTTAACAAAACATGCAACTTCTAGTAGATATAAAGACGGAAGTGTCTCTGATTTTGTGTTTTTTCAAATAAAGTTTTAATTTTAAGCATTGCCCGAAGACACCCTTTTTGTACTTTAAATAGTACTTTTTTATCTGTTGAATTGCCCCAGAAAATAATTCCGTATCTTATTAAGAATTAAAGCACATCTACATGAGCCGTAAACAATCTTTTAGCACAGC
Source organism: Eumaeus atala (assembly GCA_017140195.1). NCBI lineage: Eukaryota > Metazoa > Arthropoda > Insecta > Lepidoptera > Lycaenidae > Eumaeus > Eumaeus atala. Next base: position 901,096 of record JAFELO010000490.1, read on the forward strand.
CTATGACAATGTGGTTTTGGTATCAACAGTGTATGATAGTTTATGTAATGCATATGTTAGACTATTAATGCGTTTAGTCAATTTCTGTATATGGCCTTTCCACTTAAGTCTATTGTCAATTACTATACCTAGAAATGGCGAAGAATCTACTAGTCTTATTAAATTGTTCTTATAAATTAATTGAACGTCAGGTGAATTTCTAGATCTTCGACTAAAACGTACGATATTTCTTTTATTTAGATTATCCACTTTAATTTAATAATACTAGCTTTATAAAATAATGTATAACGCCGAACAATTTCTGGCATAATTTCACTCAGCCGCGTTCAATCCGGCGCTGTATTTCAAAATGGCTAGCCTTAATGTAATATGGCGATTCCAAGACAATCCGACTGCGACATATTTACCACAAAGCCACGACCAATAGGAGCAGAGTAGGCGAGTTATATAGGTGGGACTGCGGGGCGCTGCCAGCTTATAATACCAGTAGCAAGTACCGCTCTTCAATGCCGTTTCGTGAGAGTACTTCCCCGGTCGCGCTAGCCTCATTATTATCCTATTGACACAGCAATGGTAATTAGGTCTTAAAAAATTATGCTAACGAGTGAGTACATTGTCAGAGAAATGTATTTTGCACTTGGGGGATATATAACTTTGCGGTTTTTCCTCAAATCGCCGTTAGGTTAGAAAACAAGATCTTCAGTGGGTCAACAGCTAGTGTATGTGTAAATACATAAAATTACTATCTTATTCCATGGAGTAACTATAGGGTGGTAGTTGACAAGGCGTTGCGGTCTTGACACACTAGAGGCATCGGCCCATAAAGGGCCAGATAAAGCCGTGAGCTTATGATAGCGCTGTCGACAGCTAGTGTAATCTATGATTTTTTTTAATAAAATGTCTTGAAGACTAACTCTTATCATCTGCTACAGTCTTTTATCCGCAGAGCCAAGAGTGGCCCGTTACTTTTACTATCCTATTCCGTGGCGTAACTATACGGTGGCAATTGGTAAGACGACCCCAGGCTCGTATAAGGACCCTAGATAAAGCCGTTAGCTCACGCTAACGCTATCATTCATTGTTTGCGATATTTTTAAATAGTCCGTTGAGCAGAAAATAAGCAAGATTTTTTTTCGTCCATAGACATCCGCATAATAGTCATACCGATGCGTTGTTCTCCTTTCTAACGGGCCAACGGTTACTCACAATCGACACGAAACGTGACTGCATAGCTTCAGGGCGGTATCATGAGAGTGAAATGTACCTCCTCGGTTTGGCAAATTTCCGCTGCAATTTAGCATGACGCTTACTAAAATAAATGAAATTGCTATTGCTATCATAAATTTACACGATGAAGCTATGGACAGAGAAAATTAGAAACAAATGGGGGAGGCCTTTGCCCAACAATTGGAGACACGTAGGGCTTAATATAATAATAATAATCAATTGTCCTAGACACATAGTACGCCGCTTCTTAAACCCTACTTCACACATACGCAATGGGAAACCACGAAACGAGTCAAACAAACACATAACACAACTCACAAAATTATCACTCACCTCACCACCCCAATGACCATAACACGAATCTGAATACTTGGCCTAGGCTCGCACCAGATTCCTGTTCTCTTGAATCGAGTTCATTTTTTTTTTACATAATAACAATAGTAGTAAAAGCGATCATATTAATACATGCAGAGTTGTAGGAAAATTTATAGACAAAGATCAGGAAAACCAAATTCATATAGAAATAAGTTAAACACTCGACGTAAGCCCTCGCTTATAATATAAATTCGTACCTATCTAGAGAATTCACTCTAGAGAACACACTCAAAAATTCACGCTTCTAGAAGAGTGATTTTTTTTTCCAAAAATGATAATATGACTAAATGTGCGCCAGGTTTACCTCGTCTCGGTCGTCGACGTTGATGTTCTTGTTAGCAGCGAGGTAGTTCTGCAGCTCGTTGCCATCATTGTTCACCAGCTGAGAGAGCGTTTTGAAGCACGGCAGAGACAGCATCGACTCGCTGCGGTGAAGACTCTGTGTATGAATATAAAACGTAAATATAACCTCATGTTTCCTTTCTGCGGTAGAAAAGTTAACTATGAAGTTTCACATCCTGTACCAAATTCTACTGAAAGATCTAGTTTTATTATCTAACCATGTAAACTTTGCTCTATAGCGTGGCGCCTGAGCCGGTAGCAAATGATACTTTTGATACGTGCTTAATATGCCACTGAGCAAAAAATATGTAGGGATCGTGCCATGTAATGATCTCTCTGTGTCAGCCCTAACCCATTACAGAGCTGTCGTGGTTAATGTTTCACATTTCTGAACATCGATATTTGAATATCGATGTTCAGATACGAAGTATCAATCAACAAATTGTAATGTTATAGATATTTTATATCGAGATATTTTTAATAACTTTTTATTAGCTTCACTTGTAGTGTTGTTTCACTTGTGAAGTTTATTGAAGCAGTTTTAACACTATTTATTACTATTTTTACAGTTATTGTCTTTTAAGAATTAGTTCACCTGATGAGATGCATTTAAACATAGTACCAGGGATATGCGAGCTGGATATAAAAATCCTGCTGCTGAGCTCCGGAACTCTTGAAAACGCGACATCGGAACTGCGCTACTCAACTGGGCAACACGCTCGCATATTAATAGATGACTCTAATTCATTAAAACATAACTATTAAATACATTAATTATGACAATTATTTACATAATTTGATAAAATAAAACTATATTTCATAAGTATAATTGCCATTACTTTTGATTCTTTGAAATATAACTCAATTATTATTTCTTAATAATAACGATAACAATTGACGTCACAACAAACCATCTCATACATAGGTTAATAATTATGTAAAATTGTATCACCTCGTTCACTTGCAAACTCCAGCGTAACATGGTAATACATGCGCAAAGATCAAATTGTGAGCACAAGGGAGCACCGCACAAGCGTTTGCATAGCACACACAATGTATTTATTGAACTTAATTAAGGACACTTTGATAACGCGCGATATGAACGAAGGAACACAACAAAATATTTCTATAATGTCTACGAGACCAACATTATTCATATCTGCCGTACTGATACGGGCGAATTAATGTTGCCATGTGATGCCTCTAAGCTATCATGTAATTTTTTTATTAATTTAATATCAAATAATATTTTTCATCGCTTTCAATTTCGTCTTTATTAGTTGTTAATGAGCAGATAAAAATACTATAAGAACATTACGTAACAAGAGTATCGTTCATTAATTAATTTTATCACAACATAGTGACGTACACAAACAAGGCTCGAACTTCGAGATAGTGATATCCGTGCAGCCGATGTGATCCATCGCAGTGATGCAGGCCGCAGGTGGAGATGAAGAAAACCATGCATTTCTTAGTAAACAAAACACTGCATTATTTTTTCAAACGGCATGACAAAATGTAAAACTGAAATCGCAGACCGTGTTGGAGTGTCGACGGAGCGCAAAGCCATGGAACGGAAACCCATGGCTATGGCGCCGCTGTTCCCCCGGAGGCGCCGTGACTGTGAACCGGGGCACGTTGAGGTAAGCGCCTGCGGATAAGGGTCCGGTGTGGGTGCCGTGTCCTCCAATGTTTAAATGGAGGAAAGAAGGTCGCCGCCGCTTCCCGGAGAGCGACGGGAGGACCAGCATGGAGCCCGCGTAGCTATTACTCTTCGCTCGGCCCTGCGGGGGCTCGTCCTGTTCGGACATGTCCCCGCACTTCTCCAAACCCTCCGATCTGTCCGACTCCGCCCGACTAACGTCGGTAGTAGACGACGTCGGCGACTCGGGGACCACCTCCAACGTCGAGCCCGGTGATTCCGGCGGCCTACACACATTTTTCGGTTTGTGAATATTCGCGATCAAACTACGTATATGTAAATATTCATTTTCACTAGATTTCTGTTTCGTATCAGACGAGAACGGCATAATATATCCCGCAAAACATAATACGAGTGCACTGTCAGGCGTCACGTAAGAGATTAGCGTGCGCGGTGACTTGGGCGGGCGGGCGAGTCGGTGCGTCTCGCGGCGTCACGATGGGCGGCCACTATTTGGAGCACAACGCCGGCGGGAGGGGTGTGGCGATGAATGAACGCGCGGTATACGTACGAGTGAATACGTGCTGTACGTCCGTAACGAGAGGCGTTTTAGGATAGCAGAAGCGGTGCTGTACGCGGCACGCTCCGGAGGCAACATGGTTGTGTCTGGTCGTTTCGCTGCGACTGCCTGGTACTGACTGCTGAGTGCTCTGTAGTTCGTGCTACCACTTGCCATCGACCGGCCTGTACTGGTTATGCATCGCAACCCCTCCCGCCATGGATGTATTAATATTATATCATTTTATAAAATTGTTTTAATATAAAGTTTTCACATAAAGCGGCCGTCTATTTTTGTATATTTATGTTTTGCGAAAGACATAGCTTCTTAAGTGGGCGCATGTGGAATAATGTGTGTTTAGCTTCGATAAAAGTATACAGTTATTCTATTATGTTGAGCCTAAGTTCAGAAAGCTCCAAAAAATAAAGTATTTTATTAATAAATATAATAATATTTTTTATTTATGTTAAATACAAGTTATTTAATTATAAATATTTTTATTTAAATATATAATTCACAAGAATAAATTGTTTTGGTCGACTTTCGTTATTTTTGTTGGTTCCTACTTATACAAGTAGGAGGTACTAGGAAAGTCGACCAAAACAATTTATTTTACACTCCTGTGTAAAAGTGTTATAAAGTAAGTCTTAAAGCACCAGCTGAACTACCAGCCGGCATGTAACCCTTAGGATCTCGGAACATGGAAATGGCGAAACAAGGGCTCATATTAAATAGAATGGAAAGAAAACGTCGACGTCCTCCTTCAGTCATTTTTCGCCATATAACAATAAAAATGTATTAAATTCCTCCATTCGTGCAATTCTTTAAAAGAGAAAGGGGTGACATTTTTCTTCGTGTATTATTATGGTATAGATAGGTAAACATAGTAGCTTTTATTGTTTATGATTACCGGATTGATCAACGGAAAAGGATATTACTATTGATGATGTCATATGTGAGTGTCCGAATAATATGGGAATGGGCACGAAAAAAAAACGTATGAGTATATAAAACTTGAAGGTTGCCCCCGTTTTTTCAGTATCCCATCATCAGCTCCTGACTCGGTGACGATGGAACCACCTCGGGAGCATTCCCTTAAAAATAAAATATAAAATTAAAAATTGGTCTACAATTTTCGACGTAATCGCGAAACGCAACCAAACAAGAAAGGCAGAGGCAGTCACGTGGACTGTCGACGAAAGTGAACTTAAAACTGCAATTGTGTACTGAACATACTTCACATACGTCGCAGACAAGAGTTGGATGATTGTTCACCCAACACGCACCCAATAATAGCGCTACGAGCCACGTAGCAACGTTCGGTGACGAACGCCGCGTGACGCGCAATGACGCTCCATGATTTTTGTGTTTCTACGCGCCGAATGAAACTTTCACTTAAGAAAAGTACAATAGCTTATAGTTCTGTAATTGTTATGTTTGTAAAGGTATGCTTCTAAATACATTTCATGTCATAATACTAAATCTTGAGATTTATTCTCATGTCAGAGTCACGAGCATCTTGTAAATTTAATTAAGGTATTTTATGTAAAACAGCTTAAAACCTATACGAATATCAACAAGTATGTTGATTGTATACAAATGTCATATCATAGACATGATAATGGCCTGGATAGTTTTTAAAGATAAACATAATTAAGTACCTATAGTTTTTATACCAAGACAGACAATAGACAAAACAAAAACCAACAAGAATGCGGAAGAACAAAACATAATTTTGTTTGTTATTGAACTTAAAGTTTGCTTCGAGGCTAGCGTTGACTTCAATAGATTATAAGTATTGTGGGAGCTTCGCACTCGATTAGAACCTGTTCACCGTGTCTAGAAATAAAATTACAAGGCAACAGAGGTGAAAATCCGCAGCACAAACGATGCAAAAAGAGTAACGGACTTACGAGATGCCTCTCGGTCAGGGCTGGTGGCCGACGTATAAAAACTTGTGTCAACAAAGTATGCAGCTAAAAATATTGTGTAATTATTATATTGTAAGTTTTACATGTCATTATCATTACCTCTCATACTTTAAACTGAGTGTGTCTATAGTAATTGTAGTATAGTAGAGCCATCTCTTTGCTGCTTTCTGGGCGCGCTAATCTCTTCAATTACCAGTCGGATTTGAAAAGTTATTTTTGTGTGTGATAGCTATATTCAATAGGAAGGTTATTGCTATATATAGACGCTACGAGCAATGGGACCGTAGTTACGCGGGTAAAACAGAGCGGCAAGGCTATTATTTCCATTATATAATGCTGAAGTTTCGTTTTAACGCGCCAGGCTTTGAGTTTGAATATCCAGGAACGCTATAGGCTACAGATACACCACACTACGACCAAAAGCATCGTATGCGGGTTGTGCGTGGGAACTCGCAAATGTGTTTCGTTGACAGGTTATAATCATTATTCAGAACCAATAAGAGAAATAATCAGAATTAAGATCGGGACTGTAATTTCGTTGCTTTTACTGATAAAAGTTGAATCGCCTGAAAAATAAGTGAATACTGAAATTAATAGCGGTGTATAATTTGTGTATTTGTCCACCTTCATCTAACGCTTAGGTAATTTATTAAGAGAGTGCCATGCTGCATTCCAGTCGTACTAGGCCGGCACGACCGGGCACCTCACGCTAACATAATAACTTCAATAAAAATTATATTGTTTATACTATTTCCACAAATCTATTGATTTGAAATACATATATTACTACCCGTTTCGAGGAATTACTAGTATAAACAATATATTTTTTATGTAAGTTATAATATGAATTTCCATCAAGTGACAATACACTCCATCAACTATGACATAATAATAGTGACGGCTAAATGCGTTTCATGCGGTTTACGGGTAACCAGTGGCCCATTGGGTAATGGGTCAAATATGGCATCGTTTCACGTCCCTCAATGCCATAAAAATTGAGCATTACCTCTCCGGTCGAACTGACAGAATTGGGCTACAAATATTTATAATAGTGTCTATTACCTATAAATTATCATTGGTATATTTTAGTGAAACTCAATAAGGCCGTCTGCCCACAAGTAGCTTTAAAGCATATAACAGGAATGTGAACAAAAATAAATTGACGTAGAATATGGAATAGCAATTGCAAATATCTCATAGATCAATTTCCTCTTACTATATTCTCCGTGTATTCCCTATGAAGTAGACGTAAAAGTTTCCTGAGGACTGTGGTTTTATCTCAATAATGCAAGCCTCGTAAAATTGTTATAATGTGGTTCGGTCTGAAATGGCAATACGATATCTGTCAAAGTATCTAAATCCTAAACCTAACATGCAATTAAAAAAAATCTTATCATATGGGCACCTGTGTATATGTATCTACTATCATGGCACGCGGAGGAATTAGCGAGAGGTACGTCCCCGGTCGTACGGGTACGGAGGGACCTCTCGGTAAGTCCGATGCGATGCATGGGTCTTCTGCGCGCTGGCCTACCTTGGAAAGGGCCTGCGAGGATTTCGGGTTTCGAGGCGGACCTCATGACACGGGTCTGTTCGCGATGGGCAGCTATCCCCTCGGTGATGGAGCTATCTACTGATGGTAGTGGCCTGTTGGGACAGAGGCCTACAGGAATGGTGGGTCGATAATTCCACCTCTGACTCACGTAATGCCGCCGAAAAGTGACATCTTCATTGTCATGTTCCGGGCAGCTTGTGAGTAGCCTGATGCCCATTTTGGTGGCAGCGCATCGCCACAGTAATTATGTGGATATTTGTGGGCGTCATTTGCCCCCAATCCATTAAATAAAAGTAATACCTATTGACTTAACATTACATAGGTTAAAATTTTCTTTATTACGAATAATACAATTAATTAAAACAATATCATGTTGATGTCAAAAACTTTTACATCCTAAGAAACTTCAATTTAATTCATTTCCATTTCCTTTGACGAATAAACACCACGAATTTACCTCTCGCGCAATACCTGTCTGAAATACGATCGGATTTTCAAGAGAACTGGGTTTTAAAGAAAATAGCTTCAGTTCTCAAAGACTAGCGTCTTGTCGACAAAAGCAACACACGTGAGAAACCTCTTCTTGTGTATTGCTTATACCTGATGTCTTGTAGATCGATAGCCTAGCGTTAACGGTTACATGCACGAAAAAATATGACATCATAGTAACGTTCGGTCATTATTATTTTCCTGAATGGGCGGAAGCCGTCTCTACTACTCCATCGGATGGTATGTTCAGATCAGTTAGAGAACTGTTATTGAGTAAAATTATGCCGCAAAACATCCAGTTTTTAACCCTCTTCGATCCTAATTAAAAAATTTAATTGCACATGAACACAATGTGTGCACAAATCTAGGTATAAGTATGGGTATAGCAGAATAAAACCTTTTAAAATAATACCTGGTTGTGGCTTCGTTTAAAATAGGAGGCTCGCAGCATTGTGACGTTGCATCAGTTAGCGGATGAGACAAATAGATTCCTTTATTTGATCATTACGCGGAAAATCAACGCAACAGTCCAGTGGAGCGTCAACACAGACTGGTCCCGCACACACCACACTCGATATAAGTACAACACTATTGTGTACAAAGCTAATGCGTGCTTACAGAAGGATTAACGTATTTTTCCGTACACATAAATTTCGCTATATCTGCTAATCGTGGTTTGTCCTTAGAAATAGCACACGATGGTTTTGTATGTAAGATGGTAGTGGCGCAGGAAAAATGACCGGAGAAGTGGCGAGCAACTTGTGCCGCCTCCCAAACGGGGATAAATTGTCAGGATGGACACCTGAACCCACTGGGCGGGGAAGGAGGGGAGTGATCTAGGCTGTCTCATCTGACCAACTTTTGTAGGGGTCCGGTCCCTAATGAGGGACTGGCCAGTCGACGAGGAAGCCTGCTGCTGACAGATCTGGGGCACTTCAGCACATGCGGTCCCTCTAATGGGTAACACGCGAGACTCACACACACACACACACACACACAGAGACACACACCCATCGGTTTTCACTTCCAACCCAAGACCGATCGGGCAGTGCACCAATGTATTTCCCAGAAAAGCTAAAACAGAAATTTTTTTGTCCAAAACTATAAAGCCCGTTAAAAACTCGATTAAATCAATCCGAAGTCGAACATCTAAATAGAAAAACGAATGCGACACGACGGAGCTAACTTATTCAGCCAGCTTCAGCAGTTACTTTCAGAGTTCAGACCCAACAGCCCAGTGGCGGTCTTGATTGCCCTTCACAGCATTTACATTGCACCATTATTTTGTATACTAAAAAAATATTGTAATATTATGAAAGTGGTGGAGGCAAGGCAGGTATGTAAGGTTCGTGACATGTGGCGCTTCGTTCTCTCTGCCTATCCCATTAGGGAACTGGCGTGGAGATGTGTTGTCGTTGTTTTTCTATATATACTAAAATATAACAATGCCGAAGAGACTTTTTTTGTTGTTTGAACGCTCTAATCTCTGGAGCTATATTATATATTCCTTATTTTTAGTTACACTAAAATCTTATTAACGTATACATTTCTTAGAATTTTTTACTGTTTGTGTAGGACAGCTACATTCACGAGGGAGCTTATAGGACACATTAATGCTAAGAAAATGGGTGCAAAATAGTGCTTTATTGACTAAATAGGACTCAGTGGATCTAATTTATACTTTGATGATGAATTATTCGAAACCGGACGTGATCTGTGTAATATAATAATTAGTGGAAACACTATAAAAATAGGTTATTTATTTAAATTATAATATGAATTTCCACCAAGAACTTCTTGATTACAATGAGTAGATAGTAGATACATCGATATGATTGATTGAAGCGACCGCAAAATAAAAATATTCCTTAGAATCTTACCAGCTCAAAACATCAAATTATGGTAATACGGTTTAAATATAACCACGGGATACCAGGTCGTATAAAAAGGGTAGGATTTGTCAATTTCTAATAACAGTCCAGAGTTGGAAACTGGAACATCCGTGCCTCTGAGAACACTTGAAACTGTCGGTCCTGCGGATTTCTCTCCGGTCGTTTTGGATTGCCATCCCATCGTAATAGGAGACTGAGAGAATGAGGAAAGGAAATGCGCTTATGCATGGGCAATAATTTATAACATATCCTCCGCAGGTGGCTCTACTTAACACGAAATCAAACTCTCTTCTCATTGCTACTGAAATTACAATTCGGCTATGACGATATTATCTAACATAATTTTAAGGATTATTAATAACAACCAAAATAGGTAAGAGTAACAGACGCACGGACGTAAATTGCTAAAAGGCGTTATCTATATAACGCCATAAGCGGGTTACACCATCATTTACCTTGCCCATAAATATATGCGATAACGCCGCTACTCTCAGTTGCCACCGGCTAACGGTATTCGTAAGGCATAGATCCCTGGCTAGGTATTGTCTAACTGTAAAGGTTAAGTATCCCGATGATTTTTACTAAGTTGTAACTTAGTGAATATATAATATTAATTCCGAATTAACCTTTCAGTGCTCGGAATTCTAATAATTTCGTCATGTCCGTCAATACGTCTATCCGTCCGAACGTCATTCATGTTACTTACTCCCGAGATAGATATCATAAAGCTATTGTTAAAATTTGGCACGAAGCTGCACATCTATACAAACGTTATAAAGAGGAAACATTTGATTGTTTGTCTGCATTGGATATGCCCAGTAAATGCTGGAGTATTTCAAAAATTCTTTTACTATTAGAATCTCATATTATCGCTGATGATCATAGGCTATAAAACATTTTCTAAAACGTTACAGATCATTTTGAATACTTCGAAAATATAACTAAAGGTGTGAAAAAAATCAAAGCACGTATAAAAATTATATAGGTGCAGAAATTTTTGACCACTATCTGTCCCAACAGACGTTGTTCTGCTACAAATTGTATTATCTGTCATGATAATATTTTTATTTTTGTAAATCAATGAATAATTGCCACAATTTGTGAAATAAATAATAAAACCACGAAAGTTAATCTCATGAGAAGCTTGGTCTTCCCTATATTTTTATATGGCGCTGAAACGTGGACGCTTCACCGGAAAGACCAACGGAAAATTGATGCACTTGAAACTTGGTGCTGGCGACGACTGCTGCAGATCCCTTGAACGGCATACCGGGCCAATATTTCGATCTTGGATAAGCTCAGAGTAAAGGAGAGATTTTCACACATAGCTCGAAACCAACACACTATGGAACGTGTTGTTGTACAAGGGCAAGTTGAAGGCAAGCGGCCACGTTGTCGAGCACCTACGCGTTGGACAGACTCGATAAAGGCTGCAACACAAACGTCCATTGTCCAATGTTTCCGACCTTCCCAACCTACTTACAAACCAAACGTGACACCGGAGTTGTCACGTTGTAGTTTTTTTTTTTTTTACTTTAATTTGTTCACGTGTCACACACTTCGCCATGCGATACCAACACTCTCATCGCACTTGACCGATTACTTTGTTGTTACCCTCGGCCCAATTTGAAAATTTGTGTACCTAGGTCAAGTTTCTTATGACAGGATCTTCATTTTATTTTCGGACTTTAAGCCCCAAAGGTGTAGTAAACCTTTGGGGCTAAAAGTCCAAAAAAAATACTTGCCTCCAGATACTAGAGTAGTCTAACATCGGCCATTATATGTTAATATGCAATTATATCATATAAATAATCATATAATGCAATTAGGATGTTGGCAATACAAAATCAAAAATGTATAATGTTTTGTGCCTTAGATTGAAGGCGTATATTCATCATAGGGATCGCAAATTCTATAGGTGGCCCATTGGGGGGAGGAGGAGGGCAACGCATCGGCTTCGTAATTATGTGGATGTTCATGGGCGTCGGTAGTCGTAAAAAGGCTCCGATTTCTCGTTTGCCCCTATCCTATAAAAAAAGTAGAAGTAATACATTTTAGTAATATTATAGAGAGAAAATGAATTTAAAATAAAATTTTATCACGCGACGAATAGGCTCGCTGTAGTGGCAATGGGCTAGTCATACACTCAGAAGAACAGGTCTACCGTTCACCAGGTGGGAAGACGATTTCCGTGCTGGTCAGAGATGTATGCGAGTAGCAGAAGATCGGTTCTCTTGGCGTTCACTGAGGAAGGCCTATGTCCAGCAGTGGACCGATAAGGGCTGATAACAATGATGATAATGATGATAGAGAGGAAAGATTTTTTGCTTGTATTAGTACTGGACCGGTTTTGAAATATTTTTCACTACAAGAAATCTAGATTCAGATCGGGAAGTAACTACAACTAATTCATGTCATCACAAATTACCTACACGCGGGTGAAGCCTTGCGGATCTGCTAATAATTTATACGACACAAACCTTGCCTTTAAAAAAATACCATTTAGCAAATAATGTTATAGAAACTAATTGTTATTATAAAAACCTCATCTTTCAACTGTTCCTTGTATGTGTCACGGACAAATTTGTAATACGGGAAGACGCTGCCATAGCTCTTGGGCACTCTTAGAGGCAGCATAAGCGGTCGCCTCTCAGGTGTGTCTGGAGAATTGGATTTACCGGCTCTATACACCCAACTCATTTCACAACACTTGCCAAACACTCACTTTTACTAGTCCCCACACAATTCGACATACGACCACAGATAACTTTACTTTTATTGAGGGTAGTTAAATTCATCAATGTTACTATTTAAATCAAGGATTGTGTGTTTCTACAACCATCCTGGAACTACTGAAGATAAGAAACGATTGAAATGTTAGTATTTACTTTACTCGGCTGCTTATCACAATAATTTATCAGTTTGTTTAATGACCAGAACCTAGAAAAGGAATGAACACAACATGTAACTCTTTCGACGAATTTGATATTTCTCTTACATTTTAAATATACTTCGTCTCTCAAAACAAACTTAAGATTTTTTTTTTGTGGATATTGTACGTGAAGTAATGGGATGGATTTATTTTTAAACGCTCATACTAGTGCTGCCATCTACATTATGCACAAAACATTACTAAGGCGGCCACGTAGCGAAACATGCGCGTACGCTCTGTATTATTGAAAAACAACAAGCTGTATTAGTTCTTAAGATCACGATAGATGGCGCTTATTTAGTTCTTATTTTGTAGTCGAGGCTTATCGTATTCGATAGCAAACACTGTTTATCGAAATTATGCCGGAAATAACTGTATCACTAAAAGTTTTTGGTATCATTTTTAGGTACCTACCGTTTCATTAAAAAAATATATAGTGAGCATCTATCATATATTTTGTCAAGAAAAAAGCAGTTTTATACAAATAAAACCGGTTTAATGAACCGGCCAAGTGAGAGTCGGACACGCGCACGAAGAATTCCTTGCCAATATCTATACAAGCGGCATAAAAAAATGTTGGTTTTTGAGGCCCCTTAAATATTTAATTTGTGGCATATTTTTTTGTATTCCTAATTAGAGCGGCAGCAAAAACACAGACGGACAGCTGAGTACCTAACCTTAAATTAGAGGTTATGTGTAGCTAGGTGTGTGCATTATGCAGAATATCAAAGGTATAATTTATGTTTTAGAAGTACAAAACCTATTTGGTACAAATTTCGCAATATTACAAATGACTTGTCACTTATTACAATTACTCACTCTTAAAAATCTTATTAAATTATCTTGTTAAGTTGGCTGACGCGGTGTCGATTGACGACGAACCCCTGATGATGATGCTTACGACACATTTGCGGATAAACAGGTCAGAGAGATTTCAATCAGCCAATAGCAAACGATTTCGCAGACAAGGAAAATCCCTTTCAACATTAAGGCGCGACAGAATGACGTCATGTCATATAGAGTCGAGATAGCATTTTAGTGCTTTTGTCAATACTGGCATTTAACATTGACACAGATACCCACACTATCATTTTTTCACAGGCAGGGCCATATCTTCATTGCCACCTAATCGGGACAGACAACTAGTCACCCACGTAATAGCAGCACGATACCTATACCGTCGCGTCTTGTGCGGTTACTAAGATTCGGGATGGGATAAAGGCGTGTAAAGTCCCTACAGAGTCTGAGATACAAATGTGCTGATAATTATGATGATAAAGAGATATTGCCATGCTTCAAGTTGCGCCGGCACGACCAGGGAGGTACCTGCCACTTGCTTAAAGGATAGTCAATAATTAAAAGTGATAGTTTTGTTGACCCGTTTCGTGCGGTATGTTAGTAGCCGGTGGCTCGTTTGTGCGGAACATAATGTTGCGCACATTATGTTCAAAAGAACATTTCATGGAACCGCGTGCGTTTTTGTTAACAAATAAATCACGTTTCTTCAATTGCGGTCGGCGACTTTCAGACGACAAGTAGTAAACAATAAAACCACAAGGACGTAATGATTCCAATTCCCTTTTATCATGTCTTCCATTAATGTTTACCATCCAAACCAAAGTTATAACAGAGAGTTCTATGCATGTGGCTGCTATATCCATATACTTATTATAAAACAAAGTTCCTAAAACCGTGAGTCGACATGTGACCTGTTTTCTTGAAATCTACTTAACTGATTTTCGTGCGGTTTCAATGTGAAAAACCAATTTAATTTGTATAAAATTTGTAAAGTGCCACGTGTATAACTGCCACGAAGACGTAGCAATACTACGGTTTATCCTTATCGTGCAGCCGAATGTAATGCGACATGCAATCATCAGGATCAAAAAAAATATTTAGACCCAGCTATAACATTATTGTTTGCATAACATATTTACATATTAATAACGTCTCGTCAAAAAATAAATAAATAACTTCCTGCAAATCTGTATTTATTATTATAAACGCATCTTATTGATACAGAGGTATGACTGTCGACGCCGGTATCTGATTGATCACATTTTATTACACTGATAAGTTGTGAGACCGGCTGTTTTCAATGTCACTTCCTTTGTTGAAAAGGCATAGGATATGATATCATATACGATACATTAAGGAGCTAGTTGTATACAAAAGTTTGTCAACAAAAGTTCAAAGAACTCTTCTGTTAATAACAAACATTAAAATGAAAATCAGGAAAATCGACAGCTAAAATAAATTTTAATGAACCCTGTGTCAACAAGAACAACAAATTTGTTAAAGAGACGGGGAGCCGCTGGGTGTAAGTGGCTTGTGGCCGCGACCTACGGCGCGCTATTGGGGAGGCCTATGTCCAGCAGTGGGTGTCATCCGGCTGATGATGATAATAATGACATTCTTACACACGCTGGAAAAATATTACCCCTGCTTCCAACGTACTCGGGTAAAAAATATAAATACAAACTCTAGACATTTGGAACGCCCAAATGGGAACTCTGTTGTATGACCTACACATCGCTGGAAAGATGAGTCCTGAAGGACATCGGTTCTCCAATTAACCAATTGGCAAGAAAAATCCCAAAATATAAAGAGCAGTGACGTGTTCTGGTATTAGTAGCCAAGATCATCTTTGTGTCACTGAGCCAGCGGAATACGCAACACTACAAGTCAGGCTTCAGGTGATAAACCAACGTCGATAACATTTGGGTATGTGTATGTCGTTAAAATGTGCTGGCAGCGTATTCTATGTATTCTACAATAATATTTACCTACTTCATCGTAATATGTATGATTTATTCTAAAATAGTAATCCGCTTCGCCTGTGGAAAACACGGACCGGATTGACTAGCTAAACAAATGATACACTAAAACCTTCCTTGGGACCGGTTCTATCGACTGGTGAAATCCCCATCAAAATCCGTTCAGGGCATTTTCACAAAATCGATCACATAAAGACTCACTCCATTTACTCAAATCAGAATACTAGTACTTCTCATAAAAAGCTGAAATTTGGTACAGAGTTTAGTTTAGTAGTTTAAAACTAAGAGAAACTATCAAAACTACGATGATGGAACATGTGGATTACCTGAAGGCCCAGATAAGCAACCGTAACGTCCAAACCGTTCTGCAAATATCGGTATGTGGTGTAATTTCTGCATTGCAACACAATCAGGTTAGCTTATCTCATAACTAATTTAATTTGCCTTACAGGCAACTTTTTAGTTATTATCGTAACAAAACTTAATTAAAATTTTGTTATTAACGTAAACAAACCACTTTAAAGTCCACCCGTGGCCACGGTAAAGCTTCTGAAACGTTGGCCTAGTCAAATAGTTAAATAAACCGCAATAAAATCCGTACAAGTATTTTTATTGTAATAAAACATAAAACCGTCTTCAAAATGAATACCACATAAATTTAAATTTGAAATGATACAATAATAATCTACCAACGCCTACACGCCATTTATAAAACGCTCGGCTCATGAGAT
Source organism: Eumaeus atala (assembly GCA_017140195.1). Classification (NCBI taxonomy): domain Eukaryota; kingdom Metazoa; phylum Arthropoda; class Insecta; order Lepidoptera; family Lycaenidae; genus Eumaeus; species Eumaeus atala. Next base: position 917,548 of record JAFELO010000490.1, read on the forward strand.
GATTGCACTACCAGATGCAAATGATTAATTAACAGTAGAAAGTTTATGAAAGAATACTTGTGTTCATGTAAAGTGTACATAAACACAATATGTGTATATAAACATAAATCAACAATCACACAATCGATAGTAATTTATAAACTGTAATTTTTTTTTGAAATTTTTCGATCTGCAATTGTCGACATAACCGCACAACTGTACATGTTACATAGAAAAAACAGTACAGTCAAATTTGGAGCCTCCTACTTTTTTTTTAAATCGGTTATAAAACTGAAAAGAATGACTAAATATTAATTTTAGACGAGGGAATTTGCTTATTAAACATGAAATTGTAAATGGTAGCATCTGGGGTGTAAATAGCAAAGTCAATTTTAATTAAACACCATAGCGAGTTGTTATATCATAATGTCGGGTTTGTCTAAACGCAATACGGTCATGAAATGCTCATAAGAACATAAACTGATGACGTAAGCATAACACACGATATGTATGATGTTCATAAACAATATGCACAGACTGCCACACATCGCACATTATACTGGCGTCTCGTGGCGCCAGCCTGGTCTTGTAGAATAACAATTATAATATTTATGGTTTTCCGCGATATCGTCTGCGTAGAGTAGCTTTATTTTTATATACATTGTGACACCCTTACAGTCTTTTGGAGGTTTATTTTGGAGATATTTGGGGCTACTAGAGAATATCGACTAACACTGTCCGCAGGTTACTATAAATGTTATAATCATAATTCTAAATTCATCAAAGGTGCCAAAGGTGGTTTTCGAATCCGAGCGACTAAGAAGCAGACCTGTGCGTCACCGGCCGGAATGGGCGAGGTCCAAAACTTGTCTGTTGTCCGTGCTCCACGTTGTAAACTGGAATGTTAGCTTACAATATCTCAGCTTCGCACGAATATTTTACAAAATATGGCAAAAATTAATTGATTTTTAAAAATATACAAATTATAAATTTCGGCTACACTGATTTAAAAGAATACATAAATTATAATTAATATAATAAAAATACCTAAATTATAATTAATTAAAAATACATAAATTATAATTATTTAAAAAAAATGTATATAAATTATAATTAATTTAAAAACTAACATTTTAAAGAATGTTATGTAGCCTATCTCTTCAGAAATAATATAGGATTCTAGTGGTAAAAGAATTTTACAAATAGGTCCAGAAGTTTTGTAGCCTATTCAATGCAAACAAACAAATGTTTCCTCTTTATAACATTAGTATAGATTACGAAGCGTAATAATTCTTGTCATTTCACTTATATACAAAAAGTACATGATACACGATTTGATACTGAACTGTCCTAAAGCATGCGTACATAAACATTTTTTTTTGCACAGTCAACCTTAAGCGCATGATTATAATTAGTTTTTACAAAGCTCATTTGATGACCTACTTGAAAATGCGTAATGTCTTCTCAAAAGTTTCTGTCGAGCCAAAGATGTCAAATCGTATAGGCGCTTTTATGAAGAGGTAGTGTCATGCTGAATAGGAGGAGGTAGTGCCATGCATAGCGCAGAGCACTACATCCTCCTATACAACGGAATTGGGCCGGCACGACCGGGGAGGTACCTATCGCCTACACAATCCCGCCGTGAAGTGACATCTTCAGTGTCGCATTTCGTGCGGTTTGTGAGTAGCGGGTGGCCCGGNGGGGGGGGGGGGCGAGAAGGAGGGCAACGCATCTTTCTACGCAATAAAAATAGGGAAATGTATTACAGCCGCAGTGTAAAAATACCCTTTTACATAAGTGTTTTACTGTGTAAGCCCCTGTTTCACCATCAGCAGCAAATCTGAATTGAATACATGTGGCCGATCCACAGCCAATGATGGTGATGAGCAAACATTTTTACGGATAAGCAGAAAAATTATTAATAAATAATATAATTTTAAATAATTAATTATTATTAATAAAGTTGACCTTCAATAAAGTGAACTATGTCAATCACAAGGTTTACCTTGTGAATTGAGCCTTTCAACGACTACCGACGCCCATGAACATCAGCATAATTACTATGCCGATACGTTGCCCTTCTTTTCTCCTCCCACCAATGGGCCACCGGCTACTCATAAACAGCACAAAACGCGGCACCGTAGGTGTCACTTTACGGCGGTATCAAGTAAGCGAGAGGTACCTCCCCGGTCGTGCCATACTAGTTAGAACTACAAATATCAAGTCGCTCTATTCTATTGAGACATGTCAACATGGCACCGTAAATAAAATGGCGAATATACAAAACTGATACTTTTTCTATTCTTGATAAGAGTTGTTCATCTCGTGACTGGAAAATGTTTGGAATTTATCTGATTAGAAATCTCTGCGACCGACGTGATGAAAATACCAACCGTATTTTGTTGAGATAGCATTCAATATAACCGATAAGTAACTTTGCATACGAACTGCGGGTTCAGCTCCTAGTCTCCATCTCCCACAGATTAGATAAGTTCTATCAAAAAACTGTTAAATGTTGGGTGATAGGCCTCTCTTAATGAATCAGAACATATTTATTACTAAATTAATAATTATAATGATTGTATTGATAATAATGTTATCAATAGTGAAAACGTTGTTACGCGAAAGTGGTGTAGGCGTCGCAGTCGCATTTTACAAACCGCTGTATAACATTACGGCTAGCCATTTTCAAAAACAGGGCATTTTTATTTTGAAGCGGGACAACAATTAGCTGGATTATCATTGCGAGATGTTCTTAAATGTAACGGCTGACGTTTAGCTCATTCCAATATTTTTATCTCAAGCATTGATAGTGATCGATACAATTATAAAATCAGCCCACGTGTTCTGAGTACAAATAAAGAAAACAATCTAACGACGAAGGAGCTACGCCAGGAGCCTTAAACCTTTGTACCTATCTGGGAATAGGTTTTTTATTTATCTTTATTCGTCAATCGAAGCCATTGTTGTTGTCACGTAAGGCAACGTCGCGACAGTTAAAATTACGAAGTAAAATGTGTTAAATAATAAGGCCAGCTCTATTCAATAACCTATAACGCCGAACACTTACTGGCGGAATTTTTGAGTCGTATTAAATTCGGCTAATCGTTGGTCCGCCACAAAACAAAACGGTCCTGTTTTTTAATATGGCTAGCCGTAATGAAATACGGCGATTTAGACAATCCGGCCGTGATATATGTACCTATGCTCCGTTTCCACATCTCAGGATACTTGTGTCAGTGTCCGCCCTAAATGCCATCTGGCCGGCCTTTGGGTATATTTAACACTAGTAACCTTTTTTTTTTTGACGCGGGGAAAAGCATTTACGCGCCTTCACCGGCCCTGGGTGGGGTCCAGTGGTGTGTGGGACTCGCGGCACATGATAGTGCCGAATACCCACAAAAACCACCGGGAGTGCCATCAGTGCCGCCCTTGGTAAGGTGCCCCAGAACAACAATCATCAGGGCACCTCGACGGCTAGTCAGCCTCCTAAGGGACCGAGTCCACCTCCACAGTTGGGGTTGTCCCGCACTACAGGACAATGCCACGAACTTTGGGACAGTGCAATGGTGCGAGGATGGGAACGTCATCCCATTGTACTTGACCCGTGCGCAAAATCTGTCTTTGAAAATGTGTAGCCACAATGAAGACGGTGATTTAGACAACCAGACTGCAACACACACTGTTTGCAGATGGTAGCAGGGAGATCGAATCCTACAACGCTCAGTTCATGAGCGCCTTCAAATCTACCCCCGCCTACGGGAAGTGGTTGAGCAACACCGACAACGCCGACATAGTGGCCTTTATGAACCTCATCCCAATGCATCCATTTTCCGGACAACTGTCCTTGCTACTATACCGTACCGGGTACCGAGAGCGATTCTTCCTCCTGATCTTTAAGCCCCTCTTCTTATAAGTGGGGTGCAAAGATCCCCTGCGGTTCAATTGGCTTCGCCTGGGTTCACCCCAGGCTACTAAGCCCCACTGCCACGACACGACTTGAACCATGGTGGGGAACATTAGTAACCGAGTCAATAGTAAGTAATCTTAAGATAGCTCTTTAGTCTAGTAACTAGGTATCGAGAGCTACGTTCCCGGTCGTGCCGGTCTAATTCGGTTGCAATGCAGTACGGAGTACCCGTGCTGTGAGTAACCTCTTACATTTATGCATATCACCTGAATCGGACCGGTACGATAGGAACTATAACTCTTTTATAATAAATATTGTATGGGCCTACTGTGTCGTTTTAAATTATAGGTCGTATATATATTTATATGTATAATTAATAGTTTTAGTTACTGGAGTATAATGTTTACCCCTTTTAAGACATAAAACGGGTAAAAATTTGAAACCCTAGGGCGTGCGATTGTGATGTTATAGTAATGGACTCTAAATTTCGTGCCTTAAAACTATTTTGTTTTCTTTCAAAAACACAATTAATTGTGTGCGTGTATTATTTAATATGGCCCGTCGTGTGCCTTTACGTTTCCGTTTTATCTGATTTCATAAGTTAGCAAAACTTCAATTTCACAACCACTTAGTTATGAATGTTTGCCCCGTAACAATCTCCCGAAGCTAAACATTTCAGCTAATTCCTTGAATTGTCTGCTTTGATAGATAGGTACAAATAAAAACAACTATCCAGAGAACGTCATATGATACATTTTGAAATGTTATTTTTATGCAAACTTTTGTAAGATACTGTCGTATACAAAAATATTTTCACTTAAAGTTGACCTTTATGAAAGGGCGGCTAATGTATATTTGCACGCAGATCTTTTAATATGGATTAGTGTATCAAATGATAACGATGAGAAACCCATTACTATTTCATTGGATTACCTAATGCTAAAGCAGCGCGTGTCGATGGGCAATAGAATCGACGGGCGGGATCATCGTCCGTTCTGCGTAAATACTCTGAACAATTTAAATTTACGGACGAATAAATCCTAAGAAATACAATAACCATTTTAAAGAGGTGTTTATAACTGTCACCGCTCCCGATGTGAGGTTGTGTGTAACCTTATCAAGGTACCAGAGTAAACCGCACCATGGTTCAAGCCTTGTCGTGGCGGTGGGGCTCAGTAGGGGTTATCCGAGACACCTTGGGCGAAGCCAATTGAACCGAGGAGGTGGCGGCCCTTAGTACCTCCTATAAGAAGAGGGGACTAAAGAGCAGGAGGAGGTGCCGCTCTTTGTGCCCTTTGTACTTGTTGTTGTTGTTATTGCTCGGTTGACAAAAGAGCAAAAAAGGGCTAGGGGCGAGGATGGGAACCTCACCCCATTGCACCGTCCCAAAGTCGGTGGGGTTGTCCTGTGGTGCGGGACAACCCCATCTGCGGAGGTGGCGTCTGTCTCTTCGGAGGCTGACCTGCCGTCGAGGTGCCCTGATGATTTGTTGTTCCGGGGCACCTCATCTAAGGCGACACTGGAGGCACTCGCGGTGGTTTTTGTGGGTATTCGGCACTATATAATGTGCCGCGAGCCCCACATCCCACTGGACCCCACCCAGGGCCAGTGAAGGCGCGTAAATGCGTTTCCCCGCTTCAACAAAAAAAAAAGGTACCAGAGTAAAGACCACGTAGACTATTTTTGTGATGTTAATGTGCTAAGGCTTATGATTATTACTTATGATACTATGGTTAAAAGTTCACATATTCTTGTTATTTAAATTAATGTGTAATAAATAAGTAGAGTTCATAAATTTTATGTGGCACGCCAAATAATGGAAAATACTCTGTGACTTCATAATTGTAGGCCTTCAACGATGAGAGGACGACTTCCGTGTCGTAGTCAAGTTTTACACGCCTATTATACACGGCTATTGTACACGGCGTAGCTTGTCAGTGGACGAGGTCGGGCTGATGGTGATGTTTTCTATCGATGTGTGTTACGTCATTTCGTACAGTACTCGACAGTTAACATTTTATTTCGCATACACCCAGTTGAAATCCTTTATAAGCATTATTATAGATAATATGCTTGGTTCGTGTCTACGTTAGTGACCTCCGACGGATTCTATTAATACACTATCAGTCTGTCCCGACTTCGCAAGGATATTCTAAATTTTAATTTCGGCCTCGTAAACATTACACGTCAACACATGACAAATAATTCAATTTGTGACAGAACTACGTCTATCCGGACAGCCAGTTTTCTGATTTCCTAGTAGGTATTAAAGGATTTATTTCGGTATTTTTCTAACACCTTTGGTTACATTATCGAAGTTTCCATAATGATCTACAACGTGTTGGAAAATATTATAACATAGGCTATGTTCATCAGCGGTAATGTAGAATTCAAATGGTATAAAATATTTTTTGAAATCGGTCCAGTAGTTACGGAGCTTATTCAATGCAAACACACAAATGAACAACGAAACAATGAAATCTCCCTGCAGTTTCACCCGCGTAACTCAGGTCTTGTTATTCGTAACATGGAATATAACCTATAGCCTGCCTATATAAATGGGCTATCCAACACAGAAATATTTTTTTCAATTCGGGTCAGTTGTTCCCGAGATTAACGCGTTCAAATAAATAAATACTTCAGCTTTACGTTATTAGTAAAGAGTCACGAACACAATCAGGTGATGATGATGATGATAAGAATTTAAATCAAGGCTAAAGGAAACTGTTATCATAACAATGGCCCATATTTAACCAGCGCCAAAATTGTTTTGAAACTACTAAATATCAAATTACAAACAGGCGTTTTGTGATTGCGCCAAGCGGGCTAATTCAGTCATTAGGTACTGGGGCAAAGTTCTGTATTCCACTCATAGGGATGACGTAGACAGAGAAGGGATGCCAGCCTACAGCACGACCGTCTGAGTCGAAAGGGACAACAAATGTAGTTCAATCTCTGTCTCTTTTTTTTTTAATTCATGTCTCATTCTTCTTCTCCGCACAATGCGCCTACGAGATTAGATAAGGCGAGCACCTAGTACGTTCTTATCTTATTTCTGTATTAAACAAGACGGCCACTCGTCGTCGTATAGCTGCTGCCTATGGCCCTTCTCTATCTACATTATCTCTATGGTTACGAAGCTATTTTGTGACAGATTCAAACAGCTTCAAAGCTATTTCGTGACCGTTTAACATCCGCATATGATCCGGCAGCAGATGCTTTGCCCTCTAATTACCGTTTACCCCTCCCCCATGGGCCACCGTTACACAAACTCCAAGAGAAGCGTAGCTGCCGTGCCGACTCAATTCGGCAGCAATACAGCATGGGATTACCTTAAAATCCAAATTGTTAATAAATCTTTATAAATCCTTATTTATTCTAATTAATATATTTATTATTATGTAATAAAAGAAACGGGTTTTAATATGATGTACGTAAATGTAATAACACATACGTACATCATATTAAAACCCGTTTCTTTTATTATGTACAAGTCCAAATAAATTATATATTTTAAAAATGATATTACTTTAACTACTCGTATCAAACTTGCTATGTGTGTCGCACTTTAGGATTGATTTGCATCACAAAAACGACCTGACCTAACCTTGGTATGACCTATCTATTAGTTTATCGTCTATGCTAACTTTACCTTGGTTTGAGATATCGATGAGCTCTCAATTAATAATGGTCTTTTGTGAGCTTTTTAAAAAGTTCACAAAAATAGTTTTTCCCGGTTCCTTCCACATTCGCAGTGTATATTTATTTTGTTAAACTTTCATCTGCAATTCTTTCTACATGTACAAACCAGCGGACCATGCTCATTCTGATTTTTACACCGAAACTTTCTTAATTAACTCGTTAAACGAGAAAAGCGGGCCAAGTACAAGTCATAGTCGTGCACGAGTGGTTCCATACCATATATGTGTAGACGAGATGTAATATGTTTAGTACGAGAGCCGTCTTAAAAATATTTTCTTCTAATTATTAGTATTCGTTGTTATAGTGCTAACAGAAATACATAATCTGTCTAGCTCATGAGATACAGCCTGGTGACAAACAGCGGAATCTTAGTAATAGGGTTTCGTTTTCACCCTTTGTTTGCGGAACCCTAAAACTATTGTAGCCGTGAATTATCGTAGCTTATTAATTAAATATTGAACCTTGTTATTGTACTTCTTGCGGTGTAGCCGAGGCATAAAATTAGCACAAGGATGACCGAAAGTACTCCGGGGTGTTTGTCCGATAAATGTCCCATGGAATCCAATAAAAACAGACATTGTTTGTCTTCTAAGTTATTTCTTGACTGGGACAAGCGTTGAAGTCGCGAGGGAAATATCTAGTTTTAAATACCATGGTAGTTGACGCACCTTTTTCTAGTGCAAGGTGTTTGGTTAACGTCTGAGGCCTACAGCGTTAAATTCCGCCAGACATTTGCTCGGCATTATACGTTTTAAATAGATCTAGCCTTATTATTGTGCCTGTTTGTCACGTCTTAGTTCCTAATAACACTCTCGGCGTTGCTTGACATGACAACGATTGACGTCGATCAGCGAAATAGACTTGACCTTCGTGGTTAGGTTATTTTTTATTTGCACTCAAAAAAGCTAAGTGCCTGATTTCATTATTGTATCGATGAGCATCTAAAATCAAGATACTCAATGAGGCTATAATCAGCCGCCATATTTAAGAATGTCTCGCAATGAGAATCCGGGTAATCGTGGGCCCGCCACAAAAGTCGAACTGTTGTTGTTATGTCTACCTAATTATTAGTTTATGTCTATGCCCGAGGTAGACGTATTCGTATATGAATTCGAGAATAGTACCATCGATGTTGACCGGCTTAGGGAGAACGTGTTCCTTGGGCAAGAAATCAATCAATTAAATGAAAAATATGAATAAGAGTTCTAGGAACCGGGAGTTTCTAATCGGATAAATAAAATTTCTTAATTAACAGGTTAAAAGACATCAGCTTAAAACGTAAGGTCTTTGTTTTTTTAAAGTTCCGTACCTTAAAATAACTTTCACTCACTTTGTGTCTGTCTGTCCGTCTGTTCGTCTATCAAGACCATCTCAGAAGGAAGGATCAAGCTGAAATTTACGTCGAATACTACGGACTGTAACGTCTTAAAGCCCTTACCTACTCATACTTCTAAGTCAACGCATTCTTAGGCATTACATTGAACCGAGTGACTGTCTAGTTATGCTATATATAGCTGTCTGTTATTCACAGCTTTGAAGGTTGTTGAGGATCCAATTTCATTTCGTTGCCAAAAAACAAAAAATATGTAATTTATTTTACATACGACCTTGACATCGTCTCCTAGCAAAATGTAATTAGGTTTTATTCATCAATCTAAGGCACAAAAGCATGATTTATTAAATAGAATTTAATAAACAATTAACTTGGAAGTAATTATGCAGGCGCGGGTACAAACATCTCTCTGTAGGAGCTTGACCTTGCTTTGGCTTAAAACATGAACTTATAGGATATCCCTTACATAATAACAACGTAACTTGAATCTTGAACACTAATTAATAAATTACATTACACATAATTCTGGCACGTAACATATGACTATATGGTACTAGCCAGATAATTTAAGTTCAGGGTGTTGATGTCTTAAGTTTACGCGAATGTTAGTCATTAGATACTAATAGAACTACTTTTACTAATTTTATCGCGGTGGACCCGTAACCATGGCTGCTATAAAGCTTCTGAAACGTCGGGCTACATAAATAATTAAATAAACCGCAATAAAATCAGTAAGAGTAGTTTTATTGTAAAGTTCAGGGTGTTTCAGGTTTTTTTTCATATTTTTATGTTTGCCCATCGGCTACAAGTAATCGAAGCCTTTGACGACTACCGACGCCCATAGATATCCATATTATTGTGGTCATGCAGATGGATGCGTTGTCTTGCTTTCTTCCACCTCTCAAGTGTGGCTTCTCACTTTTGTGCACAAACCAGCATTTTCTTAATCTAGTACGACGATGTCTTAGCAAAGGAATATTTGAAAAAGTTATACTCTATCACTCTACAAAAATTAAAAAAATAAACATTTATCATTGAGCTCCGACGTCTTTGAATATAAGAATAATATTCGTTTAATGCAATAAAATAATTTTATGCATAGATTAAATATATACAAAAGTCATTAAAATTAATTTCAACTACATGTGAGAGTTTAATTTATTTATCACGAGGAAAACAAAATGTATAGCTTCAAAACAATTGATTTTACATTTAAGAAAAGTCTTATTTTGAACAAAAATATTTGCTGTTTTATTCATTCTCAGATATTCTGTTCTGATTTATAATAACAGAACTACTAACAGCCTGCTCATTCCTGTTTGTCGTCTCGCGAAGAATCGTAATTATGTTAAAAGTAAATGCTCAATTTTAATGGTCGGAAACACATTTGTACATAGTAAATATGATGTGGCGGATCCTTACATGTGGGCTTACAACCAATGATACCTTTCCATCGGTTGCAGATATCTTAAATCTTCTCGATTGTCCTATGCGGATTGATCAAAACATAATACCCAAGATGAAAGTAAAAACAAGAATGGGATAACGTGAGAACCTAGATAATTTTTATCGTCTACATTCTATAACACAAATATTGCCTAAAATTACGTAATAAAAAAACTATTTTTCTATCTATTTTTTTACAATTTTCAGACTATTTACCTAAAATTGTTAAGAGGATTTTGTTTAAATAAAACAGTGCAGAGTGTGTCGCGGGTATCGGTTAGCGCCGCGCAATGCAGCTGCAATTAAAATTAGCATTTATCTTCATTAACATTCGTGACACAAGCGACTAAGTACTTGTCCTCGAAACTATTATTGTTTTATCAGTAATGATTAAGACATAAAGTGAGGTGTTAAAACAACAAACGAATTCTTGAAATCACTCCAAACGTATGAAACATAGTGTTATGATGTAACAAAGTAGAGTTCTGTTACCAAAACATACACGTATGATGTGTATACAAGTATATGAGTTGTGATCTAATAGTTTGAAGATGATGAATATAACATTGATACGATCCTCAGTACATTCTTTTCCTTTTTGTTTTTCGGAAGCTCCTACTACTGTTGGCGATGCTATGGTATTTCCTTTTACAATTCAACGGTCTACACCTAAATAACGTACTTAGGTCCTGTCCGGTGAACTGTAAAAGAAAATACTTCGATGCAGACTACGATTGTTATGTTTATTGATGCATAAATCGAATACATGCGAGGAATATTAGAATAATGTGTCGAAATTAAGATGACTACGCATTCAGCAAATTCCAGCACATCATTAGACCAAACGCGGGCAACGTTTGAGTACTATCATAATGTAAAACATATTTCCACAAACCATCCACAGTTACAAACACACAAGGCGAAAAGCCACTGAAGCGGTCTTGGGGTGAACTTTTCCTCCCATCTTTTTTAGTTATCAGCTAACATTAGGAATCTCCGCGGACGAAGTCGCAGCTAAAAGCCACTGAAAAACAAAAAAACAAATTCTGCACCTGCAACCTCTCATATATATCAACTTGCAGATATGTGAATAGTTCGTCTACTGCCATGTACTACAGAAGTTTCGTTTCAAAATCAATACATATTCCCATTTTTATATGAAACTTAGGTATCTACACTTCATTGTGTAACAATGTGTCATAAACGTAGAAAAGTGATTAAGGTAAATATATGTTAGAACGGGACATTAAGATTACGAGACTCAAGGATATACACTTACTAAACACGACTAGGAACACGCAACTGGAATTTTTTATACTATGTAGATTATATATACAAAAGTATTCATCGATATTTTTTATAAGTTTAATTCATAGAGATGCCTAGTTTCACCTCGATAATTCGTACCCGAATCTGATAAAATCTGACATTAGCTGTTTTCAACGAACAAACTGATCTTTGTATTTGTGAAGACCGGTACCAATCTCACAGTTTTTGAACATTATTATTACACTTGATGAACATGATGAAATGGTTTAGATTAAGACTTAAAGTGACTAAGCAAGAAGTCCTTCATTCCCCGGCTTTGACATCGAGGGCAGCTCCCGCGCGGTAGCTAAAATAGCATCGGCGGACCGAAGTAATTTAATGTATTCTATTCATGTGAGAACGGCATGAAAGATATAATCCATCCACAATTCTGACGTATGTTTACCGTGTATTTACTAACATACTAAGTACAACATTTTTATTGCAATTTAACTAGTCATAGCGTATGGTGACACAAAGATAAGAAGTGGGTAGGATTTCCAACAAAACGATTTTACTAGCACATTACATCGTCATTAGTCAGTATTTAGTTTAAACAAGTACTTATTCTGCACTAGTAGCCCCACGCGGTTTCACCCGCGTAATCCACCCCAAAAATGCAAAGTGGAGTTTCGTAAAATTCCCCACAATGGTTAAAGCCTGGAGTTCACTCCATCCATTGTATTGTGCATGTGTGTCCATTGCCGAATGTGAAGGAACACTACTGGTTCCTTCACATTCGGCAACGGTGGAAGCACAGAAATATCCATTACTCCTACTAACATACATGCACACAATCCCAACTTCTAAACAAACACAATAGGCATACATGTTAAGGCAGCCAGCTGCAAGATGAGCAGAAACACTCACTGAATAGATACCAAGATATAACACCAAAATCAAAAGAGGAGGACAACTTAAAAGATGGGTTGTCAATATGAAAAGTGTTGCTGGCACACTCTGGCTAAGGACAGCCAGATATCCCCACCGTGGTTAAAGCCTTGTCGTGGCGGTGGGGCTTAGTAGCCTGGGGTGAACCCAGGCGAAGCCAATTGAACCGAGGGGGATCTTTGCACACCTCTTATAAAAAGATGGGGGCTAAAGATCAGGAGGACGAAGCTCTTTCGGCACCCCTTTTATAAGAAGATGGGACCTAAGAGCAACAGGTGGAGGCGATTTTGCGCACATGTCAAGGGGAAAGGATGGGAACATCATTGTAGTGCGGGGCAACCTCATCTATGGAGATGGAGCCGGTCTCTTAGGGGGCTGACCGGCAGTCGAGGTGCCCTGATGATTTCTTGTTCCGGGGCCCCTCACCAAGGGCGGCACTGATGGGACTCGCAGTGGTTTTTGTGGGTATTCGGCACTATCATGTGACGCGAGTCCCTCACATCACTGTACCACACCCAGGGCAAGTGAAGGCGCGTAAATGCGTATCCCGCGTCAAAAAAAAAAGGATTGTAGATGATATAACGTCTCAAGAGTGGTATTTCGTTTTTATAGGTTGTTAGAAACTCTTTGTGAAATCTTTATTTTTACCTTCGGAAGTTTCCAAAGTTAGTCTAGTTAGATCATAGTATATACTAATAGTTTTTATTATACTGTAAAAATGAAACATTTCGTCGTTTGTTTTTTGGCAACACTTGACGAGTGCACAGGTGCGTTGTCGTGGTGGAATAAAACTTTCTTTTTTGGTTAAATGAGGCCGTTCGTTTCGGATTTCCTCACTAAATTGCATAGCACTCAACATTTATTGTTTTTCCTCTTTGCAAATAATCCGCTAAAGTAACCCCTCGAGCATCCCAAAAAACAGTCGTCGTCACTTTGCCGGCCGACAAAACCGTTTTTGCTTTCTTCGGCGCAGTTTTCTTTTAGCTCTCATTCCGCTGCTTAGATTGTTCTTTTGTTTCAGGAGTATAATGATGTATCCATATTTCATCTACTGTCACATAACGCCGGAAAACTCGTTAGTCGAATCGTCCACTCTAAGTTGCTTTTGGTTAACAGTGAGCAAACGCGGCACCCATCTCGCGCAAAGCTTTTTCATTCGCAAATGTTAGGGTAAACTGTTAAAAACGCGTTCAGAGGTAATGCTTACTATCTCTGCTATCTGCCGCAACTTTAAGCGCCGATCATTCAAAACGATTTTTTGAATATTTTTGATCATGTCTGGAGTAGTGACTTCATTTGGACGGCCAGACCTCTTGGCGTCTTCGCATCTCTGTATCCCACGTTTCAAATAAGTAACCCAGGCGTGAATGGAACTCAATGCAGCAGCAGTTGTACGTAAAGCACTCTATAGCTTGAGTTTAATCTGGGTTGCTGTTTTCCCTCTTAAGACGTAAAATTTTATCACCGCACGAATTTCGTTTCTTTTCATTGTTGAAAAAGTTTTCGGCAGAAAAAGTTCTAGGTCTAGTCCTAGTTCTAGGTCCCTCACACAGATTCTAACTTCTGAGGATGGCTTTATTATATATTCCGTCCGGTATTATTCACGAACGAAGCCGGTATGGGTCGCTATTTTACTATACATATAATTCATTTTACTTGTTTCACTCCTCATAAAATGAACGAATACAAAAGACAGGCGCATGGAATAGAAAATGAAATTCCAACTCACTACCTAGTACCTACTGTTACGCGTCTGCGGTTTCAATTGTTGCGATTAAATTGATTGTAAGCGAGTCGCTGGCATTTTTGTTGTGACAATGACACATCGTCAGTTACGCCGTACTCATATAGCGCGAGCAACATTACGCAAAATATTCAAAGCGCTTAATTTATAACAAAGAACTTGTACATGAAATGCGCCATGAATAATCATTTAGATCACGAGCATTGGCGATTTACAATATTTGAACTGCGTAAGTAGGTTGTAGTAAATATGTATTTGATGAAATACACACATTAAGAACGAAATCATTAAACTACAAAGTGTAGAACACAAGTTCCCTATTGCACCTACTTTCATTTAAAATGTTGAGACCTATATGGCCTCGCTCTGTATATAAATTATCAAATCTCATGTACACCCAAGCTTCTAAGAAACTCTTCACCTAAGACTCTTACCTTAGCCGTGTTGTTATATCTAAGTTAATGATTTCCAAAAATAACAAGGTACACAGTCAGCATCTCAAACAGTCCGATAAAAGGAGCACAATATAAAATATGAACTATATAACTTAGGCTAATTTTAGTCTCACGCCGATGGCACGCGCACCGTCAGCGCTGATGGCAGAGATATATGAACTTTTAGGAAGCGTTTTTTGATGACGCGTAGCTATCAGAGCGCACAAGCGCCTCTGCGTTCAGTGAGCGTTTTAGTGTCAAGCTGAGCGGACGTCGTCAGCGCGTACAGTCATGGCGAATCGCGAAGTGGATACTGGTTGTGAAACAGCTAGACGTACTGATGAATATATGTTTAATTACTAATAATATGTTATTTTATTTGTCTTATCTATGATATGAAACATAACAATAATAAATACCTATGTTGTTTTCTTACCTATACTTTGCCATGATTATAAAATGAGTAAATATGTTTTTTCTTACCTTAAAGTCACCATTAGTCTTTCTATCGGTGGTACGGACACGATTCGTAAACTGCAATGGACCATCTCATCCCCTGTATCTTTGCCAGAAGTTCGTCAAAAGTTCTAGTTGACATTCGAAAGTAATTAAAGAATTTACTTTCGTCAGCCCTCAAAGTGTCACATAACAAGACAAACTCTCCTGGAACGGCTCTCTGCTCAATCAATGGATGAACATGGAGTCTTCGTCGTCGCCGGTTTTTATTTTCTTGGGATACATAGTACAAAGCAGCAATAATTAATACACTCCACATTTTGTCGTCGTCTGTACGGTAAGGCGGTCAGTACGATACTAAAACGAGCCACGCAAAGCCTCAGCGCTGACAAACAACGCGCTGAGCTGTGAGCGCTGATGGTGAGCGTGACACTAAAATCAGCCTATATCATGTGCGTAAGTTTGACTCTGCTAAAAAGTGTGTTTAAATTATGCGCTCTTTTCAAGTATAATCTGCGTTGTAAAAACAATTTAAAATCAGGTGCCTAAGGTTGAATTAGTTTGTTTTGCACTTTGATTTTAAACTTGTGATAACTCTTAAGACCATGTAAATATACCGTGTGTATCATGAATGCAATGATTATTGTTATTTAGGTTAGGTTTTTGATTTAATAAAAATAAATTCTGTAAGTATTTATATAAATGGCTTTTTTATTTAGTACATGGGTATCAGAGCTTTTTTACAAGTACCAACACCCACGAACGCAGGCACAATTACTATGCCGATGCGTTGCTCTCGTTTTCATCTACCCCAATGGACCAAATTATACACATCTTAATATACTCGATAGTTTATTTAACTCAAACTAATTAGCTTTCAATACATTAGGTACATCCCTTTAAAAAAATTGTAAGGGCAGCGTGACTTAACGATGGTTATGTTATAACTGGTTTTTCCCGTTTTATAGGGTAACAAGGGGATCAATTTCAATTTTTATTCGCACATTATTGGGTGTATCATTACCATATAACTACTTATTGAGCTTTCAAGGTGCAAGCAAACTTCTATGAAGCAAATTGTTACGATGAGCTGTGTTATTGATGTAATCTGACTCAGAGAATCAAATAAACGGCAATCTTATTAACACCTCATTATGTAAAACAATAAAAAAATTCAAAAATGACATGCGTGCATGCAAGCAATGCGTTTTAGGCAAGTACACGCATATTAACATTACAGAAAGAATACTGATTGAGTACTTAAAATTAAATTAACAGACGTATAATTGACAACTAACGAAAAAGTCGCACTTCCATGCATGTTTAAATATAGCTAATGAGATCGATTGACGCGCCCTATATTGTGTAGTTTAGTTTGTTAGGGTTACGTGTCAATGAGATGCTGTGACAAAAGTTATATTGGAATATATAAAAATAGATTTTTTTTGATTTGGACGGATTTGGCAACTTGAGGTAGAAATTTGACGTATGCATCATACGAAATGTGTCAAAGTCCGATAGCCAATTTTAGCGATAGGTAGAATGTTGAAAGCATGACGATAGTTATCAAATTGCTCAGACTGCATGTTTATTCCCCCTCAGTAATATAAAAAAGCAAAGAAAATTTAAATACATAAAATCACCTAAACCGCGGCTGAATAGGCTCATTTAGCTTCAACGAAATGTGGTTTATTTAAATCCAACTTCTTCGAAAAGTGATGTGTAATGAACGTAGAGTTTGGGGAATAGAGATTTTGTGTTAGTTTTATGTAATTTTTAAAACTTGAAAGTCTTGATTCGACATTGAAATTGTTTATCGCTCTGTTACTTCAAATAAGTCACCTCTATCAATAAGAAAAAGCAAAATTTATATTTAATATCCCCTAGGCATAAGTATTTTTATTTCTTACCAACCGACTTTACTCCGCGATCGAGAGAGATCGTCTAGCTATCTATCTAAGCGAACCATTCATTTCACATGATAAAAAGTTGGTTTTGTTGTTATTCCAGATTGTAATCTATATGTTATGTGCAAAATTTCTTCAATATAAAACCTTTCGCGTTTATAATATTAGTAGGATGTGTAGGGACACAACACCATTAATGAACCCATCTCTGTGGAATCAAGCAATAGCTACTACTACAGCAATATAATTGCTTTGGATTCAACGCAATGACTTAAATGAGGTAAACTATAGTTATATTTCTGTAATAGTCGATAAATAGTAGTATTTAGATAAACTATGCATAAAAAAAACACATCTAGGTCAGAACGTTGTTTGGTAACGCTTAGCTATCAGCGCGCACGTGCGCGCCGCAGCCAACCAGGCACCAACCAAAACACGCTTCCTAAAAGTTCATATATCTCGGCCATCAGGGCTGACGGTGCGCGTGCCGTCGGCGTGAGACTAAAATCAGCATTAGAACTCAGGGTTCTTAAAGTGTGATATAAGTTATGACTGAAGCGGGACGCGTCACGCGTGACGTCGTGAAGACCACCAAGCCAACATGACAGTTGTGCTTTTGTTCTATATCCCAGATATAGATGTAGGTAGGCGTGTATAATCTTTTTTCTATCTATATTAGTTCATCTACATTTTGTTATCAGAACAGATATTGAACGTGGACCTACATCGTGTGGATACCGGGGACGGCAAATGCTGGCATACCATGTACAGATAGATCGGGTAATGACTAACGTTCGCAGGTGGTGCCAAGAGTCTTCGCAACCGATTTGCGACTATGTATGAAGAGGATAATTAGTGTAGAGGAAGCAACAAACAACGCTGTAAGGATCGCGATATGTGGTACTCGATGCGCTCTGTCTGCATTGCGTCTGCAATCGTATTGACGTTTTTGTTACTATTTATCTACCTTTTACATGAATTATGTTCTATCATAATTGCCGTTTGTCATTTATCAACCAAGCAACCCAGGCAGATAAAATCGCACCTGGCCGTTGACTTGGATGTGTCAATGTATAAATGTGCATAGATAATTGTCAACAATATCTAAATACAGTTATAAAAAAATCGCATCAAAGAACTTAGACTTCGCTTGGCTTTCATTTGCGAGCTATCTCAATATTAATAACTTTTTATAGTGAAACACACAGCTCTATCGGGATGTGTCTGGTGGGATCTCTCTTCTAGAAGATGCTGCGACTACAGTCACATGTTTACACATTTCAAACTTTCACTACAGGAGGCCAAGTGATCTTTAACACACAACCTTCGATGTTAAGCTAGGTAGACATAATGTGTTACACATGTAGCTGCAAAATTGACACGCGTAATTTAGACCGAGTCAATAAAACGACATTGACAATTAATTATAGCCTTAATTTAACATAAACAAGCCTAACATTTGTGTTTCGATCACACCACGTTTCGACTGAGTCGCGAACAGCACCACTATAATCATTGCATTATACAGAACACAGACAGTATAGTAACAACAATTACCAAAAGGAATTCAAGGCTGAGATCGTAGCCGCGGTGACAAGGATGAGTTGAACTCGATTCCAATGCTTTATGTACACAAACTATAGGGGATAACAAATATGTATCTTGAATAACTGAGTTATACCAAGGTATTTGTTGATAAAATATTTCGCTGAATTAAGATTAACAAAGATAATATATAAAATAAATTATAATATATTAGTTGTTAGGAACAGGTAAACATGCTCTCCTCGGTCATATCGTTTTCTTGGGCTCATCCGAGTATACTCAAACCCCCTTACCTCTTGGGTCTTGTGAGGCTCCCCGCTCCATATATCCCTCCAGTGTATAAAATGATGGAGGTGATTCCTGTAGTGATGGGTGCG
Source organism: Eumaeus atala (assembly GCA_017140195.1). Classification (NCBI taxonomy): domain Eukaryota; kingdom Metazoa; phylum Arthropoda; class Insecta; order Lepidoptera; family Lycaenidae; genus Eumaeus; species Eumaeus atala. The sequence goes on from JAFELO010000490.1 coordinate 936,580, forward strand.
ATGGTCTCGCTTCTTGCGTGAATCCGTCGGGGACGGCGGCGCTGTGAGTGATTGTCGGCGGCCAGTGCCCACTTTCACTACAGATGAGCTTTGGTTTAAGTTAAGCAGTCTCTCGGTTTCTGGTTCATCGGATGATACGCTGTCTGTCAGTATTCGCGTTGATCTCGAGCCATCTCTAATTAGACTAGTATGTAAAATTCCTCTTTCCATTTTAACAACTGTGTAAAACTATATTTTTGATTTAAAACTTGTATAACGGTTGGGTGCCGAAATCGCGACGGTGACAGCTTAAATAGCGGTGCGTGCGGCGCCGCGGGCGACGGCCACAGACTGCGGCGCGCTGCGAGTGCACGTGGGTAACAGCAGACGTCAAAACAATAAACTCATGCATCAGCATCATCACAACTCGATCAACATTGACCCTAGGAATCGGAATATTATGAACATGTTAGTATCTTATGTTTTTCTGTTTCCTTAAGTTCCTTAGTTTAGTTTCAAAATGAAAATAAAACCAATCTGTAAAAAGTAATTGTTATCTGTGTAGGCAATAGCGCATTACTTGTTAGAGTACAGAAAATAAGCAACCGACTCAACCGCAGTTGCTATTATGTTTGACCAGGCGTTTTCTATAATGTAACCACTTACATTAGCTCAAGACACATCAAGCTATCCTGCCTGGCATTGTAAAATTCGCAACGGCGAATAGTCATTGCTACTATCAGGCAACGATCAGTGCATAGGAGGATGTAGCGTCATGCACTATGCATGGCACTACCTACTCCTATGCAGCATGGCACTACCCCTTCCTCTTCTTTTTGTAAGGAACCCTAAAAAACCAATCACAACAGAGATCTTTTACAAATCAATGCGTGCTACATGCTGCCATATGTCCTACCTATACCATACCCTGTTTGCTGATCACAACTGAGGAAGGTTGGAGTCCGGGGGTGTACCTTCTGACGGGTGAAACGCGTAACTCTAATAATATTATTGTCGTATACAAGCCTTTCTCGATAGATACCCTATCTAACATTGATAGAATCTTTTAAATTGGTCTGTTACTTTGTGGGATTAGCACGTTCAAACAACAAGCTCTACAGATTTATTACATTTGTATAGATTGTAATAATTGGCAGCACTGTAAATAAATATTCAACATTTATTTTTTCAACTTTCATCTCCTATTTACGTCTTTAAGAATCTTATAATTTATGTATAAGTCCTGTCTAAAAACCGATCAAATGGTTCATTATAATATCTCTCTTCTACTCATGAGGCATAGTAATTATGTGGATGTCTATGGGCATTGGTAGGCATAAAAAGGCTCTGATTGCTTGTTTT
>JAFELO010000490.1:937946-954892 GCA_017140195.1 Eumaeus atala
CATTAAACTATTTTTTTTTTTTAATATTTTTATTGTGTATTGTACACGCAGGACACCAGAGAGACTTGACAACAGAAGGATATATTCTTTTATTAATGGATATTTAAGTAACTAATATTTTGTTCATGTTATTTAAATTCATGATATATAATCCTAAGAGAATATACATATTTTGTATTAAATTTTTGTAATATATGAAAAGCTTTGTTTCAAATGTTAATGTGCTCCACATCAAAATAAATTTAATTCTAAACCTGCAGGTATTTACGAACCTCATTAATACATCTAGAGCGATATATACTTGAAGTGAGCTCTCTTTATTTATATGTACATAAACTATTATATGCCCGACGAAATACAGAATATTATGAATAAAAACTTACTTGTCTAATAGAAGGTAGAAGTTATTGTTTGTGGCTTGTAGCATTGAATACTGTAAAAATTATAAACACTTGAATCACTTAAACATTTTAATTGTATGTGAATACGAATCTATTCATGTTTATTAAATCATTATAAATAATTAGAAACAAAATCAGTAATCAAACATCGTCAAAAAATAAATTCAAATTGACTTTGACATTCAAATCATACGTTTTCTCGGGCATTGACTTTTTAAGTTCCTTTTTTTTCAGACGTCGGAAATATTTACTTAGAAAGCTATTTAAAATTTTAAATTGGACCATAAGAAAATAATACGTGTGAAGCATTTGAAAAGAATCTTTTCGATCATGCACCTGGCAAGGCGGGAAGATTTCTATTTATACCAAAGTAAAAATACAGGAATTGTTTGCACTAAGTGAAAATCATCATAATGTAGAATAGCCTTTCCTGCATTAAATGCCATCAAAATACCTTTGTTTCTTGGCCATCGGCAGTGGTTTAAGTACATAATCGTTCAGGGTCCGTGGCAAATTTTTCGGATGGATGCCACTTTATGATTAGTTCATAGAGATAATATAAACAAAGAAAGGAAGCCAGCCTAAAAGGTGTAGGTGGTTGCCCGGGGGTAGTGGTGGAGGGGTGGAAGGGGCGCGAAGGGGCGCGAAGGGCCGTCACAGTGCCATCGCTGCCAGCACTTCGATCACTACTCCACGATCTGCCGCCGGCAAATCCGATGCGTGAGATGCTGGCAGAACCACGCGGTCGGTGAATGCCCCCTGCCCAAGGTAGCCACACCGACGTGTGCAAACTGCGGTGGGCAACATACTGCCAACGACCGTAGTTGCAGGACCTACCTCAGGGAAGCAAGACTCGGGGGTTTTAAGCTCAATCTGCTGATCCCGACTAAACCCAACTAAATTTCAAAAGAGAAATGTGCTTCTTTTTATTAGATGTGGGTATTAAGTATATAAAGGTATTGATAAATATTATACATTAATTAATTTGTTTACTTGATAACTTACCTTTTATCTAAGTTTCAAATTATTTACAATTTTAATTTCTTTATTCCTAGATGTAGAGACGAAAATTAATATTGATACAAGCGGAGATTAGTGAGTGTAGTGATAATGTGTAATGCCTCGCGATTAATACATACGGTAGGTAATATCTCGTGTTCTTCAGAAATTGTTTACCTACAGTTTAACAAAATGTGTAATTGTAATTGTAATAGGTAGGCAGAGGTGTGCTAGTAACTCGTAAGTCCAATAGATATACTAGCACACCCACGATTACCCAAGTTACTGGGGCCCATGATATCATAGGTGGCAAGCCTATGGCCAATTCGTGCACATTCCAATCCCGGATAGTGTAATACATGCTCAGGATAATCTGAGGAACATTTATAATTGTTGCCCGACCTGGGGATTGAACCCAGGATCCCACGCGGATAACGGTCATAACCGGCGACACCCGCGCCGTTACACCACAGTGGCGACTTTTCTTTCAGTTTTTGGATTTTGCATAATGACAGTACCATCAATGACTGTGTAAAAAATTTGTAGCTCTCACTTAAACACTATGTTTAAGTGAAATTCAAATGAAATGAGCTAGAAACAATATCCCAAAAAGTATTTTCACCAGAACATTGTATTACTTTTACACAGAGATAGTAGAGATAGCGAAGGTAAGCCAGCTGAAAACGCGTCCTTATGAGTCGAAAGAAAGAGCTAACTCTGTGTCTCCCTTTTTCATTCAAATCTCTCCGAGAATTACACATTGGGTATACAAATACATGTAGTATAATGTTTCACATCTTCTTTCTCTATTAAGCAAGACGGACTCTCGCCGTTATACGCCTGCTTATGGTTCCTTTTCACAACCTTGTTTACCTGTAATATTGCTATCATAAATTATATATTATCCGAATAAACTGAGATGGATTCACCAAAATATAATTCACCAATTCAAGCAAGGTTGAATAGATACTGATCATTGATGTAACATAATTAAGTGCTGTTGGCACGGCTTGACAGCAGTCAGATATAACAAATAAACAATGTAAATAACCTTAAAAATAAGTGTGATCAAATTGTGATTCTATTCTTCACAAGGATAGAACTAGCTGTGTAAATTTAATAAAAAGTAATATGGCTCTACCTCAAAAAAAGTTCTACAGACAACGAGCACATTCAAACCCAATAGCTGATCACTGTTTTGAATAGTATGTTTATCTTTTCTTTTTTTGTATTACATTAAGTTTATTTTTTGATTACCACTAATATAGTAGCAACTAAACTATCCGAAGAAAGCCTTATGAACTGAAATGAATCATTTATACCTACACCCTTCAAAGTTTCATCCAACTTTACGCTATAAAATACTACCCAAGTCGTAATGGTTAATGAATTTTTACCATAATTATTAAAGCTATATAAATTGTCTTCTTTAAGTGCCTTTCCGAAAAGCGATGGTTGGCTGTCCATTGCCGATTTTTTTCCATATCATTAATTTTATATTTAATTTTGCCATCTATCAATTGAGTATGCACTTATTAATGTTATGCCATATCAGGGGCAGAAATTATTACTCACATGCATAGATCATCTGATTCATATATGTTGCTCATGTTTCCTACTTGTACTCCAGGACTCTGAATATTGTTCCAAAGTAGGTTTAATTAATGAAGCCCATACTTAATCAAGGACTAATATAGTACCAATAATTAGTTATCTAAGTAATTTTAATTCATGTTGAGGTCATATACAAAGAGTTTTCCAAAGCTTCTTAGAATATTTGAATGTGTCTAATATATATAATAATTACATATCACGTCTGATTTCTTAAAATAAACCAATAATATATAAACTGTTAATTTAATGATGCTGAATAATTTGACACTATAAATTTTAATTTTCAGTCCTGCAAATCCAGATGAATTTGATTGGACCACTTTGTATCCAATCATAGGAAAAAAATATGTTGAAAATGGAAAATGCCCAAGAGAGAAAGTAGAATTCTTAGATGTTGGCTGTGGTTATGGTGGACTACTTGGTATATAATACTTTATGAAATTTTTGAGAGCACACACCCACACTTAATTATATATTTAATATAATAATATTCTATATCAATTATACCTCTAAAGAAATTACATTGTGAATTACTAAAGTTTTTTTTTCACATTATTCAATATAGCTATATAAAATGTAAGAATTGTGATATGTGGCACTCTGTTTTCTTACTACAGAAGATAAGTTGTTGTAAATACCAAAATACCACTCTAAAATAATTATGGGGAACAGTAGTTATTATTATTTTTGAAAATTGGAAAAAATGCATTTCTTTTTTTTTTTAAGATTGGGGGACAGAAGTAATCAGAGCTAATTTGGTAACTATCATCACCTATTAACATCTGCATGTTAATTCAAATGCATTGCCCTACTTCACTTTACATCCTCTAAGGGCTACTAGCTACTCAAAAACCGCACATAATAAAGCAATGAAAAAATATTACGCACATAATATTTATTCAGAAATGTTGTACTTTACAGTAACCTTGTCTCCAATGTTTCCTGAACAGTTAATGCTGGGCCTAGAGATACGAGTAAAAGTGTCAGATTATGTGAATGATAGAATACAAGCACTAAGGGCTCAATCTCCAGGAAAATATCAAAACATTGCCGTTCTTAGGACTAATGCTATGAAGTATCTCCCCAATTTTTTCTATAAAGGGCAGGTAAATAATTTATTTTTTTATTAATTTTGTATCTAGGATAGTCTACATGATGATCACTTTCCAAAATGGTTTGTATATAAAAAAGGGCTTATGATTGATAGACAAAAACCCATCAATAATCATCATCCAGACTAATCTGGCCATAAATACTCTTAACAATTAAAAATAAAAAATAATACATTTAAATTTGGAATATGTCATTTTTATAGGATTGTTCATTGTTTTCTCAATTTGGCGCCAATGTATTGTACAATATTTTGAGATATTAAAATATAATGGCCTCATAATTTAAAGGAATGTATTGGAGCCAATGGAGACCACTTCGAATTAGCTTTTTATATTTTTAACTCTCTTTTATTTTTTGTACTAAATACACTGTAAAAGTAATAAATATTATTTGCATTAAAAAATATTTTTTTCTTTGTTATATATAGTCTTTTTTGTTAATGAAATAGCCGGTCTGGGATGGATGCGAGTAGCAGGAGATGAACAATCTCTTAATTGAGAGAGGCCATGTCCAGCAGAGGAACGATAGGGGCTGATAATGATAATGATGATGATGATATATAGTCTCTGACAAATTTATTCGATTTTAATATGTTATTTTAGAGTTACTTACTTTAATATATAATTACAGTTAAAGAAGATGTTCTTTTTGTATCCTGATCCACATTTCAAGAAGGCTAAACACAAATGGAGAATTATAAATAAATGGTTACTAGCTGAGTATGCATATATACTTGCTGTAGGTGTAAGTAGAGTGCAATAAGTTATGATTTCTACTAATTCTCAATGCAAATTATTAATGTTCTTATTTTTACTGACAACCTATTAAGCAAGCTTACTTATAATTTTCCTAGAATTTAACTAATTTTCCTCTAGACACTACTTCTTCTAGTATTTTTTCAGGGCATAGTGTACACAATTACGGATGTTAAGGATTTGCACGAGTGGATGGTCACACACTTTGAAGAGCACCCTCTGTTTCAAAGGATGACAGATAAGGACTTGGTAAGCTAGTGTCATGTCTTTTTTGGTATAATATACAAGTTTATGAACAATTTTATAATTCAAATATTTCTTTTAGGAAAGTGATACAATTGTTGAAAAGTTGTATGAAAGCACTGAAGAAGGGAAAAAAGTAACCAGGAACAGTGGGGATAAATTTCTTGCAGTGTTCAAGAAAATTGCAGACAACTGTGTAAATAATAAATGAATATCATGAATATATTCTTGTTATAAAATAGTGATTGAATTCACCCATTATTTATATAATATTGACCGTCTTATAGCAATTTTTTTTTTGGGAATAATTTATAGCCATATAGATGTACATATGCTGGTAGAAGTAAAATAGTTTTAATGTATTTGTGTGTATGTTAATGAATGTAATTTTTTTTCGCATGTTGGCAAATGCTTCCTGACAAAAGGATTGACGTCCATACAAGACAGACTGTCAGTGCTACAAAGGGAGCCAGATAGATTCAGCTTGATTCTAAAGTTAATCGTAATTGGACTCATCATCCTCATCTTTAGGGAGACGATCCATTTTAGGTGTGGTGTTGAACTACTTTTTAAATATTATATTATGGGGGGATAAACAATCGGAACATTCACATGATTAATACCATACACATACACATACACAATTTTAAGTCCTGTTTATTGGGCCACCGTCTACTTACAAACCACACGAAATGCGACAGTCAAGCTGGCGGTTTACGGCGGTACATGTGAACGAGAGGGAGCTCCCCGTTCAGGCCGGCGGCTGAATTCGTCTGCAATAAGCATGGCATTACATCTTCCTAGAAGTGGTCTTGAACTATTTTTTTAATATATAACAGGCAGACAAACGAGCAGTAAAAGCCTTTTGATGAATACTAACGCCCATAAACATCAGCATAATTATTATGCGGATACGTCGCCATCCTCATCTTCAATGGGCACACGCAATTTGTCACTTTACGGCGGTATCCTATGAGCGAGAATTACCTACCTGCTCAGACCCAATTCGGCTGCAAAGCAGTATGTATCTACCTCTTACTATTATACCGTGAATGCCAGCCTAATTGGGCCAACACCAGTGAGGCGGGACTGGAACATATTGTCTCAAATAATGATGATAGCCATCGTGTCGTATTTCGTGCGATTCGGAGGATTAAGTAAAGGCGAGAGATGTTTGTGCGGATCTTATAGGCATCGATAGAGACTCGAGTGACCATAGTGAATATTGTCAAAACATACGCCAGAGAAATAGGTAACTAATGTTCCCTGTTAGCCGTGACAAACTTACCTATATGTTTAAAAATCGTTTTTTCTATTGCATAGGAGGTAAACGAGAAGATGGGCCACTTATTACCAAGTGATCACCCACAGACACACGCAACACCAGAGATCCCGCAGATGTGTTGCCGGCCATTAGAGTCGGTTTTACAATATATATGATTAGAAAATAATACAAGTTAAGTATAATATGTAAAAATATAATATTAAAATAAAAGATCATGCCAACAAACATAGCAAACAAAGAAACAAAACATGGCAGAAAATCTAATTAAATTATCAATATTTTAGCTTATAAGTAAATGTCAATATTATAATATACAATAATGGCAATAGGTGGCTTAAACGTTTAAATAGCAATAATCATCTTTCTAGTCAGTTCACATTGCAAATTAGAAGCTATTATTACCCATTCGTTGTAACATTAATTGTGTTCTATAATATACAGGAGAGAAATATAACAAAAAGAGTTCATTAAAAAGATTCAACTATTGAACAAATTATCTACTTAGTAAAGTTGAAGATAGACGTGACTATAGATAAGTAGTAAATACCCTACTAATCTTATTTCCTATTAATATTCTTTTAAGTAAAAACTAAGGAATTTACCTGATATTTGCCACATGAATAGATCATAATCTGCAGGAAATTAAATGGTTCCATTGGATATATTTTACTCAGTATAACATCAGTGCACAGCTAGTTAACAATAAAATTGTTTCACAATACCTGCATCACTTGATGGCTATGATGTCCCTGTGGGGAAGGAGTGCCAAGCATCTGCTCGGAAATTATTTAAATCTATATCAATACAGTAATTAAAAAACTTAAAAGCCTTTCTGTGAGGAAAACTGTTATTTTTACCGCCATCTATTTGATGCTCTGTTTAATTTCTGAGGTAAAGGTAACGAGACTGAGGAGTCGTTTCTCACCAAATGCGGAAATTTTAGTATAGTTAATGTAATAAGTTCTTTAAATTTTCTGAAACAGCTTTTCTTATTTTGACAAGATTATAAGTATTTTTGCCATGATAATAATGAAAGTGATTTTTACGATAATCATTATGAAAGTGATTCTAATGGAGGTACCGTGTACTGCTTTATAAAACATTTCTTCAAGTAACGCCACCTTCACAGTAATTATAGATTTTTCTTGACGGGTCTATATTGACGGAAGTGTCGAGTGCAGCTTCATCGGTTACTATAAGAAACGTCGCGCGACGGTCTAGGCGAGGTTATGGTCGATAGGGGGACAGACCCCTCCCTCCATTTTCACAGATGGGAAGGATGCATCCAGATGGTTATTTAAGATTAACTAAAGTAACTATTATTTTCTTGGCGGAGGGGGCCGGGTCCCTTTGCTCCCCTCTTTAGCGAGGGTGTAGTGCGCTACTAAGGTTGGCCTTGCATTGTCGTGGGGGCTAGAAATGCTATTGAGCTATCATGAGTGGGGGAACCGTCCCCTTTTCCACCATGGGCGGGTGATACATCATGATGAATAATTATTTACTTTCTACTTACCCATTAATTTATTTCAGTATTAAGACAGTACCTAAATTTATTACATAACATTGTCGATCTTAGTTTATTTGCATAAGTTCATGCTGATATTGAATGTACTGTTGATATAACAATGTAGTGTATCTTATTTATGTGTATTCGATTGTAACATTCTTACATTGCAATTAATATAGAATTTGTTAACATCAAACTTAACTGGCGTTAGACTGCAACCATTATCTATATGTTATGTTATATTTAATAACATAAAATCTGAACATACTGTTAAACGTTATTTCCCTAATGCGCACTTGCTGCATAAAATTGTTTGCTATAAAGTAATTTTAGTTCCCCAACTTTGTCATTTTTTTTTCTATCAGATTAATCCACCTGTTGAGATTTCTTGGTACTTCTAAATGCTTCCTCATACGATAAGTAGCCCCTAGGATCCATTTTCTATTGCCACATGCCTGCTTATCAGTTATTAACGAAAACAGGAGTGCTGCCCAAATTTCTGATTGAAAGGGATACATGTGGATACCTCGTTTAGCTAACAAAGTGGCTTTTAATATATCCCCACTGATGTGCTCTGCCACACTAGCAGTGGCAAGCATTTTTGCAGAAAGTGTACAGTCTTTTGTTTGATTAGCTGAACACAATGCCCTTTGAGCACAGGCACTAGCTATTTTACCTTTGATATTATTAGATCTCAAGTGATATTGTGCCATACAAAACCATAAAAGAGCACTACCAGGATGTTCTTGTAAGGAATTACTTAATATCTTTACTGCTTGGTCCTGATCTTCTTCCAGAACTAAAATCGATTTCAAAAAACCTATGTCAAAACCAAAGCAATTTTCTTTTTCATACTTTACAAGCTCACCTAAAGCCAGCCTGGACAGGCTTGCATCTGAGTGTATGATTCCTAATGAACAAATAGCAAATAAACTGTAAGGCGTTGGTTTTTTTTGGGATACTTGAATGCTGTGGAAGAGAGTCGTTTTTGCATCTTCCATACCTTTAAATTTATAAACTATACCAGCCATGGCCACAAGGAGGTCAGCTTTCTCATCTTCAGAATTACATAACCAGTGTAAAGCTGTGTTGTAGGCATCATAACATTCTTCATATAAACCTTTTTTGTATAGAGCCAGTGCCAAGCCACAAGTAGAATTTAAACTGGCTTCTGTGATAGCTTTATAGGTTGTAAGAGCTTCATCGTAATTTTCAAGCCTAAACAAGATTCTTCCCATATTTAACAGGATTTTATTTTTTTCATCTGTGTTGTCGGTAAGTTTTAGTGCCTTAGTATATGAAACTAATGAACTGCGAAGAAGCCCAGTTCTCTCTTGCATTATACCAAGAATATTATTTGCACAAGCATTGTTAGGCTCATAACTAAGATACCATGTAATTAGATCCATTGCATAGGGAATAGCATAAAGACCATCAATAATATATTTGGTGTCAGTATTATTTTTGTAATCAATATTTCTCAAAGTTCTACACACCCAATCTGCATAGCCTAGTGCACTTTCAGGATGATAGCCTAAGCGACATGCATGTCTAAATAGATCCATGGCTTCCTCCTCTCTTATGACTTCAGCAATTAATGCTTGGCCTATCCAACTCTGTGGATATGATGGAAGAGTAGATTGTCCACGCCAGTAACAGTAGTTGGCTGTTTTATATTGCTGCAATTTTACATATAACGTCCCCAAATTGCACCATATTTTGGCTACAGACCATTTGCGCGTTGTTAACAAAGCTTTAATAAAGCAGTGTTGAGCAGTATCATATTTTTTTAAAAATATACATATTTTTCCTAACAAATTCCAATTCCGCCATGTAGAAGGTCTAGCTTTAATATCTGCTATGATTAATCTGTATGCTATGTGGCAGTTGACTATATTTTTTGTAGCATGGTAGTATGTCAGATAAGCAAGAGCTAAGTCATATGTTGTAAACTGTTTCTTTTGTTTAGCAATTATAGAGTAACAAGCAAGTGCCTGAGGGAAAATATGTACATTGTCTTTTCTGATAATGTCTTGACTATTACTTCCTATAGTATTTGAATGAACAAAACTGTATATTTTCGGTAGCTTTGCTATGAAAATAAATGCTTCAGCTATCAAGTTCCAAAAACACAAAAACTTCTTTTCTTTTGAGAGAGCTTTCATAATGTAGTTTATAGAATTTTGAGCTGCATCTCTAGATTTCCCATATAGCTTAGCTTCCAACTTTTTCTTAGCCAGTCTCATCCATGTCTCTGCAACTCCCTTTAATGCCAAAACAGAAGATGAATCCATTTCAATCACTTTCATAAATGTTGATATAGCCTCCTCATATTGAGTCAGCAATGAATAAATATAACCAATTCTAGTTAAGCAATGAATACTTCGAGAGGAATCCATTTGGATAACTTTATTATATGCTTTTAATGCAGATGTAAAAGACCCACGAGAAAAATAAGCATCCGCCAAGCACTCAAATGCTAGTATATGGTTATGATCTATTTTGATGACATCCCTAAATTTTGCTATTGCATTTTCCCATTCTCTTTTATTTAAATAATGAAGCCCTAATCTAAAGTTTATCCATGTTTGTCCTTGTATTGTTTTAGAAGCACTAATTAACAATTCAAAATCAGATTCTTTTTGGTCTAATTGGTTGTAGACATAACTTAATTGATATATAATGTCATTGTTGGAGCTGTTCAGACTATATGATTTTTCTAAACATTTTTTAGCTTTTTCAAAATCTTTCTTAATTTGCTGATAATATTTTCCCAAATAATAAAATATATCAGCATTTTCCGCATCTAATTTTGCAGCTCTAAGTAATGACAGAAGACTTTTTTCATATTGCTCAAGTTCCCAATGTGCTTTGCCTTTATAAAAGAGATTAAATGCATTTTCAGGAGTATTTTCTAGTATGATTAATACCTCATTATATTTACTTTGCTTTGTTAGTGCTAAAACTTCCAATTGTTTATGATAATCTGATGAAGTTAAGTTTTTTAAGATATGGTCAGCATTTTCATTTGTTTCAATAAAGCATCTTGCAAGAGCTGCTTCTTCATCTGCATTTAAATATTCTTTGGGAACTCTTTTTGCTGCTGCAATAGCTTCATGCCACTTTTGCTGTTCTTTTAGGGACAAAAATAAGTATTTTTGTAAAATTATAACAAAGTCTGAATTTCTGGCCTTAGTTAAAAAACTTGTAGCTAATTTTTGTGTTACAGACCATTTTTTTAGCATAACAGTACAGCTTATCACAAAAGTCGCTTCTGTCGGATCAGGTTCATGGAAGTTTATTAATGGAACACATTGTTTATAGGCATCTATATAGGATCCATTAGCATATGATATCATACTTCTTAATAATCCAGGGTACTTTGAATTTTCTAATCCTGATGTAATTCCATTAAAATGTTTTTCAATATCAAAATTTTCGAAAGAATTATGACTCACAAAATAAGTACATAGATATTTACATAGCCAATCTCTAAATACAGCACTACTTCGGAAAAAATCCATGTTTAATATTTCCTGTATTGCTTCAGTGAACTGTTTATTTTGAATTATTACTTTACCTTGTAACAAATATAGATTATTAACATTTTCACAAATAACAACTTCTTGAATATATTTTATAATTCTAGAAATATCTTCTTCTCTACAAGGCACATCCGCTTTGATAAGTTCATGTAGATGTTTTGCACCAAGTTTCTTATCCTCATCAGGTTGTTTATCCATATAATTCAGTATAATATGAATAGCTTCATTACTGTTTAATGAGATGCCTAACTGGGTAAGCTTGCTTAACGTTTCTGATGATTTATCAGAATCCATCAATTTTAGCATTTCATCATATATACAAAATAGTTTATTTTTCAATAATTTGTCATCTTTTCGTTCATAGTAGTTAGCAAGCCCTTGCCATGCAAGGATTTGATCTGGTTTTACCGCTATTGCTTTTTGGTATGCTAGTGGTGCTTGATCAGAATCCTGAAAAGATTTTCCAAGTAAGACTAATGCTAAATAGCTTTGTTTGTCCTTCCGCAGTATGTTTTTACAACATTCTATTGCTTCTTTAAAATTTTTTGCGTCAATAAGTGTTCTTGCTTCTTTTAGTAAGGATTTCACATCGGCCATCTAAAATATAATTTATATTTCACTATTATTGAGAAAGGCAATACAATAACCAATTTTTTTTTGATTTATTAATAAAAAATGTTAGGAAACGTGCTTTGTTAAGTTAAAAATAAAGTGTTATAATACCTTAACATCTCCTTCCTATTTTATAGCGAAAATAATAATTGTAGGTATGCGTAATTGATACCCATGAAAACCCAATATAGATATTTTTTTAATAAACGTTCAAACTTTGTTTGTTTGGGCGTGTTTGAAACTAGATACTGTACTTATTAATGGTTTCTTTAAAAGTGTTCTTAAATTAAGCTTAATCAAATATTTTCTTCATTCATAAATTATTTCCTTTGTTAATTTGAGACTGATGAAAATCGAAGTCAAACTATATAGTATACATATAACTAACTATATCGCAGTTTCAAGAAATAAAGTGACAACAGTTTTGAGTTCAGGTTCATGTTTGTTTGTTGTAAGATTAGTCTCTACGGACAGGCTAAGATCATATAACCACACCGCCTTGTCTTTAGTTTATTTTTATTTAGTTGCTTTATAAAGTATCGGTCTTTAGTTCGCACATATTCTTTTCGCTGCATTAAAGCATCGCACTATGTACTTGTATTGAACAATGTTATAAAAATTCAAAATAAGACTATAATAAATTAATTGTACGCAGAGCATTATAAATATTGGAAACACGTAAATATCATACCATAATAGACGATGGTTTTGGTATTGTTATAAGAGGTATATGAATTTTGTCTTACCTCAAATCTTTTGAGGACTACTCACGCACATTGAACATCCACATTATTGTTGTCATGCAGACGTGTTGCTTTTCTATCCTCTTAACTCTCCCTTAACAAATAAAAAAGAGTTTTGTCGTTAAGTGACATTAAATCATTGTAACATTGTACTACTAACTACGAGGCGGTATGGTTATACGATCTTAGCCTGTCCCTGTGGACGAATGTTACAACAAAAACAATCATTGTAAACATTTCATTTTTCAGAAATCACAAACACTGAATTCAAATTTCAAAATTTTGATTTTACGCTATGTACCCATGTGATATTATTTCTCATTATTAAATAAAGCTTTTTTTATTTTGATATTTTATATACATACTTTTGATGGAGCCGCTTGCTATTTACATAAAGAAACTGAGTATGCAATTTGTAGTTTATTATAAAAAAATCAATTACTTTTGGACGTGTAGTTTGCATAAGTTTTTTTGTTTTAGATCATCCCATAAAAGAAATTCGAGAGCGATCACTGAAGTTACTCTTGACTAAGTTACAATGTGGATGGGAAATACAAGATATTTTGGGTAGTACTCGAGAATTAATCGATAATTTATTTGCTTGGTTGGCTGTGGACCAACCACCTTTACAGAAAGATGTTTTAAAATTACTACTGCTAACAATAAAAGTGGGTTCAGGGTTATTATGTCCTATGTCTCTAGAATGAAATTATGATTCAATGACAATCACATATATTATTATTTCAGACGGAAGGGGGTGCTTATGTCGTAAAAGAGATTGGGATTAAAAAAGTTTTATCGAACCTAAATAAATTGAAAAATAAAATAGACATTGACGCGATGGATGAGCTAGAAGATGTTGTGGAAAATCTATGTTTTTTACGTACTGTGGATTCTGAAAGCTCTCTAAGAATACCACCACTTAAACTGAATGCAGTTCCTAGGTAAATATTTCATTTTATATTCTTTTACGGTAATTTTCTGTTAATTGGAACTAAAATATTGAAACAAAATATTACATTTAGAAAAATACCACAATGATAAATCATGTACTGTTGAAACAATTTAGAATTATGCATATATAAACCATATAATAACAAATAAAACGTTTAAATTACATACTTCTTTCAAACTGAATCTGCTCTGTGAAAATGTATACACATGCTTTAGAATGCAGTATAAACCTTCAAAATCTAACAATGTCAATTTTTGTTTTCAGCTCAAGTCCAAGTGATAGTAATTACTGTAACACTCAAAAAACTTTTGAGGCCACAATGACAAACAATATGGATGAAGAAATTAGAGGACAGTATGTAAGGTATATGCATTATATATTGCCTTGTATAATGTATAATATCTTGCAAATTTATAAGTCATTCTTTATAAAAAAAATTTAAATTTGATTATAGCGTAGACAGAAGTGCCATAAGATGCCTACTATTTCCATGGGTTGATTTAAGTCCATCTGACACAAAGACAATAAATTTAATAAGAGATTCATTGAAGGTGTTAAAATCTACAAGAAGATGTTGTAGATTTATCAGAGATGTTTTTGTTCGTGATTTTCCAGTCCAAATATTTCTAAATAGACCTACTATAATTAAGGTAATACATATTTAGTAAGATTATTATATTTCTACATTAGGTAACTACAGTATAAACTATATGTAACATCGCTTGATTTAACCACAAACTCCCTAAAGATTTGACACTGTATGCTTTGTTTGGTTTAGCTTTTATTTCTACTCAATGTTACACTTATGTGCTACTCCTACTTTCAATTACTATAACAAGTAATTAGATGTAACTTGTAACCTCTTGCCCCGTGCGCAAAAGCGCATCCTCCTGTTTCTCCTTGGTCCTCTCTTCTTATAAGAGGGGTACTGAGAGTGATTCCGGCTCCTGATCTTTAAGCCCCCTCTTCTTATAAGAAGGGTGCAAAGATCCCCCTCGGTTCAATTGGCTTCGCCTGGGTTCACCCCAGGCTACTAAGCCCCACCGCCATGACAAGGCTTGAACCATGGTGGGGATATCTGGCTGTCCTTAGCCAGAGTGTGCCAGCAACACTTTTCATATTGACAACCCATCTTTTAAGTTGTCCTCCTCTTTTCCTTTTGGTGTTATATCTTGGTATCTATTCAGTGAGTGTTTCTGCTCATCTTGCAGCTGGCTGCCTTAACATGTTATGCCTATTGTGTTTGTTTAGAAATTGGGATTGTGTGCATGTAAGGAGTAATGGATATTTCTGTGCTTCCACCATTGCCGAATGTGAAGGAACACTGCTGGTGCTTAGCAAGTAGGAGGAGCTGCTCAAGGGGAGACCATTGAGCTTCCTAAACTCCAGAGATGTTCCTTCACATCTGCCAGTGTTGGTGTAACAGAAAAGTCAAATAAATGTGTTCAAGTTGACATAAAGAATATAAAAATAATCATTACACTGTTTTAACAAAATTTGTTTTATTGTAACTAAGTATTAACACTCACATAAATAGACATAAAAAAGTTCATTTCCAATTTTTTTCTTTTTTGTGTTGATTTTCCTTCTTCTCTTTTAACAACTCCCTATAATGCTATAAAGTCAATAAGAACACATGTAGAATTAACACTGCTAGTTACTTGCAGTGTTTTGACCTATTTGTAATTGTGAAAAATCCATATTTGAATGATTGATTGAGATATATGAATGACGAATTGGTTGGCGGGGAACCTCCAGATGCAAGTGGTTCGTGACTGTGACCCATGGCACTCTATGGGGGGGGGGGTCTATGTCTAGCAGTAGACGTCTGCCTGCTGATGATGATTCTGGTGATGATGATATGTTTGGATTTATAGGTAAAAAAATTTCAGTACATACTATTAGTATTAACTATTTATTTTAAATTGTAAATTAATTAATTTTAATTAATATATTTTAGACCTTACTAACAATATCCAGCGGGCAGTGTGGTGGCCACCCCGAAGAAGCCCTGAGTGTATTGTTGTCTATAACACAAACTTTACACAGACAATTATTGCAACTATTTAGTTTGGATCTAATATGTCAATCACAAAAGGTAATAATTTTTAAATGTTTTAACTTTTACCACTTTCGAACATGCATCGTTCAATGAATGCAGCTTGGCCTGCCAGCCCACATTTCCATGGTGTCATGCTGTGTGTGACACATGTATTATACTCTTCATTATGCATTCAATTTATTTTAAGTAAAAATTATTAGATACCTGGCAACAACTAGGCATCATTTGAAGTGCATGTATTTAAATATATTCACTTGAAAAGTGTTTTATTCTCCATTGAGAAGCTATAAAATGAGATGTATATATAATACACATAGGCATAATTATGTGTACCTATAGGAACGCAGGTCAGAGACAGCCAGCCCTAAAGAGTGTTGTGACGGTTGCCTACTATATACAGGTTTGTGAGGGTTTCTGCCGAATAGTGGTGGATCACCATTTTTGAAGATCCTCAGGCTATGTGGTCTTGTCATCCGATAGCTAAAGGATAAGTTATCCAGCTATTTATATGTCCCTAGATTTCAGAAAATAAAGAAGAGGCGGACGATGATATTAACATAGAACTTGAAAAAACTGTAGAACACTACAGAGACATGGAGCCGCAGGATGCTCTCCTCGTACTCCGTCAGCTGCCGGTGCCGATATTTGCTCTAGATACTCTTCAAACCATATTCACAATAATGGCCGGAACAACTCCAGATGCCTCTGATATTGAATACTGTGGAATGGTATTTATAATTTCATATTGTTAGTTTTTCTCACACCCACACATGCGCACGCACTCACGCACACACGCGCACGCGCACAGGCACACCCGCGCACGCACACGCGCACACGCACTTACTCAAACGAACACACGCGCACACACACACACACACACACACACACACACACACAGACACACACAGACACACACACACAGAGAGACACACATACATACATAAACACACACAGGCACACGCACACACACACAGACATACATACATACACACACACAGACACACACATACACACACATACACACACATACATACACACACAGACATACACACACAGACACACACAGACATACACACACAGACACACACACACCCACACACACACACACAGAC
>JAFELO010000490.1:963559-984058 GCA_017140195.1 Eumaeus atala
CAAGATAAGACCCTGCACATCATCATCAGGTGATGTTGTTAAAACGTTTCAGTATCGATATGACGTCAACGGACTGTTTGTGTTTCATTAAACCTGACACTGAAATTTTTCCTTGGAAATATTTTGAAAACATTTTTTCCCCAGACAACTTGCGTGCTAATTATTAGTTTGCACGTACGTGTCTAGGACTCGCCGTTGTTTTGGTAAACAGTTGGAATATGGATATGATTTATATCATAATAACCAACCTTTTTCGAGCTGCTTAATTACGGGCCACGCATCCAATTTGGGGCCCATTCCGGTAAAGGACCCCCTTTGGCTGTGCGGTTGTTTATAGGTCTCTATTTGATAGCATTCGCTGACCCCTACCAACATACGTATGTTTGAGCGTATACACATCCTTAAGAGGAAACATGGATTCCTTCCAAGGACGATGCGTGAGGCTATTGAAATTAAAAATAACACCCAAATGTCAAAAGATGCTGCTTGGGGCCATACATATATAGTGGTACACATAGTATAAGTATTTTTTATTGTAATGAGTAACATCCGCGTAAACTTAAGGCAATGCGTGGTACTACTTCACTTCTTGCCAAGTTTAATGATCCCAGGGTCGCACAGACAGGACACAGATCCTACAACATAGATCCTTCCGTTCCGATATTTTCTTTTGAGGTGCGGAACTCTAAAATATAATATAATGGAGTTGCCGCACCCCGCATACCATGCAATGAATATTATTAAGAAACTATTTTCAGAGAATACAATGGCCTGGATAAAATCGTCGTTCATCGGCAATGACGCTGCAGTGCTATCCCTGCTCAGTGGGGACAGACTGTATCCCCACCAGTCTGCGCAAGAAGAGGTAGAACTGATGCAGCTCAGGATACTCATAGTCAGAGTGATGGCGAAGTGCATAGTCATGGTCGACAAGGACGGCGACTACAGCTGCGGGAAAATGGAGAGTCTTATCAAAATATTGTTGGCGTCTCTGGAGATCGTCGACTTGAAGAACTTTCATATGTTAGGTGAGTAATAATAGCGAGACATGTGTTCCCGATAACAAAAGTATTTACCCTAAATTATGCACATGGGTATTATCAACCCACCCCAGCTTCGCTTATGTGTAACGCAAGCCGGATTTTTGTTCTGACTGCTGCATTCTGACGGAAGTGTCCAGTGCAGCTTCATCGGTTACTATAAGACACGTCGGCCGACGATCTTGGTGAAATTATGGTCGATGGGGGGACAGACTCCCTCCTTTACCGGAGATGAGAAGGATGCATCCCGATAGCTATCTAAGATTAGCTAAAGTGACTATTATTATCTTAGGCCGGATTACTACTACCTTTACGAATTATACACAAAAAATCCTATCAGTAGATTTTGAGAACACAAAGCATTCAGAGATTTATTTTATGTATAGATGATATATTTAGCATGGCCATCTTACAATTCTGGATGAGAGAAGCAATATTATAAAGCACAAAATAAATTTTGATGGTAACGTCACCATCATCAGTGTCCGCATTTATGTCTTCTGCTGTAATACCTTTCCAATGAAAGCCAAGAAGCATTCTCGTCCCTACTCGTTTCCAACCCAGACACACTTAGCTTGCTCACTGCTAATTATTGGAACTAGGTTAGTTGTTTATCTATGGAATTGACACATCGTCAAAAAGCCGTGTGACTGCTAACCATACTGCATGACATAAAATATTGATGGGTACAACCCATCAATATTCTCTCAACGGAAGTTACAGTTTTTTAAACATATTGGGATAGTTTTAGATGGACCCAATTTTCCTTACTGAGGAAGTGATTTTTTTTTCTTCGAGTTCGAGGGTGCTCCTCCGTAACCAACTATCGGGGTGGCAACTGACGATTACAACTCTTCACAATACACTATTCACATGACCGAGAGCAATTGACAAAATATGGCCGCTACCCACCGCTGCGGCCAGATATAATTTGCGCGTATTTTAGCATTACTTAATAGCATTCACCTATCCGTAAGTCACCTTGCCATCAGTTAGACTTGCTTAGCTTATTTAACCGTTACACCATCTATATACTATATACGATCCGTTCCGGCTTCACCCGTGAATAATAGAGACCAAATTCAGACACTAATCCTATAAAATCGCTCTATTCAAGGGTCAAAACAGCATGAAAATCCGTTACTTAGACAGATAGATATTGGGGACTTTGTTTTATATGTACGATAAAAGTCTCGTATTAACCCGGTCTTTCCGTTAGTAATGGGCCAATTTTTATGAAATTAAAAACTAAAATGTACTTCGTTACATTTTATTCGGATTAAAAAAAGAGAAAATTTATGGATTTTTAACATCGGGTTTTATGTATTTCAAACTAATCCACATGTAAAATAAAATAAATTAAAATACTTATATTCAACAGACCTACCTTAATGATGAATGCTCATTCAATTTTATACTCGTGTGAAGAATATGTGCAAATAAATACTTGAGAAATGAAATGAAATGCTTGCTTTGCGTTTATCACACATCCTGCGCAAACAGAGCACACACTTGTTTACGATTCGTGTGCGTGCAAATATTAAACACTGCGTTGTTTGGTACTGCGGTCGAAAGGTTTTATACAGAGGCGCGGAAAATAAGTAAGGAGAAAAAAAGAATCGAAGAAGGAAAAAAAGGGTTTCAATGCATCTTTGCAATTTTTAGCAGTCTTAATGTTCGACACGAACACGATTAATATTTTCTACGTGTTGTATTTGTTCGCCATACAGTGAGTTCTTATTTGCAATATAGGGTACACATTTGTATAGTTTAGCCCACTAGGGTCGGTGGGGCTACTTGTGGTACGGTGGGGGGAAATTTCGTCCAATCGTTATCTTGATATAATGTCTTATCTATTAATTACCATGCACCGAAAAAGTGAACGTTATGTTATTTATTTACATATACCCACTCAAAAAGGATTGACATGATAACAAGGCTTATGTATGCCTTACAATTGTCGATTTGTTTTTACCGGGAAACCAGAATATTATTCTAATTCTAACGCGCGGCGCGGTTGCTTTTGATGTTGTACCCGGATCTAGCCATAGAATGCGTGCAAAAATGATCTAACACTTAATATTACTAATATGAACGTAAACGTAAACTTCGACATGAGTGTCTGCAGACAATTATGTCGTGTAATATAACACTGTGTGAATAAGATGTGCTAAATAGGTGTACTATATTCCAAACTAATTAATAGATATTTGTATGGAGAAAGTATTGCCATGTATTTTCCCACACGTTTATCTGTTTTTCTTTTACATGTCCTTTTTTGTTATAAGAGCATAGGTTTGTGAAACGCAAACATAAGCATCCATAGTTGTATGATCTACTTTCTTTCAAAGATTGAGCGTAGTTTTGTTAATGGGACTTTCAGTAAAACTTAATTCCAAGCATTATTTTTAGAATTTTGTGACTGTTTTCTGCTGTATTCTCTTTGCTAAAGTAAAGTAAATTATATATAGCGTATTAGCGTAAACTGTATATTCGAGAAGCGAATTATTTAATATTTAATTTAAACATAAATGATCGCTTGAACGTGGAATTCGTTATGTGATCGGGTAGTATATGCCCTTATTAGATATTAGATATACAAAATAACGTTGGGCGAATAAGTCAACGGACACACATACATTCATACATATATAATGTTAGCCATACGAAAACAGCATGACATGACACTAAAATCCTTAAAAACATCATAATACATAATATATGCCTTCTGGTGTAGTAGCCACTGTGGAACTCGTGGAAACACACGGAACTGGTTAGAAGACAATTACCGTGCAATTGCTGCAAGCAGCAAGAGGCTTTCGTCCAGCTAGGGACCAATGAGTGCTGATAATGAACATGATACTTATACAAAGCGTGCATCGTAATCCTCAGAATACTTACAGGTTATCTGAACGAGTTGATGCGCTGTATACGGTACGCGGTGTACTCACGGTACTGCGCGCTATCTGCGGATGCGCTGGTCCTGTGCCTGCGAGCGGTAACGCGCGTTCTGAGCGGGTGCGCGTGCGGCGCGGGTCGCAAGGGGCACGCGTGTCGCCTCGACGCGACACTCGCTACGCTCGCGCTCGTGAAATGTGCACACGAACAGGCTGTACCCGTACAAGTAATAATATACATCATTCATCATTTTACTGGCCTTTACACTACAGATAACTGATGTTATAGATCGCCATTGATACTATTACATATTCGGAAATTTTAGTGCAGGATTTACCAATAAGTTTACAAAAATAAAGCTCAGAACGCATGCACGGATATGTATATTTTGAGAGTTCATAATTTTCAAACATTTAAACAAAGCTTGATACATACTGTGCAGTAACGTTCCGTTTCGCTGTACGTTACTAGTAATATGTAACATATCTGTATCGTTGTACATTAGCGTTGGAGTGAGTGGTTCTGTGCGAATACGATGCGCGTGCTCGTGAGCGACTGCAGCGCGTCGCGCACGGAGCTGCGTGCGGCTGCCCTGCACACCGTAGCGGCGCTGGCGCAACACGCACATCTCCTGCCGCACATATTGCAGTGTAAATATTCTACAATATTTTATTAATATAATATATTACATACACAATAAATTTGGTAAAAAGTACTTTATATTAAAAAACTAAGCTTGCCCCGGCTTCGCCCGTGAATCAATTATACACTGAAACCTTCCTCGTGAATTGTTCTATCCATGGATGAAAACCTCAGTAAAATATAGTTTTTATATAATCGATACAGAAATACAACTTTTTGGGACATTGTTTTATAATAATAATTTTTATGTAAGAAGATATCACGTTTAATTTCAATTTATCGTTATACATTTGATAAATTTATATCAAGTCGCGGTAAATTAAAATATGTACTTATTAAAAAATAAATTCACCATAATGAAATAAATATCGGATTTCCTATCGTCATATCAGGTCGCTAATTTATAACTGTTCTTATACAGCTCCACACATAAATATTTATGATAATAATGAAACCGAATCATTTTAACAATACAGAAAGTTCATGTTTATGCGGTGTGAAAAGGAAGTTTAATGCATATTGCGCACTCGTTAACACGGAGATCGCGCAAAGTGATTCAGTTCCCAGTGCATTCTTTCCTAAAATTCACAATGTAGGTCTGAAATCATAAACATCGCATGTAAACAGAAACTTAAGTGAAGAAACAATTGTGAAGTGTTCCCGTGACCACACCCATTGTTAGGTATAGCGGGGAATCCTACTCTATCATTATGCAATATGTCATATTGATAATGATAGTCCCTTATATTGTAAGTGATTATTTAGTGTATTTTTTATTGTATACGTTTGTATATAGACAAACGATCAAGTCGGAGCCTTTTGACGACTACCGACGCGCATAGACATCTGCATTATTGTATTCATCCGAAAGCGTTACACTCCTTCCCTCTAATGGGCCACCGGCTACTGACAAACTGCATGAAACCCGACAGCATAGCTTCACTTTACGTCAGTGTCATATGAGAGAGAGGTACCTCCTCGGCCATGCTGGTAAAACTCGGCCGCAATGCAGCATGGCACTGCCTATTAGTAAGAGAAACTAATATGTAGTAAAGTGGCATATAGGTAGATTTTTCAAATTGATGCTTATCTTATAAATTTTATGCGCACTCTCTAACAAGAGATACAGAAAACCCTGGGTTTTTAATGCTGGACTCTATTTCACGTGCTGCATTTGACTTCATGCTATTTATTTTTGACGCCAGGAAACGTACTTTCGCTCCTCTTCACTGGCCCTGGTTCGAGTCCAGTGGTGTGTGGGGCTCGCGGCACATTATAATGCCGAATAATCACAAAAATCACCGCGAGTGTCTTCAATGTCGCCTTTGGTGAGACACCTTGTCCCAGAAGAACAAATCATCAGGGCACCTCGACGGCACCTTAGGGGACCGACTCCACTTCCTCAGACTGGGTCGTCCGGCACTACAGGATAACACCACCCACTTTGGGACAGTGCAATGTGGTGAGGTTCCCATCCTCGCCCCTTGCCCCATGCGCAAAAGCACCGCATCATTTTCTCCATTGACCCCTCTTCTTATAAAAGGGCAGCCCCTCAGTTCAGTTGGCTTCGCCCGAGGTGTCTTGGTTCACCTCACCATCGCCACGACAATATTGTTAGTCGTTATTTATATTTATTTTTATTATTAGAGCGAAATCCTTTTCGTGCGGTACAGTCATTAATCGGGATGGGAGCGAAATCGTAAAAATCCTACCAGGTTTCTCTCTCTCGGTCGGCTCTCTTCGGTTATACTTGGCTCGCCCTGCATTGTTAGCTTTACCTATAATTATTTTATTTTAAAATAAAAACTATTTAAATTAATAAGTCGCGCTTTTTCTATTGAGGTACTTCTGTTAACTTCATATTTTACAGTATAAATTATAACTGTATATCAAACCAGGGCCCAATGGATCCCTCATGCTGCTATTTTTTGCTTGTCTAAGGGCCACCGGTCAATCACAAACCACGACAGCCATCGCTCGCACAAATTCGATTAACCATGTACGCGAGAGGTTCATGCCTGCCCAAATTGGCTGCATAGCTGCAATGGCACTACACTCTACAATATATCTAATTAGATTCACCCGATAGGTCTGAACGGAGCATCGCTGCTCGAGTTTGCCGTGGACGCGTTCCGTTGCGGCGGCGAAGCCAACGTCGTCCGAGCGGCGGCCGCGACGCTCATCACGGTGGTTGTGGCTAGGACCTCATCACAGCCACAGGTAAGATCTTTCTTATCATCTACTATGTGACAGCTAGTACCAACACGGGACTGACGAAATAATAAAGTGGGTAATATCTGTGGCAATAGTTTGATGATGGTGATGGAATCGGGCTATAGCCGTCCACTGTTTAACGTAGGCCTCCCGCATAGAGCGCCAACCATTCCGATCCTGATCAGCCCGCGTCCATCCGCCACGTTTCTTAAGTTGTCGACTCGCCGAGCTACAGAGCGACTAGTCGAGGCGTTATGTTAGTGGCAACACTTTCAGTTGGTATAAAAAACTAAACCAAACGAGATACCGGTTCAAGTTGGAACACCCTTTTTGGGGTCCCTGAGTGATAGCAGTTTGGCAGTGGACGGAGATAGAATAAAATATGTCTCGAAGGTTAATTATTTACGTTTAGTATCAACATTCATAAAGAAGGATTTTGGATTTTCCAAACTATGGATATAGTATCCGGTCCGGGATGGATGCGAGTAACAGGAAATCGGTCGTCTTGGCGTTCATTGAAAGAGGCCTGTGTCCAGCAGTGGACCGATAGGGGTTTATGATGATGATTGTTGAAGTTATGAATGATAACAATGCAACTCATAAAGTACAAAGGTTACACGTAAAGGTTACACTATCGCACGAATCTACTATTGAATATATAAATGAGTTGGAAGTGATTCGGATGTTATCATTCGTGCTACATTCAAAGCTATTTATATTCGCACAGTGTGCGCTTTGTAAGTTATAACCAACAACAATTCTGTGTACACTAAATGATTACACATACGTGCGTTTGTGCAAGCAGCGAGACGGCTGTGATTTGTGAACGGTAACAAAACCTGCAATAACATTGGACGCGTATCGTTTTCTTCGTCTGAAGCCACGCGTTTTATGCTCAAATTCTTAGCTCGCAACAAATTCGATTAACCATACAAGTAGATACAATATCCACGTCAAAAAGACGTCCTAGCCAAATGTCCTACTTTAAGTTTGGATAGACTTTAATTTTATCATAGTTAAGGTTTAAATAACATTGGAATGTTATTTATATATAATCCATATACGGATGCTTTTTCGTAAATTTTAGACGTATTAAATTTATATGTATGGCTATGTGTATGTATGAAGACAATAGTCTTTTCAATCTAGTTATACAGTTGATCGAAGTGAACCTGCAGCAGGTTACTCTAGGTATTTTCAAAGCGACAGGGTTTGGAGATCTTCAATCTCAAAACTCTTATCTCAAAGGCAGACAACGCTCATTCAATCTATATCTATACTTCTATACTAATATTGTAATGAGGAAACGTTTGATGGTTTGTTTGTTTGCATCAAGTAGGCTCCGAATATACTGGACCGGTTTGAAAAATTCCTTTACCAATAGAATCCTACATTATCTCTAATAAACATAGAAAGAAAGAAAGGAAGAAAGTTTATTTCAGCATTACAGTGTTGGAGAAATACAAACAATAATTACATTAGTTATAACTTGAGCTATGCTGCACAGTATAACCAGTGTTGTGAGAGCTAGAATATGATGGTTACCTAAATTGATTGACCTCGTATTAAACTGAACAATAACAGAAGTATATAGATTGTCTATATAAATTTTTCTATCATTATGAAAACTTCGGTAATGTGAACAAGTGTGAAAAAAAATCATAGCAAATCCAAAGCAAATTATAGTTGCAGAAATTATTGACACCTATCTGTCCCGGAAGAGTTTGTTATTGTAACGTTTCATTTTTACGGCGCCGACGTTAACATTTATAATCTTTGTATTTTTATGAATCAATGAATTCTTTCCATATTGTGTGAAATATCCGCGCGAAGCCGGGGCGGACTGCTAGTATCTAATATAGACAGAGAAGGGAAGCCATCCTAAAACGCGTCCGACTAAGTCGAAAGAGAAAGCACATGTAGCTTACTGTAGCCTTTCTTTTTTTATTCGTTTCAATCAGCGCGATGCGCATGCGAGATTAGATAGACATAGATCTCATCTTCCTTCTCTACTAACCAACACGGACACTCACAGTCATAGGTCTGCCTATGTTTTTCCTAACTGTATTGTCTCTATGCCTGAAAATCCTCGGGTTTGCTGATGACCTCCTACTCGTTTGCTGCTTATCCTTCAAAAATAATCGGCTCGAATATTCCGGTATTTGTTTAATAAAGCTTTATTATGAATGTTAGACGCGTCACTAATAAAGCGTCTTAGTGCTTGTTTCAGCTACATTACTACTAGTATAGTCTGCCTCGTGGTCTAGTGGCTACCATGTTCAACCACAGTCGTGGGTCCTGGGTTCGAGTCCCGGGCCGGACGACAGTGTTTATGGGAAGTTAACTTCTAATAACAGTTCGAACTCAGGAAGTCGCTGGCGTCGGAGAGCATGTTAAGTCGGTCCTGCTCCTGATTTCTCTCCGGTCATGTCGGATTGCCGTCCCATCGGAACAGGAGAATGAGGGAACAAGGAGTTCATTTGTGCCTGCGCACACACTTGTGCACTATAATATGTTCTGCGCAGTTGGCTAGTCTGTATAGAGATGGTTGCCGTGGCCGAAATTCGGCTAGGACGACATTATTGTTATGCGTGTGACTTTGTGCACCTTCATATTGATACATTGCCTAACGCACAACACTAAAGTCATTAAAATCTCGTTTTATGAATAAGTTAACCTTTTCAAACCCAAAACTGTTTATTTCTTGATGTAGAGCAGGAGTAAATGTCAGAACTTCCTCTTAACACTTTTATTACTGGGCTTACGCCCATCGGATCTCATCAAAGGTCTGTGGCAGTGCCTCATATTATTTCCCTGTGGAACCCAAAAAGGACAGAAAGAGGTCCGGCAGTGTAATAACTATTATATAATTGTTCTGTGTTAAAAAGTGTTAAACCTTGATATGACTGAGACATTAAGAGTAATAACTAAAAGTTACAACACATTTCTTTTCTTTTTCACACTGATTTGGAATTAAAAAAAACTAAATATATATCGATATAGGTTTTACTTGTATATGCATATTATTTATGTTTTATCGACCGTATCAATTGTCGAGAACGATATAAGATCGGATGATGTGATAACAGCGTGAGAAATGTTATCACCCAGTCACGTGTCGGCGAGCTCAGTGGTGACATTCTGACTAACATTATTAACCTGTGTTGGAGACATAATGTGGTGGCTTTTAAGTTTTAACAGAGTTCTAATTGAATTAAAAGTCATATCTTAACACTAGCATCACTCCGCGGTTTCGCTGGCGTAACGCCGCACCTACCTGTCATGGAATATAGCCTATAGTCTCGATAAATGTGACTGACATATCTAAATTGACACCGCAAGATGTAGCCCTGATTAAATAAACTAGGGACCATATTTTTATACTACAAACGGGAATCGCGTACAATTTTTAATCGAAGTATTTACCTCGACTCTCGAACTTTCTACCGTAATGCAACGGCCGCGGTCACGAGTAGACAGTCTAGAGGTATTAAGTCCCGTTTACGGTGTAAAAATATGAATACCAAACCGTGAAAGCTTAAAACAAATTACACTAGGGAGCGCCTAGATGTTGAAATACTCTCATTAAAAAAAAAGAAACCTCAATTCGAATACAGTTCGACTGTCTTCTGATTTAACTAGCAGACTAACTTTTTGTAGCATACATATTGTTGGAGAGCTTGCAGGAAATATTACACAGTCTAAATGAATCCTCCCGTCGTATTGGTCATAGGATGAACTTGGACAAGGCGAAAGTCATGTTCAACGAACATTCGAAGTCGTCGACGAATACGTCTACTTCGGGCAACTATTGCAACAGGTAGACATAACTACGAGAAGGAAAACATTCTCACGTCGCCTATACCGCAGAGCTTGAAGACAAAAATCTTCAACCGATGCGTTCTCCCCGTGATGACCTACGGGGCCGAAACATGGCGTCTTAATTTAGCACTGGTCCGCAAGTTTGCGGTAGTTCGGCGATCATTGAATTGGGTGTTTGTTTGTCAGATAGAATTCGCAACGAAGTCATAAGGTAGAGAACTAAAGTTTCCGATATCACGCGAAGAGTAAGTTCACTGAAGTGGTAATGGGCTGGTCTTACACACAGAAGATCAGATGGCAGATGGGCCACCAAGGTTCTGGAGTGGAGGCCGCGTTTAAGAAAACGAAGTGTTGGTCGACCGTTCACCAGATGGGAAGACGATCTCCGTGCAGTAGCTGGTCCTAGATGGATGTGAGTAGCAGGAGGTCGGGCGTCTTGGCGTTCATTGAAAGAGGCCTTTGTTCAGCAGTGGACCGATAAGGGCTGATAATGATGAAATGATGAACCTTTTTATAAATAAACGAAATATCATACGTCGTAATGTGTTTGACATTGTCGCTATGAAACTTAAACAAGTTTGTTGTTACTTGCGCTTAAACATCGTGTGCGTGTCGTGAAACATCGTGCCTTAGTTAGCTTTAGTTAACTCATAGAAAATAAAATGTTAACTTCCTGCAAATCTTCTTCATATTACAATCCTTAACTGTTCCAAATTTAAAATTCCTCAAGTCAACGCAATTTAAAAAAATGGATAGGTTTCTCCTCAACGTATAAAATAATATCTTATATATGTTTATTATAACATATTATTGGAAAATGATAAGATTTTTTTTCAAATTCAACGGCTCAGTCTCATTCAAGCTTAAAATAGAATATTATCAAAAATCTGAATGACAAAGTTAAAACTATATCTAATATGTTGTACTTGATGGGCGCTGGGCATTGTTACATGAATGGATGGCCGATAATTGGGTACAAATTGTTGTGACCGCATTCGATTGTCCACGGCATATTGAAGACCACCTACGGTTTGCGTCGAGATATAAAGTCATGATTACCACAGCTCTCTTGCGTCATACAGAGCATACATAGAATGTACAATGATGTACGGTTAGGCGTTCTCGGTAGTTCCGGAAATAAATATTACTGTTAAACGACAAAGAGTTTGGAATCCGTGTTGTATGATTCAACCGTAGGGCAGCGTGCATGAGCATTACCTACTAAACAATCCTTACGTTGGCAAAAATTATCGTTGATATAATCGTCTTCATCATAATCCTTTCCATCAGCAGCCCTTTTTCAGTCCACTGCTGGACATAGGAATCTTTCAATGAACGCCAGACGACCGATTTCTTGCTCGCAGGGGATATACTTAAGTATTTTAGCGGTGATTAAGAATTATTATAATACGTAAAAGTATTGGTTTAGGTAAATGTAATTAAAGGCCTAGAGTTTTTAGAATCTGTGAATGCATCAGCCTATGAAGTGAAAGAGCGGCTCGCAGGCTCCGCCCTTTTCAGTAATTACTTAATATGACCACAGTGTAACTACATTTCATAGGCTGTGCTATGACGTCATATTTTTACGTGCAGGTTTAAAAAGGACATAATTCATTCATTTAGGTTTTGATCCTTAAAATCCTTACTATTGTTACCTACGATAGAAAGGTTTCATTAGGTTGTGAGAATACATTTTTAATTCTTTATTAACTATCTAAATTGAACAAGTAATTACGTATTTCCTTTCTGTTTTCTTTTGTGAATGAGTAGATTATAAAAGTAAACACGACCGACGCCCATGAACATCAGCTTATTCCATTTGGAATTATTCAACTCGAATCATCAGTAGCCAAGTTCTTTCCAACCAGCTTGGTACTCCCTTGCGTAGAATGTTCTCTATACATATTCTCCCGCATTTATCACGGGGAGTGTGCAGTGGAATTGTTCCGACTAATACATACTGCTGAATTTCATTACAGGACTTCGTGTCAAAATTCGAAATTTCACCGACACCGAGCGCTTTAAGCGCAATTTTTCTTTATTATTTTTTTTTGCCTCGTATGCATTAAAAACATAATTAGTATGCGTTAGCCGCATTTCGCCTCCCCTCAATGGGCCACCGGCTACCGTACGTGTACCGTACCGACCGAAGATACTACTTTACACCGGGATCATGTGAGCGACATGTACCTCCCCGGTCGTGCCGGCCCTAAAAAAACGTAAATTATTTAATTACAAAACTAAGTAATTTAAAACGTGGAACGCCAGAGATCTTTCCGCCACACTGGTGCCATTAGGCACACATATGGTAGACAGCGGGACGTTCAAAGAATTAATGATAGCTCATAGATGGAAGTGTTATGATTCATAATAATGTGATTAATGATGATGTAGTAATTGTCTATATTCCTTATCAGCTGCTTCGGCGCTTCCGTTTTAGACTCTGCTGCTAGACCGTGTCTGTGTTGGAGTAGGCTACAAGTCTTTGGAAACACGGTGGAGCAAAAAGATTTACTATATTAATTTGTTTTTATTCTTTTAATTTTATGGTTATTTATTTATATTTTTTATTTTCTGGCATACACAAACGTGTAATCAAAGTCAAATGACTATCGACACCCATTAATATTCTTTCACCACAACCAGCTACTCACAAATCACGAAATGTGATAGCTGTCACTTTATGATGGTATCAAATAAGGACACCTTCCCGGTCATGCCAGCGTCCATTAGCCATTCGCCTGCAAGGCAGCTTGGCACTACCTCTTACCTACCAAAACACATATATGGTACATTTGGTATTCCAGCTAAGCATTTGTTATGTGATGGAAGAAATTATATAGCAAACAGTCAAACGAAGTTTATTATTATTACACGATATTATTAAATCACGTTTTGTTTAGCGGTACCAAAGCCCATAATATATATAAATATCGTATGATAAGATCATATTTTTACTAATCATATCCCGCAGTTTCACCCGCGCAAAATCTATCTCAAGGGATTTCTGATATCCGTCCAAAATTTCACCGACATCCGTTTGGTAATCTTTGCGTGAGAGAGTAGCCTTGTTTAAGTTTTATTTATCAATTTCATTAAAACAGACTATCATACTAATAATTTGAAAAGGTTCCGTAGATGTGAACTTGTGTAACAAATATAAATCTCTTCAGAATCTGAATGTCTGCTAGATCTCCGTGTCAAGACCAATTGAACGAGCACACATGGTTCTGATATTTTAACAGAGCGTTCCCATGACTAACTTCCAGCTCTATCACACAATCAGACCCTGGATGTCGACGATAACTAGTGGCCGTGATGTGAAATAAAATGTGAATATGTAATGAAAAGCCTAAAGCTGGTGATACGCTTTAGGCGGTGCTCGATCAATGTCATTCCTTATTTTTTTTTTATACCGTGTGCCTAGCATTAAAAACCAATAATATTCTTATTGATTGTAAAGAAATAAACGTGTCTGTTTACTTTTTCTATACTCAGTGAAATTATTTTCAATCACCTTTTAGCAACTTACAATGATTCGTAACAAATTCGATAACACTGCTATACAGCAGCAGCAGATAATTAATCGGATTCCTGCATTATTAATTGCAAAAAAATTGTAATTTCAATTACTACTTGATCGATTTTAAATATCTTCCTCATACTTTTTTTTTAGCAATAATTAAAATGGTGGGAAATCATGCATCGCACCGCCCCTCCGAAAAAATGATACAGGCTATAAAAGGCAGGATATAAAGTGCTGTAGGCTACACTATATAGTGTAGAAACATTTTCACTTATTTAATTTTTTTTCCGCATTTACCTATAAGGTTATTAACACTTCCACACAAAATAAAGCGATCTTTATGTGATAAACAACTACGATATCTACAAATATAAAACCGATTATACCTTATAAAACTCTATCGATTATACTTACAGCGTTTAAATTTATAAGCTTTATAGAAGTCACCCTAAGGTTCGGCATGCGGGTGAATGCAAGTCATAGGCTTCGTACGTCATCGCCGTTGTGGCCTTGGTACTGTGCGTAGAGCTTATCTTGCCGCTCGCCATAGTCTATACTCTATACTATACGACTGCACGATGCTCGATGTCGATAGCTCATTCGACTTCTGGCCGCAGTCGGCACCGCACGAGGTCGCTCCAGCACAGACGCCGCGAGTGCATTGTTTACAAATAAAACTTGTGCTGTTACGTAGTTTCTGTTTATTTGTACTATTACTATCTCTGCATAAATACCGTTGACTAAATTTTTATCTGTGAAAATGACTTTGATCCTAATTTTATTTGTGATATTACTTTCGCTTTTGTTATTGCTAACGATTTTCCATTATTCCACGAATGGCAGAAAATATTGGCTAAATAAACGAGTGCCGTATAGACAGCCGTGTCCGATTTTTGGTAACTTTGGCGCAACATTTCTTATGAGGACCAGCTATACTAAAATGCTCCAAACATTTTACGATAATTATCGGAATGAAAAATATGTTGGGATATTTCAGGCGAGAAGACCGGCTCTAATGCTGATAAACTTGGAATTAATCAAAACGGTCATGTCAAAAGAATTTCACAATTTTACTGATCGGATTTCGGTTTCGACGGACACGAAACGTGAACCGCTGCTACGGAATTTAGCTAATATGAGTGGGGCAGAGTGGAAAACGATGAGGCACATTGTGACACCAACTTTTTCTTCAGCTAAGATGAAGGCTATGTTCCCATTGGTTGCAGAGTGCACGAAAACATTAAAAAATGCTTTGGATCAAGAGTGCGTTGATGATATTGATGTGCCAAAGTTAATGACACGATACACTACAGACGTTATTGGCAGTTGCGCTTTCGGAGTCGATCCGGGATCCCTGAAAGATGCCCAGTCCCCGTTTTTAATTATGTCGCAAAAAATGTTTAAAACCGATCGTTCAACAATACTCAAGCGGTACTGTCGTACGTTTTCCCCGAGATTATTCAAATTATTGAATCTCAAATCATACAGTGTGGAAGTCGAGTATTTTTTCACCAATATTATAAAACAAGTTTTGGATGAAAGACGTAGTACAGGCAAAGAAAGGAATGATTTTCTTCAACTCATGCTAAACGTACAAAGTAATGATAAGGATTTCTTCATGACCGACGAGTTGATTACTTCGAATTCCTTCATATTCATGCTGGCTGGCCTGGAGACGACCGCGACCACATTGTCGTTTTGCTTATATCATTTAGCGAAGGATCAGGATCTGCGGGAGAGGATTAGAGCGGAGGTAGCGGAGTGTATAGAGAGGCACAGTGGATTGAATTACGAAGCAGTTTGTGCAATGCGATTGACAATTCAAGCATTTCACGAATCTTTACGAATGCATCCCCCGACTCCTCTTACTACGCGACTCTGCACGTCGCCATGTACCATTCCTGGCACAGAACTGAACGCTAAAGTCAGAGACGCGTATCTTATACCGATTTACTGCATTCAGAAGGACGAAACACACTTCCCTAGTGCGGACAGATTTGATCCGAATAGGTTTGCGGATGATTTGAATCCCAGCGGATTTTTTGCCTTCGGAGATGGACCTAGGAGCTGTCCAGGTAAGAAAATTGTTTTTATATTGTTGTAATTTTTCATTGAGATTATTATTATTTCAAGGAAATTATCGCTTAGAATTTATATTATCAGAAAATTGTATTATTATCAAATGTTTAACAATGCATAAACATTTACAGCCGCTATGAATGATTACTTTTATCAAATTTATTTGTTTCTCTTTGCAAACATTGTTGAGACTTTTTTTGTTTAAATGTTTATAACACCAAACATCCCGAAGTAGTGATGATTATGATTTATTGAAGTGTTTACAGAAGTCTCAACAATGGCGTGATATTTTTGCCTTAATTTGTTATTGTATACAATTTATTCTCAGCTCTGTTGCACCATACAGAACAACATTACTGTTCCGACGGATGAATATTTATTTGAGTTATTTTTACAATGAGAACAATGAAATCAAAACATTTGAGTTCCAGGCTTTGTTTCGATTGATGATGTAAACATATCTAATAACATTGTGATGATCAGTGGTAAGAGATAGCGCCACGCTGCACTGCATTGGGCCGACACGACCGGGGAGGTACACTCACATGATACCGGCGTAAAGTGACATCAATATGTCGCGTATCGTGCCGTTTGTAAGTGTAACGTATCTGCATAAGCATTAACTTTGCCGATGTTAATGGGCATCGGAAGCAATCAAATGGCTCCGATTTCTGGTCCTCCTGTGGTAAAAAATACTACCGAACTGGAATAATCCGGTCATATTTCATTTGTTATTGTATTTTTGGTTGCAGGAGCTAGATTTGCCCAGCTGATGTTTACTGCGGGATTGGCAACCATTCTGCAACATTACAACGTGGAGCCTTGCGCTAAAACAACGACGTCTATTAACTATGACCCTCGCAGCGTCATGCTGAAGAACGTTGGCAGCATTTGGGTTAAATTTACACCTCACATGAAGCCATAGAAATATTATAAGTAATAATGATACGACTATGCTAACCATATCTTTGATCAGTTCCGGATTAATTTGGGACCGTAGGGCAACCCAATCGAGGCCAAAAACAATGATTTATTGCCAATAGGTTTTATTTTTAGTAGAGTGATACCCCCTACTGAAGTGGATCTAGACAGTGGCCTAGGGATTGTCCACAACTGCTCTGGGTTCGTGCTAAGGTGAACTACATTGTCATAAGTGAACATCAGCAGAGTTACCCACAACTTATAAATTAACTTATAAAAATACACAATTTATTTAAACGGATAAAGCCCTATACTTAAAGTATATAGAGAGCATTTAAACATTATGTGACTTAATTTATAATTACATAGATGGATTCAATGTGTGCGAAAGTTTATTTATATTACAATTATATACCAGGGAGGTATAATAGTAGGCCTAGAGAAGAAAAACAACAAATTTGAGAAGCTGCGATTCATTTTTCAACATTATCCCTTTTAGATAGACGCACTTGAGATGTGCAAAGTAGGCAGTTTGCAGCGGAATTGGGCTGGAACGACCGGGGAGCCTCTCGCTCACTCGATCCCGCCGTCAAATGACATCTACGTGCGGTTTATGAGTAGCCGGTGGCCCATAGGGGGAAGGATGAAAAGAAAGGCAACGCACCTGCATAGTAATTATGCTGATGTTCATGAGCGTCGGT
Source organism: Eumaeus atala (assembly GCA_017140195.1). NCBI lineage: Eukaryota > Metazoa > Arthropoda > Insecta > Lepidoptera > Lycaenidae > Eumaeus > Eumaeus atala. Next base: position 981,403 of record JAFELO010000490.1, read on the forward strand.
AGTCTTAGAAGGGCTCTGATTTCTCGTTTGTCCCTCGCTATACTATAAAGAGTAAAGTTAGCTGTAGTCCTGTAACGGTGCTAATTGTGGAAAGTTACTGCAGTAATACTACAGTAATGTAATTACAGTACATTTACTGCAGTAATGTAATTGCAATTACATTTAGGTTTATAAATACCCTACTGAGTTTAGTAAGAGAATTTTGTCCAAATTATTCTCTACAAAATAAGCCAGTAATATAGTATTTTTTTAAATTAAAACTTATTAGAACGTGCCATGATATTATTCTTCTCTGTAGGTATTTACAACCAGTCAATTGTTAATCGTCAGCAGTTTTAACGTTGTTTTTATTAAAAAATAGTAAATACAAGAAATATATAATTTTAATAAAAATAGTAAAAACTGTGCATACGGATATCCTCAATTGGATCATTAACAAAATTGCGAATCGATTTACACAACACACTTGGTTGAGATAAAAAAATAGGAATTTCATACAATTTTGTATAGAATAAAATATGTGTAAGTATTATATGTATGTTCCTGTAACTTATGTGTGGCTGCGTAGCCCAGGAAAGTAGAGAAACGTTTAGAAATATACAATTTTATAAGTTTATTGTTCACTCTTCTTGTTTCTTCACAAGAGTAATGAATGTGGAGGAGGCACGGCAAGTATGTAGGGATCGTGATGTATGGCATTCCGTTCCCTCTGCCGACCCCGTTAGGGAGCCGGCGTGAAGATGTGTTGTTGTCGTTTACTCTTCGTGACTTGCCCATTTGTGTTACCACAACAGATACATATGTACACACAATAAATGTGGTGGATCCTTTTTGGATTGTACTGCCTTCAATAAACAGTTTATATTTATTTCTTTTAAAACCATAATTATATGTTAACTTATTTTTAATTTTTAATATGTGGAAGTAAAAAATATGGAAAGATTTAACATTATAGTGCAAACTGTAATAAAAACAATAAGTATTGTCTAAAAATAAATCCATGTTGAGATGCGACATTGCAACCTCGGCTCGGCGAAGCGAGGCCGTCTGCGGTGAACCCATGAAATTATGTACTTAAGAGAATTTATGTTTTGGCCCGAGACTTAAACGCTGTGGAACTAGACCCTTGGGAATTTAAGATTTCTTGGCTCCGCTTTCTGCTAAAAGAAATCATATTCTAATAAAATAATTGAATATTTAGAATTCTTGCCAAATTCTCTGATTCTAGATCACCGGTATTAACCGTTTGTTTTTTGACAGAAAGTCGGACAGACGGAAAACAAAGTACCAACTGATACCACAGGGGTTCTGTTATTTTCTTCTAAGATACAGAACCCTAAACTTGTGGTTCATTTTATCGTAAATTCGTTGTCATCTTTATTGACTTTCGAATTATATAGAAGATACTTTGTACTCGTTTTGTTGATCTGGATCTTTGTATTACTTCCTTGTAACTAACACTTGTTTCTACCACATTTAAAATATTTTATATAAAACTAGCGATCCGCCCCAGATTCGTACGTGAATAACAAGGGCCGCATTGCTACCTTTGCCCATTATACACAAAAACCTCGCTTTTTTTCATTATCAGCCCACTGCTGGACATAGGCCTCATTCAATGAATGGAAAGACGACCGTCCAAAGCTTCCATGGGAATCGTTATATCCATTGGTGAAAACCGCATTAAAATCCGTTGCGTAGTTTTGGAGAAAATCGATCACATCTATCTGTAGATGTAGATCTATCTGTAGTCAGTTTTAGTGACACAAGTGTTATAATATGTAGTTTTATATTTCTTTATTAGTAGATTTGTAGTTCTTTACTCATATTTAGACAACGCAGGAAACTTAACTTTTTAATTTGTCACTACATGTAGCTATAATAATATGTATTTGGTTTCATTTGTACGTATGTACCACATTGAAATAGTGATGGGAATGAACTGTTCTTTATGTAAATCAAGTTTTCGCACGTCGAATGTTTTGAATATGTTGTGTTGTGGCTCTTGTCTTCATCACAAGTCACATAACACAACTGACTGAATTGTTTATTTAACATATTCGTATATTATATGCCCCGGAATTTCGAATATTAAATAAGTGTTGAATAAATATTTTAATCATGGTTTTAATTATTATTTAACATGTCATCAAACATCATAAGCCCTTTGATCTCCTTGTGCACTCCTCGACATTTTCAAAAGGACAAAAATTATTATTCAAGAAGGAGGATATAATGTTGTGATGTTCACTTATCTGAGTTATCGAACTGGTTAGGTCTTTTGGTTATTAGCTACATATTTTACTGTACTTTAAATAAAACGCGATTTACATTTTAAATGAAAAATAGTCCAATGCGAAGTCCATAGATATTATAAAAAAAATGTAATCATACCATACGATGGTTAGTTTTATTGTAAACCATGTTTGACGCTTTCGCTTTCGAAAGCTTTCCTCCCCAACAGAATCTTAAACCCTGGAATTTTGAAACGTTAAACGTATGGTTGGTGGGATATTCCTGACACCTACTTACTGTAAAAGTTAGCAGGAACTGGGAGTTGATACAAGCTCGCGAATTGTTAACAATACTAGACATACATTAACGTTACTGTGTAAAATCTAATACGTTTACATTCCAAGTAGTTAAGTACTCTATA
>JAFELO010000490.1:984225-1016313 GCA_017140195.1 Eumaeus atala
TACGTAAAAACATTAATATTAACAATATTTTCAGTAGAATAAAAATGTAAAATACTGCGATCAGCCTGTTTGCTGAAACACTAATCATAGCGCATGACGTCACGAATAATGATTCAGCACAAATCGCCGTTCAGTTCTAACTTCTCTGAACCCAGTCCAAATTACTTGAACGTGACGTCAGATTAACGTCATAACACCTACAAGCGTCTTGGTTCCTTTTGTAGACAATGCAATATTGTAAATATTGCATTTACTTACAATTTTGAAAATTTGTACATATATTTAAACTTGTTTTATTGCAAATAATGTTGCAAATAAAGTAGGATTCCAAGGCCTGCCGTCTTACCTATTGTATTTTTTTTAGTGGACCATTGGAGGGAAGGAGGGGATCATACTTCACGTTTGCCCCTCTCTCTAATACTATAAAACAATCTTCACACGTTTTCCTATATTAAATATCTAACCATCTATATCTGTACATTTTATAAAAGAAAGTCCCCCAAACACCATATGTTTGGATGTGATCCATTTCCTCCAAATCCGCTGAAGGGATTTTTGTGCCGTTTACAGACGTGGATAGAGAGATTCCCGAGGAAGGGTATTTTAAGGAAATTGATTTAGGTAATAATTTATTTATACACGAAGCCTGGTTTGATCGTTAGTTACTTATATTTTTGTTCAGTCTGTAAGGAATCTTGTATGTACAAGTTTTACTCGCATTCACGTGGGTTTGTTATCTGAACATTGAGTATCCAGCGATTTCGGAGTTCAAACAACTCTTATCTCAGACAATTGTACATCAAACGTTTCTCTTTATTTATACACATCCAATCTTCATCATCAGCTTTTCTTCGTCCACAGCTGAACAGGGGCATGACATTCATAACACGCCGAGATGACAAACCGAACACGAGAAGTACGTTGTCTGTAAAAATCAACTATCTAACTGTTGCGGTTCATGAGAGCTTGTTGACAGACAGACGAACAGACGGATGACTGAGAGTCTCGGTAGGGTCCTGCTTTTACCCTTTGGGTACGGAACCCTAAAAATGAGATCTCCGTTATTATTGTAAAGTTGTATTTACTAATTTTCAGATCACAGAAAATGAAGTTCTCCAAACGATAGAAGAAACTGGTTTTATAGAAGAATGTTTGAATATTCTAATTGACTTTTCTAAGGAAAGTGATTACAACGAGCCCATTGGTAAGTACCAGGACAAGCTTACGGTTTTTCTATCAGAAAACCAGAATCGAATTTTGATTAAGCGGACTACATACAATTATATGGCAGTATATATTTATATCATAACTTCCCTCGCGTAAAGTCTATATATTAATCGGAAATGGACTGTGCAAAGTTTCAACCAGACACATCAGAACCGGATAGTAAACTATACGTGAAGGAATATTTGATAATTCTCCTTCGCACATTTTTGTGGACCCGGCTCAATAAAGGGATGAAAAAGGGGCGTTCAAATAAAAATCTATGATCGTATGTTGTAATTTAAATTGAGCCTAGGAAACAAGTTATCTTTATGTTATTTTTTTACGCTTACGAATGTCGACGCTTACAAATTTAATGTCGATTTATCTGTTTTTGGCGAGCATATTTCGGCTAGGGTTGCAATTTACTGCACTCTCCGACAGTACATGTTGTATACATCTGACTGTATTTGCTATAATATGACAAGGGTAACAGCTTACAACTAACAATTATAGTACCTCGTGTCGGCTCAGTCGTGACCAGGGCTGGTGTCGAGCAAAGATATGTCGTCGTAGTACCTATTGTATATCATCTAACCGAAACACCCCCAAATGAACTAGAACACCATGGCTCCTACCTCTAATATCCTGTTTTAAAATATATATAATCCGCTGCCAAAGTAAGTGGAATAAAAATAATCGCTTTTAGATTTTCAGATCTAGAAATAAACGAATATCATAAATTTGCTATCAATAAAATGTTTAAGCAGTATCCATCACTGTTAGTATCAGAGTTCCCTTCCTTTAGGTATGATCATGTCCTATATGCATAGTGGAATAGAAAAATAAGGCCTTTCTATTGCGCTATCTCGTTTTTCTTCTACTAATATTTATTAATTTCTATTATTTTATATTTCATATTTTGACACATCTGCCGCATCTCTGAGGATTTCTGGGCCTAAAGAATACATAGCTTTGGACCTCTCAGTCGCAGCCCCCTCGTTAGCCAGATGAGTTGGAATCCTTTCGAAGGGATAGGCCCAATATAGCACTAAAAAGAACGATGTGAAGAGACGTTAGGCTAATAATAATAATTTTTGAAACGGAGCGCAGGAATCAGAATCTCACAAGAGGAACAATTAAGGAATATAATACTGACGGAATAAATTGTCTTTCCAGAACCCAATGTTCCCATGTCTGTTTTTGAACGGGAGCCTGAACTCTCAGTTCGCGCTGAAAAATGTGACATTCGACTGTCACCGAGATCAGTATTCCATAAGCCACCTCCCACTCCGACGCTAGTTGCTGCTGTGGCTGATGTTATCCACAATCTATCCACTTACAAATGCGCAAATGTGAGAACTTGGAACGAGCAAGGAGTATATAGAATGCTATTCAGGTAACTGCTGAGGAGTGGTCTAATTACTATAAGATATAAATGCTTCGTGGATCATATTCATGAAACTGTATTTGTACATATCGTTACGTCCTTAGTAAACATTATGTTCTCAGAGTAACAACAAATGATTTATGCCATTGTCGCAATTAAGACAAAACAATGTCCTACTTCAGGTTCTCTCTCGTAAAATTATATGCCAATGATTCCTTCAAGTTTTACCTTCTAGTCTAACATTTCTTACTCAATTTAGACTAGAAATTGGAGAAATGACGTATAGATATACCCGCAACTGTAATAGGAATAAGGAGATAATCACTGATATTGGTATTAATGTTTTACTTCTACAAGCGTAATTGCTGGAGACCTTATTTAATTAACACCAAGATGTATAACGTAATAATTTGGTTTCATAACACTAATACAATTTCAGATGCGCCTCATGGATGAGTGGCGAGGCGGGCGTCTGTTGCCGCGTGCGCGCCGCAAGTTGCCGGGCGGTGGTGGCAGCCGCGACCCACAGACGCGTGCGCGCCGCGCTCGCTCACACCCTAGATTGCTTGCATGACTTTATACGCACACTTACAAAATCTATGGAAATATCAGGTGAATTATCTATAACTTCTATCGCAAATTCGACATTTTCAACAGGGAAGAAGGTACTATGTTCGAAAATAGAATTTATGACAGATCTGCATATTTTGATGCCCCTAGTTGTTAGTGTATATCTCCATAACTACCAGCCTTTAAGAGTTAACGAATGCCCCTTCAAAAGTGTCTAGTTCAACCATATCCGCTTACCCACCTTTTATCAGCTTTATCATCATTATGGAATGTAATTAAAGAATTTATTTTTTATCTCAAAAAGGATACAATGTTGAGGATAAATTTAATTACTTGATTAGGGTAATAATGATTGGCGAGTCATTGATTGTTTTATACCGAGATTATTTAGAAGTACATCGATAGGGAATTTATTGATAGTGAGTAACAATGACCGAGCTTAACTTTTGTGAAACTATAACAAGTAATCTTTATTTACAGTGGATTACTATATGGGATTATCTGCGCGTACGAACTCCCTGTATTTACTGGCGACGTTGCTCGAGGACAGTTCCGCTAGAGACGTCATCTGGACTGAGTTCAAGAGAGAGCAGTCGGAGCCATTTTTCAAAGTGCTTTTGGAAACTCTACATAATGAGAATAAAGGTATTAATAAAGGATTCTACTGACGTTTTATACTCTGCCAAATCATTTAGTTCTGTAAGTTGCAATAATGTCTAACATTGCACACTTGAAATTGAGTTATTGTAATACGTTGGGCTGTCTAGTAACATATCGGTGCATTAAACGAAAGTATCTTCATTAAAGAGTTTATAGTAAGAGGTAGTGTAGTGCTACTTTAGAGCCGAACTGGACCGGCACGATCGGAGAAGTAATCCTCGCTTACATGATGCCCCCGTTGAGGGATAGATGTGCTGGCGCGTTCCGCGCGGTTTGTGGATAGCCGGTGCTCCACTAGAGGGACGGCGGAAAGGAGGGCAACGCATTTTAATCGGAATAATGGAGATTGTTTTTTCATATACTTTAAAATTAAAATATTACAGTATTCCATGACATTATAGATGTAAGCGATGTTTGTTTATCGCTATTGCTTACAATAAAGTGATGTCATTCGATTGTGTATCAATTTCTAGAATCACAAGAAGCCGCGATATATCTGCTGACTGTCATGACTAGCTCTATGATAAAGAAAACACAAAAAGACACAACCAAAGATGAAGACGTTATAGAATTGTTTGATAACGTGAAATCGGTGGGCGAAGCGATCACGGACCGACTGAGCGCGGGAGATAATGAAGATTTGGAGGATTGCCAACCGCAGTACATGGCCGAGAGCTACTGTAAAGTTCTCATGAAACTATTCCATGAATACTCGGGCGGCAACATTTGCTACTCTAGTCAAGGTAAATCACCTGTTTTTAAAAAATTCATTGCATAGAAGACCAAACGAGCTTTCGGGAGTCTTGTAAATCAGCTTAAGCAGATGTTACATATGGTAAGAGGCATTGCCATATTTTTTTTATAGAATAGGGGCAAACGAGAAATCGGAGTCTTTGTACGACTACCGACGCCCATGAACATACACATAATTACTATGCCGATACGTTCCCCCTCAATGGGCCACCGGCTACTTACAAAACGCGACACTGAAGATCGACCTTACGGTGATATTATGTGAGCGTGAGGCCGGCACGACCGGGGTACCTCCCCGGTCGTGCCGGCCCAATTCCGATGTACTGGATGTAATGTCATGCCCTATGCATGGCACTACGCTCCTCCTGTGCAGCTAGGAACTGCCTCTCGCTAAAATTAATCCGGCTCAATTCGGCAGCAGTGCAGCATGGCACTCCAGCCGAATTGAGCCGGAAGGACCGCTCTTCTGGCTCACATGATACAGCCGTAAAGTGACAGTCCCTTGGAGTGGAGGAGGAAAGACGGGCACACAGCTATATGACAATTGTGCGGATATCGTGTGCGTCGGTAGTCGTCAAAAGATTTCGATTTCTCATTGGCTCTTTACATTTAAACCATCCGGCCATCAGAAGTGTCACAACTTGCTCGAATGATTTTGAACAATATGCTAAGAACAATTTACATACAGATCATTCAAGTTAACAACATACAATAATTATTCTTGAATTAGTAACATACAATCACTGAATATTTTAAATAATATAAAAAATGTAATGTGCTTAAAAAAAATTATACTGCTACTTAAAAAAATATACGTAGATTATTAATTTATTATTTAACATTTTAGGTTGGATTAAGGTATATCATGCCAAAATTTATCCAAGGTCAGCTCTGATATTTTAAAACGCTTCTGGGGTAATATTGGCCCGCCACCGTCGAATGTCGGCTATACATTAAAAACCAGCATTTTTTACCTTAGTTTTGCAGACAAATAGATAAAATAGAACTATCCGTTGATATCTTCATGTCCGTTAATATCTTGGGCCGCTTAATTATACCGGTGGCTTATTAGATTATTCAAGTGGGGTCAATAACAAACTCAAACCGTGCTTCACCCACAGTATCATCTTAACGGGCTTTCCCATCACTCGCTCCCATTGCTGCTTATCTTGTCTTGCCCTTGGATTGACAGCGGGACCTACGACCCTTTGATATGATCTCAGGGAGCCCGAGGGAAGAGCTAAAACTGTCCCCACGGGACCTGCAACGAATTTAATTGGAAGAAAATAGAAAGAGTAGGAAGTAATTCCAATTTTACACCTACTTTCGATCAGTACATGATAGTATATTTGTATCAGTTATCTAGTTATAACAAGATTTGTAGGTAATATAATGTTTCTGGTTTATTGACAGATGAGCGTTGGCGGCGCGTATGTGCTTGCCTTGCGGGCGTGGTGCGTGTGAGTTTGCGCGCGCGGCTCTACGGCGCTCACCGCCGCCTGCCGCGCGTGTTGACCGCGACGCTGCAACGTCTCAGAGATGCGCTCTCGCTGCAAGGCAAAACAGCTGATTGCATACGGAACTCTAACAACGTAATTTTGCTTTTATCATAATTAACCTTCTACCGGTGCCAAAAATATTTGTCTATGTGACGAATATTTTATTATAATACTAGCGTAGCTTTGCCACGTTGGCCTTTATATACGATATAACTGGCAGATAACATCGCTCGCCTCAGTAGGCCTTATAGTCAGTGTGTTCGTCACAAGCATTTAGTTTTTAAAGTTTCATTCGCGCCGTGGTTTTATAAAACCACATCATTTGACCGATTGGCTTAATGTTACAGTCATTTTTTACTATAGCGATGTTACGCTAATAGTAGTAGTTTCGAAGGTCTCCCAGGTCATGATGTTTATATGTGTATAAATATTTTTTTTTTATAAAAATCATATTATACATTTATTACATTTATAAAAGGAAATATTTATCACAATGTCCTTACAATAATCAGTATGGGCTAGACTAAAGTGATGATGATCAGTTCACAAATATTATTATTATTAGTTTTTACCTGACTGCACTACCCAAAAGTGTTTATTCCTATATGTCAGTCCAAAGATCAAACAAGCAATTTTGATGATTATTTTATAATCCTTTCACATCACACCTTTCACTTAATACAAAATATGTTAATTTTATATAAGGATCCGATTTTGGAGACTCTATATTGGATGCTGCTTGTGACGTCGAGCCTGGCGGCGGACTGCCGCGTCGTGAAGGAGGCGCTGTGCGAGGAACGCGTGGAGACGTCACTGACGCGGTTGTGGGCGTGGTGCATGATGACGGACTCGCTACGGACGGCCCTGCTGCAGCTGCTGCTCAACCTCACCAACGACTGTCCTAAAGGTATGCTTTTAATAAGTGAGCCTGTCGAAGCTTCGTGGATGCTTATCAAGCCACATTCACACAACTGGAACATAAGGTATTACTGAAGTACGCAGAGTTAGTTGGATAAATGAAGATCAAAATATGGTAATATACTAGAATGTTTATGTATCTTTTCGTATATATTTCACTTAGTTCCTTTTGTGTGTAATGATATACTATTTTATTTAGTTGTTTATATATTACAGCTTGGGCACGCATGTGTGTGTGCGTGTCAGGGCGCAGCCTGGCGGGCGAGGCTTGTGCGTTGGCGGCGCGGGAGGCGGCGCGTACGCGGTCGCACACGCTACTGCCGCTCGCTTTCCGCGTGCTCGCCAATTGCTCAGCTCACCATCATTGCAGGGCCATTATTGTTAAAGTACGTCAAATGAAATTATTATAAGTCCTAAGGTGTAATTCGGATAAGCATGACATAACTTTTGTTTTCCACTGCAAGGAAGATAACAAACGGATTACCGACTGACCGATATACGGACCGCCCTCCCGACCGACTGACCTCCCGACCGACCGAACTCCCGGCCGGCCGGCCGATCGACATGTTGACCGATCGATCGATCTAGCATCCGAACGACCGCTGACAACCGACCAACTGCACGAGAGACCGAAGTATCGACCGACATTATTTAAAATTAGCTTAGAACTATTAACATTGAGGATTTAGAGAGATTAAGAAGACATGGCGTGGCTGCCTCACACCAACTGTTATTGATTCGGGGCTATGACTTCTCAATTTGTAACAGACAATCATCGTCTTATTTACAGAGTGAGGTCGTGTCCTGCGCTGTGCGTTGCAGTACGCGCGGTTCGGCGGAGGCGGCGGCTCTGTGTACGGCGCTGGCGCGGCACGCAGATGGCGCCGCGGCGCTACTGGGCGCGCTGAACGTCGTACCGCCGCGCCGCCTGCTGCCCGCTGTGGCGCACGCAGCCCACCACCAGCGCCAGCAGTGTCTGCACTCGCGTTGAGTACCTTCTAGCATCTCATGAGCGCTATCATACTTTTAAGTTCTTTACGGATACATCTATGACACAAAGTGTAGTCTATTCCAATAACTAGTGAATGCACTTTTACAGGCTCTAACAACTCAGCCTAAACACATTCCTCGTTTTATAATTGTATATAACACCATTTGATTTTTATTATATACTTGATGGGCATATCATAATTGCAGCCGGATTTGACACTATATCGCACTATACCAGGCGCGGAACGTGTATTAGATATAATATTTATTACATCTAATTACTTTATTTATTTAAAAAATGAATTATATATTATATTTTAAACTTAAGACCTTTATACCTATTAAAATATATGTTATTCAGCATTACAGATAAGTACATATTTTACAATTAAATAATTTTAAAACATAGCTGTATAGCTGTATAGTAGGCGTACTTCATATGACATAATATGGATTATTTCGAAGATTAACACTATTAACCTCCTTCACCCCTTCCCGACATCATGCCTAGGCATGCTAGACAAAACGCGCTAGCACAGCTGAGGTGTCAAGCTGCAATGCAGCATGTCACTACCACAAAACTAAATGCAAATTCTCTACTACATTCGTACTCTACATCCAGAGAAGTGAGCGGTGGGTGGCAGTCTAAAAAAATTGTCATTTTGTTTCAGCGGATATTTTGGAACTACTGGCGAGCTCCCTGATGGCGGGCGACGTATGCGAGGCGGTGTCGGCGGCGCGTGCGGTGTGGGCGCTGGCTGCCAACAACCACAGGGTGAACGTTAATTCTGTGCAGTTGCTTCTGACGGACTTTTGTGTTACAGATTTACCCACTATTTAGTAACTGAAGAACTCTGTTGATGGTAAACTAGTAAAACGCAGTGTCGATACATCTATATGTAAGGTAACACTCTTCCGTTACTGAGTGACAAATTAACTGACAAAAGAACTGGAATAGCGAAATAAATACAGATATGTCTGAAACTGTAGGAAAAAAAGTTACAAACAGAAACGTTATATAAGTGTATACTGGATATAATTCTGTAACAGATTTATTGTATAACACTCATGAGATGTAATGTGTACAGTTATCAAGTTGTTTTTGATTCCTAGTTCGTGATGTATGTGTTATTCCAGGCGAAGCTGATTCTACGCAGCAGTGGTATGGTGTCCGCCGTGCAGTCCGCCGTGCAGCGCCTGCAGCGGCTGGAGCAGACCGGTGGCGAGGCGGAGCGAGCGCTGCAGCTGCTGAACTACACACACACCGTGCTGCAAGCCACCTGACACAAACTAATTAAAGTTATATTAAAAGTAATTATACATCGAATATATTTGTCAATTGAATTTTTGTATTTTTATTGCCGTACATGTTTTAATGAGACATTTGCTGGCCTTGACGAGATGGACCTGTGAAACCGCTTCAGATTTCATTCACTAGTTTTTGCATACTGTACGCAGGTACAGACGGACGTGAGCCGCGTACGTCGTGTTAGTTAAAAAATCTTCTATGTAGAGACATAAATTTGTTACAGTTTTCTTTCAACGATGAAACCAATAACATGACAATCCAAAGTTTCCAAACAGGACTTCAAAAAAAAAAGAGATGGCAACCTCTAAATACGTATAAGAAGCACCGCCCCTACTGTATCACACTGTACGCATGCGATAGAATTTTAGAATGAAAGGATGGCATAAGGACCCGTATGCGAATGTATTTACATATATTTTATTTTATTATAATTAATCCCCATCCAGTGTCACCCGTGAAGAGGATAGCTTCGAAATCGGTCAAGCTGTTCAAGCTGTAGCGGGAGCATGGAAATCTACTAACACATGCATATGCTCTTAAAACATTTCGCAGTCATAAATAGGCTATATATTTACGAGTGAGTTACCGTTCATACCAAGAAAACAAAACTAAAAACCTTAACTAATCTTATCCAATCGTAACCGGCTATTCCAAGAGTAAAACATCTTGATTTGAAATACACATATACATCGAAGTTAAATTAAGTTAAAACTTAATTTAACTTTGGGGTAAACCAGTTAAAATAGCACGAAGAGGGTACAGTATTTGACTGAAACGCGTCAGTTTTTATAACAAAATGTTAAAGTCGTTTACTTTTTGGTTTACCTAGCCTTGGATAACTCGTACAAACTGCACGAAAGCGAGCAAGAGAGAAAGGGCGAGAAACAGTGAATAACGCTACAATAGTATATGTCTGTCTATTCCTATCGTCTAACAAATCTGTCGCAGACTTGACACACGTTACACTTGTATAAATATCTCCAACATCTCCGTGGTCTAACAAATCAGTCGCATCCTATAATAACGCTAGACACGTGTACTCTGTATCCTTCACTACTTTCTGTGGAAGGCAAATTGGTAGGCCATTCAATGATACGGACTATTTAGTGCCGTCGTTAAACATAATTAATTGTACAAAATTTTTTGCGAAAATACTGTATTTATCAACTGTAACATTTTCTCCAGTTCCATTTTTTGCCATCTAGCCACGGAACCCAAAACAACATCTATTGTTTCGATCTTAGTAGGAGAGGAATATCATAACTGTAGTTCTTTGGTATAGAAGAACCTGCAGACCACTGACAGCAGCTAGTAACAGCGCTCGTGTCCACGGTTCTGCGGTCACATCTTCCTATTTGTGCAAATCAACGTCTAATTTTAATATATAACTTAATCATTAACTACAATACTTGGGTAAGTAGAGTCCTACTGGTCGTAGCGTTGTGGTCCTTCCTCACGAGTGTAGCCGCCATACGAAAACAGAGAGAAGTAAAATTCTATTCAGAGGCCTTTGACTTGGTATAATTTTGAATAATAATGACACTCAGATTTGTTTTATACATACATTTGATTTTTTTTTACATACATGCAGCAATTGCTACTTTTGCTACGTGGTTTCGCCAAATTACTTTTGCAAAAATAAATTGTGTTCACAATCACATTGTGTTAAAACATTTTCAGCAAATACCCTCTGACACGACGGGGCTCATCCGGTGTAGGGATACGCAGACGCCCCCGGGGTCCCAAAACGGCAACAACACACACGTTCGACCCCAACGACATTTTTAGAGTAGGGACTATACACAATACGATCCGCGATTTGCCTAGCTCAAACGGCATGGTATGCCGGTTAGGTATTCTGGGACTACCACGGGCGAGAGTCACGGGCCAGAGGGCGAAGGAATGTTCTGCCCTTCCCCCTCGTTCATGGTCCCCTCCATGAGCCGAACGTTCATGTCAGCGCTGAGATCATTTTGGTTGTATACTAAACAACTCTCATATAGGAATGCATCTCATCCATCTGCGGGATTATCGGTCCCTCTTACGACCACATACCTTATCGCGTCGCCAGACGAGAACTCATAGCAATTTGATGAAGCTCTATTGGGTTCGCTTTCACAGAATAACTTCAGGTCCGCAAAAAAAATATGGGGCCGCGAGTCCCACACGCTCAAAGGATTCTACCCAGGACTAGGAGCAGTGCATAAATGCATTTGCCCACGGAACCAAAAACGTACATAATTATGGGCATCTAAGGATACATTTTTTATAGATATAACGTAGTAAGTATTATATGTCTATATCAGATTATTTGAAGTTTATCATTTTTAATATTACTATCATATTTAATTTGTAAACTTATCATTACTTAATAAAAAAGGTTAAATTATAAAAAAAAAAAACATTTAAAATGCTGTGAGAAATGCATATGAACTATTATATTATGTTATTTGATATTTCATTTCTAGTGTGCGTAAGTATTTCCTGAGACATCTTTTACCTAGGTGGCGCTAAACGGTGGCGTAGATTTTTGTGATTTACCTAAATCCTAGGACTGTTAGTTACTACAATTTATGTTAGTACGAGGGTGGATCTAAAAGTTCTAAGCCCGACCAAGAAAATGAAAGAAAAGTGGATCTAAATTCATTTTAATTTTCGACATAGTTTCCATCTAGTTCAACACACTTCTTCCACCTGTCCTGCAACTTGCTTATCCCCTCGAAAAAAAAAAGATTCCGGAAGGTCGGCGAAATAATCGTTTACTGCGACTATCACCTCGTCTTTGGTCGAAAATTTCGAGCCACCCAAATGTTTTTTTAAATTTGGAAATAAATGATAATCCGAGGTGGCTAGATCCGGCGAATAAGGTGGGTGGGGCAGCAATTCGTAGCCACAATCATGGATTACAGACATTGTTTCAACTGAACTGTGAACACTTGCATTGTCTAGATGAAACAATACTTTCTTACGAAACATTCCCGGCCTTTTTTCTTTTACTTCTTCCAGGAGTCTTCGTGAAAAGTTACAATAATAACTAGAATTTATAGTTTGATCTTTCGGTAAACATACTACAAAAATAATGTCCTTCGCATACCAAAAAGCAGAAGCCATGACTTTGTTAGTCGACAAAACGACCTTAGCCTTTTGGTTTAGGAGAGTCTGATCTTTTCCACTGTTTGGATTGTTGCTTTGATTCAGGAGTATGGTGGTGAACCCAGCTTTCATCCATGGCAACAAATCTATACAAAAGGTACTCGGGATCAGTCTCAAAAAGTTCTGAAAAAGAACTCGTTTTTGTTCAGCTGAAAGCAACGTCGTGACCCAGCGAGAATAAACCTTATGGAACCCCAACTCTTCCGTTATTATGTGTTGCACCCGGCCATAACTAATGTTTGTTATCTCAGCTATCTTATCAATGGTCATACGTCGGTCACCCAGTACGAGATCAAAAAAATATCGATGTTTTCTTTCGTGGTAGAGGATGTAAGCCTTCCACTCCTAGGATCATCTTTAATGCTCTCACGACCGCGCTTAAACTCAGCTACCCACTTCTTAACACTGGAATACGATGGAGCAGACTCCCCCAAAGTGCTCACCATATATTGATGGATGTCTTTTGGTGATAGGCCTTTTTTTTATTGAGATACTTAATGACTGCACAATTTCACTGTGTTCAATTTCCTGCATTATTGAAAATTGCGTCAGATTGCTTCAAACAAATAATCACAGAAAATTTATATTGTGCAGTATCGGAATGAAACTGCGCACAATAAATCAATATGACACTAACAAATGACGGTAGATTTAAAAAGATGTCACAGCTCCATATAGGTTAGGCCACGAACTTTTAGATACTCCCTCGTAGATTATGATAGGCATAATTTTCCAATAGCGTGTGCAACAGTCACTTTGTACCTACTGTACCAACTCAATTGTGTGCTTGTTGCTCAGTACCTAACATATACTGAATATACATATATTAATATATTTATATTACGTATCTATATTTTTATACTGCACAAAACATAAGATACACAATACATTTCATCTATATTGTAGTATTTTTTCCTACGTCCTTACGTCATATAACACAAGTCAACTAACGTCTATAAACTCAATCTGACCTTGTGTACTTCCTAAATCTTAATTCGCGTCATACACTTTGTTTGCAATACAAATGCAACAAGATTATTCAATTAAATCTAAAATTTTACACTTTACCAACAAATAGACATGCAGACGTGTTACCTGCATCGATTTTCTGTCTCGAAAAAACGATATACGGGCTTTGGGTTAGCCACATAAACTTTTGTTGTGCTAATGGGGCGTCGGTACCATTTTTTTGGTGGCTCGACTGTTGTCGCAATTATTTTACTGCTCGTTCGCCTCTCCATTTTTTTGTTTTATCGTGTGGAAACTCCCTCGGGTACCATCTCAGCAGGGCCATAACTGAGATGGTTGTCGGACTTGCACCGACTAAAACCACACGGTGTTCCGTCTGTAGCGAGACGCCCAGGTATGCCCTAGAAAGGATGATCCCTGGACACATCAGCGGATTTTGACAACCTGTTGCCCAACAGATGTTCTTGCCAAGAGTTGCGGAGATCCTAGCCCCCTCAAGCTTAAAAGGCGCGCGCGGACCACGTCACGCCACCCACTTCGACCTGATTCTGCTAGGGCATGGGATGGCCCCACCCAGCGCCTATTCAATACGCGTATTCTTAATATGGTTATATGTTTATTGTACCAAATTTCGTTGCAATTGCAAAGGTGTTGTTCACTTACGTAACAAAGTATTTTCGACTCGATCATGCTGTAACAAATGGTCGTCACATAGAAATTCAAATGACACAAAATTGTATAATATGAAATGGTGATGTAATTTCGATTCGGGCTTTTTTTTATAGACATTAAAATAAATATTTTATTTATTAGCTATCTCGTGATTTTGTGGAAAACCGAGCAGAAAGGAAATTCATAGTTCAAATTCTAACACGGCAAAGCCATTTTATGCAAAACCTAGGTAACATAAAACACACATTATGATTCAATTCACATTATAACCATAATGAAATGCGCGCCAAAAACTTGCCACTAACCTAAATATTTTTTTACTATGGCGATGAAAAATCATTATGACAGTAAAAATAGGACATATACTTGTAAGAGTAGGACAGAGGCCAGTCTTATTGAGAGGCGTACGTTAATTATTTAAGGTATTTTTTCGACATTTCCTTCCTCTGGAGAGATATTGTATGAATCTCATGTAATATTCTAGGGATGGTTTATTTTAAATATGAACACTGTACCCAATAATTTATTAACAAAAAAAAAGTAATCGATTCTATGTGGTTTAGAACATAACTTGCCAATATATTTCTTACGACTACTTACTAAGTACTAACTTAATCCAGACTATTTACAACAAAATATAACTTATAGGTAGTACATACACAAATTATAAATTATACACGTAATGCCATTTGGAACCAAGATGTTCATATATATTTTTCTGTAGAATCATCTACTTTTTCTACTTGATTATGCTGTTGTCGCTTGGATATATCTGGAACCTTTTTAGTTCCATGCCACATTGCGGCCAAATGGCGCGACCGCGGACATGCCCCTCGCTCACACTCTGCCACCGTAAGGTGTTACGATGGAAAAACATGATAATTTTCGAGAGGCACATGCCAATTGATATTTGCGTGGTGAGCGTGTTCTGCTGCTGAGGGTCCCGAATTCAAGGCCCGGGTCTCGGTCAAACAAAAAAACAATTTTTTATTAGTAAAGGAAGTTGGCGGTGTTGCGCATGATTTGTATCGGGTCGTATCGGATTGCCGTCCCATCGGAATAGGAGAACGAGGGAATAGAGTGTGCTCTTGTGTCTGCGCAAGCACTAGTGTGTGTTAATGTTTCCTGTGCAGAGAGAAGAGAGAGCTCTTCTCAAAATAGATGGCCGGCGTGGCCATATTTCAGCTAGGATGTCTTTATTATACCCCCTTTGTGTTCGTGTGTATGTGTGTATGAAAATCTCATTCTGAAATTAATACTGTACGGTCCAGCTTACAGCTACACTGATTTTTACGTTTTATGCTCTAACTAAGTATACTTAGTCTGGCCATAAATACGGTTACATTAAAAAATGTAATATATTATACATTTGAATTTGGAATCCGCCATTTTTACATGATTGTTCATTCTGTTTTCTCAATTTGGCGCCAATACTGTCATGAGCTAGAGGGGTTAAATAAAACTACTCTTAGCCCGAGAACATATATACTATGAAGTGAGTTGTGCGCCAAATATTACACAATGGGCGCCAAATATTGTGTTTATAATGAAAACACGCATGGGCCGAGGTACATATATTAGAGATAAAGTAATCCTTACAATGAGAATAAAAGAAGATCAATTACAAATTTCTATTAAATTCTATTAAAGAAATCACCACTAAAAGGACTGTTACAGGTTTAGGTCTTTTAAATACATTTACTTCATGATGGTGTCTCCGTATTCACAATCAAGAAAATCTTAAATAAAATAATACAAGAATCACATAATTGAATCAATCCAGTTTCTGGAATTCTCTTTAACGACAGCTTTAAGTTTATTAATCGACAAATCTGTTATATTACTGGGAATTTTGTTATAAAGACGTATACAATTGTCAATGAATTATTGATTTTATGGAGGAGGAGGGCACAGCGAGTTGTTCTTATTTCTAGTATTAATATTATGAAGATCACATTCCTCCTTGAATTTTTCTATATTTTTATGGCCATACAATGTCATAATTTTTGTAGTTTTAAGTTTATCCTTAAGCGACTCCATTGGACTCATATTGAACGAACAGCCCTTTTCTGCAGAAGAAAAATTGAATCAGTATCATCATAATATAATTCCATATGACATAATGCTGTGAAAGTGACTGACATAAACTAAACTAGCTATTTCTACGTAGATTTTTTTCACTGCGAATGCTGCAGATGAAAGTCCTATTTGATAAAGTATTCATGTAATTTGACATGTAAAGCTATTTCTAGAAATACCGTTGAATTTTCTAGCTCTATTTTTTCACTATTAAGACGTACAGTAGTATTATTAGATATAACATTTGGCAAAGTGAACTTAATACATTTCGTCTTTTTTTCATTTAAATTATTGGCATTAAACCATTCTACTATTCTAGAGAGAGCATTGTTTACATCATCAATGGCATGTTGCCGCCTGTTTGTTTTGAAAATAATTGATGTATCATCTGCAAACAATATTATCCCATGCTTATTATTAACAAGATAAGGTAAGTCATTGATATATATAAAGAAAAGGAATGGTTTAGGACCATTCCTTTTCTCAGATCATTAAGCTGGATCTACCCAACCTTGGTTAAAACAAACGTTTCGGTCTTGATCAGAGCCGAAGACTACCGTTTACGTAGTCCCGACCTTAATCCGCTGAATTATGATTTATGGTCAGTTTTAGAGTGCAGTTTAATTTAAACGCTATGATAATTTGGAGTCCCTAAAACAGTCCATACGATTGGCGGTGAAGAATTTCCATATGGAAAGATTGCGTGCTTCTGTTGATAACCTCCTCAACCTTTAAGGGACTGTATTGCAGCCAATGGAGACAGACCACTTCGAATAACCCTTTTATATTTTTCATTGGATATATTTGTGTATTAAACACTGTAAAAGTAATAAATGTAATTTGCATTAAAAAAATATTTCTTTTTCTTTGTTACAATATTTATTGCAAGACTAGACATAGTTAGATTCATATTATGTGATACGTCATGTAGATATCATGAATGATGATGTCATCAGATTTGAAGCTGGGTCAAATTTCTAACTCGCCAACAAGGCAGTTATTTCGAATAATATTCAGTATTAGACAGTTGGGAACCCCGTGGCTACTACCGAAGTCCATGGACATCCACATAAATGGTGATGTGTTTCCTTTCCCCTTAAATTTACAAATCGGACTAAACGTGATCGCCCAAAGACCTACTCGGATCCAATGCATCATGCTAGCAGTTACTACCTCTTACGAATGAATTTGTATGTTGCAAGAATGATCTTAACTTTTCTTAAAAAATAAGTAATGAATTTGTTTGCAATCCCTAGAATAAGAAGCGACTAATTAGTAAATACATAACAATACCTGTGTAAATTGTGCCCAAGATCGCCCACAGCTCTCAAACTAGCAAATACTATTTTGTTGCAGCATGACGTACCATATCGGATCAAAATCGAACAACTTTGACATTATTCATCCGGTAAAAACCCGCGGTCCGAGCAATTTTTTTTTCTTTAAACGTTATACCATCCGACCTTTTTTAGCTTTATTATAATTTAATTGATAAGGAATCGTTATTGTAATCTCGATAAACATTATCATTATTATTTCAATGTTAATCCGTGTCAATAAAATATTCAGGTACAGGTCCGAATAAGGTTCATCGGGGAAGGCCGAGTAAAACGAAATGGTCTTCGACGGTGCCATTTTGACACTCAATGCCCATATAAAGCTCTTTTAGCATATAAACCTACATAAGGTTATTATTTAAAATCTTAGCGGTGGTGCAGTGTGGCTAATTAAAAATCAGGATTCCCTCTCATAGTTCTACAGAAGTGTCATCGATGCCAAGCAACCAAATGTTGCCATTGTGTAATAAAAATAATCCGCGTTGTACATTAGGCTAGTCCCAATAAAAATTTGCATAATTATTATGTCGATGCGTTGCCCTCTTTTCCTCCTCCCCTCTAATGAGCCACTGGCTACACACAAACAACATGAAATACGACAGCGAAGTTACTGCGGTATTTGGTATTTAGCGTGGCACTACCTCTTCACTTTTTCTATGAATTGAATTGAAACATGTTATCAATACACACCTGTATTTATGGGAGCGACAGGTACCAATTTAGCTTGAACCTACGACGCGTTCCCAAGAACAAGGTCTTGACAGGCGTACAGGAAAAGAACCGAACCAATTTTTATGGCAATGCCTCCAATGCCAAACGAGCGGTTGGAGGTAAGTGATCACCAATGCCCACACACCTCCACAGGACTAGCGGTCTCGCAGATTTGTGGCCGGCCCTTTAGCGACAAGCAATCTCTCTTCTTGAAGATCTCTGTGTCGTATCGTTCCGGAAATACCAAAAGTGTTAGCTAATTCCATAAGAGGTAGTGCGGGGGGAAAAATTGAGCATGAAGCGCATGGTAGTGGATTTCGGAACATCGGGATGATGCATGTGATATTTTGAATTTTGACGCAAAGTCCTGATTCAGATCCAAACCCTTGGACCAAGGCCCCATGTGGGTTCACCTTGTTGTCCGTATGTATATGTCTATACATGTTTATACTTGCTCATTGTGTAATATAATCTAGGTTTACTTAGCTACCGATGATAAATTAGAGGATTAGGAAAAAAATTGAATTTCCAATCTGTTTCCTCCATTTTTAGCAGAGAAGACCCGGAACTAGCAGGTTACAGGCAGACCAAAAATTAGTGGAGCTTTATTGCAGCAAGCGTGCTTCAGTTTTCTCAGGAGCTTCAAAGATTTTTACAAAGCTTTATCAAAACAATGTTTAGTTCTACAATCTACATCACTCCGTGGTTTCACTCGCGTAACTCCGGTCCTACTAGTCGTAGCGTCATGGTAAGGGTCAATTGGCACCAGTAGTTCCTGAGATTAGTGCGCTCAAACAAACAAACAAATTCTTCAGCTTTATATTATTAGGACAGATATATACGAATATTATTATTCCTTGGGCATTAAGAACAAATTAAATATAGGTACCAACGCTTGTTTGCTATGCTTGCCATATTTAACTTATCTTAGAAATATGCAGAGGCGTACATATCGAGAAAATAAAAGATAGATTCATTTTTTATTTGCAAACCATAGCCATAATATTACGCAATTTCTCCAGGTCTTATTCTACCAAATGTGCAGTGGGATATGATGTGCACTTGGAGTAGTGCTGGATTATTCACGCTGCAAAAGGGTTTGTTATAGGCCCCTCGTAATACGGTCCTATACAGCAATGTGTACGTGTCCGTGGCCGTTTAAAGCAGTGTCATACTGGGCCTACAGCTAATGTATGTGACGTTATTACTAAAAAGTATAATAATAAGTAGATCGCTGTCACCGACACTTCAAGTTTTTTTTTTTACATTTGACAAATTCATTCAATCAAAGTAATTACTTTTATTGTCTACATCTCGTAGTCGTATTGTAGAAATCGCCGCATAACATTACGGCTAGCTACTTTCAAAAACATGCGCGTTTACTTTAGGGGCGAAACGATTAGACGCATTATCATTGCGAGACGTTCTTAAGTATGGCGAGTGACGTTTAACCTAATTGAATATATTGATTTTTTGCTGTGATACTGATTGATATAATAAACTTCGATGAAGTTAAGCTTCAAACCTGTCTGAGCATAGTTTCTTATTTTTCCGTGTTCGACCACGTTATTGTTGTTGTCAAATCAAGCAACGTCACGAGTGTTAGAATTAGAAACTAAAACTAGTCAAAGAGGCGGATAATGATTCACTTTAATTCAATTATTTGTGTTACGTATAACGCCGCACACTTGAAGGAATTTCACTTAGCCGTTTTTCAGCTGTTTTTTAATTTGTCTAGCCGTAATGAAATACGGCAATTTAGAAAATCTGAAACTAGGTTAGTACATCCGTCGCCATCAGATTGTCTGAATCGCCGTATTTCATTACGGCTAGTCACTTTCAGAAACAGGGCCGGTTAATTTTGTGGCGGGCGGACGATTAGCCGGATGGAATATGGCTGAGTGAAATTGCGCCAAAAAGCGTTCGTTGTTATAAGATGACCAAAAAAGTTAGCGTTATTGAAACAAAGTGGATGATTGTCTTCGTCTCTTTGGCACGTATTTTTCCTAATTGTAACACTCGCGTCGTCGCTTGATATGACAACAAAAATGGCATCGATTGTCGATTACAACAAGTGGGTTCGAAGGGCTCCCGACTAAGCCTTCGTCGTTAGGTTATTTTTTTATTTACATTTAAAACTCTTGGCCTAATTTCATATTTGTATAGATTACTATCAATGGCTTATATCAAAAGATTCAATGAGGCTAAACTTCAGCCGCTATATTTTAGAACGTCTCGCAATGACAATCCGGCTATACGTTAGCCCGCCACAAAACACAACGGTTTTTGAAAATGGCAAGCCGTAATGTTATACGGCGATTTGTACAATACGACTAGGACATATCAACCACTTACTAAAATAGTTTAGTAATAGTTAGTACTTTGTAATAGTTTTCAACTAAGTTTTTAATTCAATAAAAAAGGAGTTGGTTTTTATATTTATGAATTTAAATAATGGAAAAAAAATATCTCCACGAATAAATAAGAATTAATTTCTTTGTAATACTTTCCTAGCACTGGAGTCCGGTTTATTCACGAAATTTGGTCTGTAAACTTCTTTTTAAGGCAGCTTTTATGTGAAAGGAAGAAGAGGATGGCGAGAGAAAAATATATCCAAGTTTGTGATTACTTACATCAATAAAACCGATAATATTTTATAAGATAGAAAGTGGAAGAGTAAAGGTAAGGACCAAACATATCACTATTAATTGAAAGGTCCTCTATTCTCCAACCTTGTAGGCTACGGCAGCCTTATTTGTAGAAACTAGCCCACTGCCCAGGACATACGTGCACAAGTGTGTGCTATACAGATAAGACGGCAGTCCGACACGTCGAGAGAAAAATCAGGCGCAGAACCGACGGCATAATGTGCTCTCTGACGTTTGCCATCCACTTCCTGACTCCGGACGGTTATTAAAACATGAAAAATTCCAACCGACGCGGTCAGACTCCCCTCCCGACTCGAACCCACGATCCCACAATCCACGGCTAAACACGCTTACAACTGTGCCACAAGGCAGTTCTTTACTTACTACCTAGGTACGTACGTGCGGTGTAGTATATTATGAAGGTAGATAACCCATATCCGCTTATCAGTAACATTAACAACACACTTTTAGATATCCATGCGAAATTTGAAAAAGATAAAGATGTCGGTACTTGCAAGGTGGTACAGCACCTAACTTTATTAAAGCTATATTAAATTGTTATTGGACTTTTTCATCCACGTAGATGTTGCAAAATGTTATAATGTGTTAAGTCATACCTAATACCTAAAATCATAAATTAATAATGTCAACTTATTTCAATCGGTCTATCGAGTGTCGGCAAATTTGCCGATGTATTATCAGATTACATAATTCTTATCAGAATTTAATTGCTTTTGCTACTACAGTTTTATTAAAGTAGGAGCTCTGTAAGTGGTTTGTTTAGTTATGAATATATTATAATAAAATGGCGCTATCTATTAAACCAACCAACGTTTTAAATAAATAATAATTTTAACTGTGAAGAATAATAACAAAGGTGTATTCAGTATTTACCTTAGCGACTTAGCGATTAGTAGGTACCTTTGCGACACAAAAGTGTACGACAGGGGAGTTTGCGTTACTCATTATCGCTGTAAAACGTGTTAATCCACAGTGTGGTCGCGGCGAGCGTCAGTAATATCTCGCCCCTACCGGGGAGCCCGCGCGCGGTCTTTATAGCGTATGATTTGCAAACTTCATCAACAAACAATGTGTTTACGGTACATTAACGGCGAAGGGCCTGCCGCGTGATACTCGTGCTCGACTAAAACCTTAAGCCGGCTCAGTGTAGTGTTTGTTTTTATGATCAGTTGCGATGTCACAGCTTTTCAATTTCCCACCGGAGAGATACTCGGCGGTTTACGTCAGCGAAGTTCCTGCTTCGAATGTAAGTCTATTCAATCAATAAATCTATTCAATGGTGTGTTAGAATGGAGACTATCGCCGTGCGGAATGCGTCTGCGCAGCCAAGGCCACGATAGTAAACAGTAAACACTGCTGTTTTCAACTCGGTGTTAACCAAGGAATAAACACATGAACCTCACATTCATGAAGTCTTATTATCAAAAGATGTAGGTTATTCTTGCGCGAGCACTTTCAACATACGACATCGCTTGTGGTTTTTGTGTGTTGTTGTTTGTCAACATAAGCGTCATAGGACCTTATTTGCATTTATAAGCAGTACAACATGGAATACATACATTTATAATTACTTAAATAAACCAGCGTTGAGTCAAAGCTCCCAACGGATGCAAGAGTTATTAACCTATAACTACGTGGGTACACTGTAAACAGTCCTCGATTCGGAAGCCACATCTGCTTTATTCTTTTGTTTGTTGAAGGTTAATGTTGTCAATCGAATTATAAGGCCAACAGGATTTCTTTTAGAGTGTCTAATTTTAATCTTGTACAAACAATTCCAGTTGCTTTTTTGTAAACATTTATGGATCTACGCGTATTTTAGTGATTGGGTGTACTTTTTTATTATATAAGAAATATGTAGAATTGTTTTTATTTATAGGTTAATGTTGTAGTAGTAAAAATCATTGAATTATTTTTTGCGATTAAAAATATTTTATATGAATTGTAAACAGGTAATAATATGAATACCTACTTAATACAGAAATATGTGAATAGGTTATGTGTTAATTTTTTTTATCATATTCCGAGTATTTCCTACATAATATTACAAATGTATAGAAATATAGTAAGATGTTGGATTGCCAATTTGCCGAGTTGGATTCAAAATATTACCTACATACATTAATACCATTTTTCATAGCAGGTATAGGGGGGCGGACGGGTAATGGGAGACTATTGGCAACTACCTACGCCATTCCTCACCTCCAATGGGCTGCCGGCTAATTACATACCACAACGAAACACGACGCGACATGGCTGTCACTTTTGCCAGTGAGTTAGAGGTATCACCCCAGACGTGCTGGCACAATTCGGCTGCTATACAGCATGACACAATTTACATATCACTTACGCGCAGGAAACAAATCCCATCCCTTTCTGAAATTATTAATAATCATATTTGTATATCGCAAATTGACTAATAATCATATTTGTATATCGCAAATTGACTAATAATCATATTTGGTACAGTTGGAGATTATACGGAGAAGAGGTACAGAAAGCTAACATTTTAATATAACGTGGATTACATTTTATTATTTTAATTAAATAAAGTGATACACACACTAGGGCACGCACATAATGTTTATACTTGTTTAATAAACAAATTGATCACGTGTCATGGCGACAATGTCACATTCCGGCATATTATGTAATTTAAATGTTATTTACGAAAACGTTAAACTTTGTAATTGAGATTGAATTTGTCTCCTTGGGCGAACGCTAGAATTATCTAAACACACATCGTACGTTAAGGAACGACTGATATAATCACTTTCAATTTTCATAATCATGATTATGTCCGCTGCCTTATCGTCATAACTTCTTTTACACTTTATTCTCTCCGTCCACTGTGAGCATAGGCGTTTTTCAATAAATGTAATACGGCCGATCACCTGCTAGATGTGATTCAGACTGGACTGTTATAGAAATCTTCAACAGGTCGTTATAATACTATAGGTAATGTATAATTGCTGATGTTGATATGATGGTTAAAAAGAAACCATCGCGCGCAGCGGTTTGACAATCGCAATAGATTTCACAATAAGAGCATGCGGAATACCTAAAGTGTGTGTTCTGCTTTTTGGCAAGTTGCCGCATGCATGCTTTGCCATGCATTTTATTTTAGGTACCCTTCTGGTTTGAGTTTAAGGATTCTTAGGGAATATAAGGCACTTTCCTGCCACAATAGAACCTCTATTACCCATTTGTCGGTCGTACGTCGCGTGAATGAATGGCTGTAGGCCGTTCTTCTGCAGGGGAGTCAGCCGCTTCTAATCAATTTTATATTAGTGATTTTACCATATGGGACTGTTATGTTTATTAATTTCACAACGATTGTAGCCACGCAAGTCATCAACAAAATCAAAACCATATTAATAATGGATTCTGTGAGAGCGCGAGTACTTGGTGACCACGGGGCCTGACAAGAGGCAGAATGTTAATCATATCAGTGTTACTTACATGAACGGACCAATTGCCACTCGAAAAAGGTATCGACAACTTTTTTGGAGAGCGTTAAAATCGCATCAATATTTCTAGGCTCGAATTCATGTAGCTAAACCTCTTAGTGCGTGTGATTTACAGTTGCCAAATTTCATGACTAGAAATGGAGTAGATTATCCGTGGTCTGTGTCTGCAAAAAGTGCACCAACAGTTGTCAAAGGACGTCCACTGCTGGACGTACTTGGCTCTCTCCCAGAGAGCACCACAAGTGACCAGGATACATTGCTAGCCGAAATGGCAATCGCTGGGCAAGAAATTTACTTGAGTGTGTCCGGAATGTGTAGTGTCCGGCGGACCCCCACCTGTTGGTCTGATGACCTTGTCAAATATGCGATGTTAGGGCCAAATACGTCCCTCAGCAGCGTTAATGCGGGGCTCCGACACGAACAATATACTAACATATCTACGTCCTGAACAGGCGTCACGTGGAGTCCTCAGATTGTTATTACCTGGGTGGATTCAGAAGTACTCGGCCTAACATAGGTACATTCAATTCTAAAAATCAAGTCAACCCATATTATTTAGTTCAGTTCAGACTAGTCGATTGTGCGAAGTTCGCAACGTGTGTGATAACTAGTTGCGATTTTATATTTGTTTTTTTAACAAAGCAATCGGACATAGGTTCTGCTAATGGAGCAAATCGACCAGCGTGTCGTCATTAAGTACTCCATAAGAAGGGGTTATCACCGAAAACTATCCATGATGATATGGTCAACACTTTAGGAGCATCTGCTCTGTATTATTCATCTGTCAAAAAATGGATGGCAGATTTCAAGGGTGTTAGGGAGAGTGAGAAAGATGAACCCCGCTCTGGAAGGCCTTCGACGTCTACTTCTGAAGAAATTATTAAAAAAGTACTTGATTTAATTATTTGAGACCTCAGATTAAAAATTAGAGCGATAGCGAAGATTAACGGCATCTCTTTTGAAGGAACTGAAACATCATAGTCAACGAATTGGGTTTCCAAAAGGTGTCCGCGAGGTGGCTTCCGCGACGGCTTTCAATCGAACAAAAAACGAAATTGGAGTTTGAAGCCGATGCAGATGATTTTTTGAAATGGTTTGTTACGATGGACAAAACATGGGTTCAACACTGTACTCCAGAAACAAAACAACAATCCAAACAGTGGAGAAGACTTGGATTACCACCCTCTAAAAAGGCTATTGCGATTTTGTCGGCAATCAAAGGCTGAAATCCACAATTGAGGCTTTGAACTATTACAGCATCTGCCTTATTATATACCTAAAAAAGCACTTGGGAGGTCAAAGATTTTCAACAGACGACGGGGTCAAATCAGCAGTAGACGCATATTTTGAGTCTTCAACGGTCTAAATGCTTTAAATTGAAGATGGCAAAAGTGTATCGAACTTGATGGTGTTTATGTAGAAAGATAAAAATATTATCGATTTAGTATGTGTTTATTTTCCTGGTTCGGCCGAATATTTTTCAATCCACCTTCGTATCTACATCCTTAACACGGGTCATTTAGAGTGCTCAGATTATTATCATTCCTATCTGTCTTATACGAAATTAGTCAGCATTTTTATTGCTGTCTGCAATTTGTTGCAGGTTGTGAACGGTAAAGTGCTGTGCGAGCAGGTCGTGCCTGCGTCTCCAGTGTCTGTGTCCAGTGATACTCAAGTGTCGCTGTTCAGCTGCTTCCACTGCGCAGTAAGTATTCATCACGATCAGCCTCTTGACGTCCACTTTGCGTTTACAAAGCTTGGCTCGCCCATGAAGCGGGCGAGAGGATCAAGCAATGAAAGAAAACTTAATTAAGTTTCCCCGTTCCTTCCCCGTCAACAAGGAAATATAATTATATTTCTTTGTTGACGGGGAACACAATGGTCACTTACCACCAGCCTTCAGCAGATCAGACCGTTTGTGTCCGTCGGATAGTATCTAAACCTTTATCCACTGAATGTTGGCGTGCGAACGCAGTAATATGGATATACTATTATCAGCTTCTAACATAGCCCTAGGTCTTCCCGTGCCAGCATGGTGATAGAACGCTCCTAGCACGTTCTCTACCTTACATTAAATTACAATACGACCGGCACTCACATTGGCTGAATGTAAACGCAGCATTACGCACTTCACGCCAATGTCACAGTAGCAAAACTTTTATGAAGTTTACAGTTAGGCTGGTACAGTGAGGATAGCTAGAGTTACAAACTTTGACTTCCATGAGGTCTGATAACTAACACATGGGTGAGACTGTGCGAGCCAGATAAGTTTTGTTTTAAATGAAAATATATATTATTTTTTATAAAGAGTTATGTTACAAATAACTATACACATAAGTACTGTGAATCAACATACAGTACAGTGTGTAACAACTCGTAATGTAGATATCGATAAATAATTATAATGGTGTAGCAATGTTAAGGAATTTAGGACTATCCCATATTTCGTAAACCACAACTTATAACATAATGGTGAATCGAAGAGCAACGCTTGGTAATGTTTGGTCCATTTAATTTATTGATTTACCACGTAGCTGTCGCTCCGGGCCTGGCGGTTAGAGGCCCACAGGGCCTATAGCACTGTATTGTGACCTTAACACTCGAAATGATAACAAGTCAAGAGCACATGAATAGAATTAGCTGTAGGTCACCGTGTCGCGTTATAATCAGCTACCAGAGTCGCATTGAGTCTCTAACGTAGCAGATGATATAACTACGTAAGTCCTAGCATCGCTCGATAGATTTTTATCCACGAGTCATGCCATTATTTAGATTTCCCATCATTAAATCAAAACGTACTGTATTTCAACTCAGATAATTTTCAGATATATTTTGGACAAACTGAATGATCACCATCATGGTTTTGTAAAACCACACTCATACACATGCATGTATAGTTTTGTAAAACCACACTCATACACACGCATGTATAGTTTTGTAAAACCACACTCATACACACGCATGTATAGTTTTGTAAAACCACACTTATACACACGCATGTATAGTTTTGTAAAACCACACTCATACACATGCATGTATAGTTTTGTAAAACCACACTCATACACACGCATGTATAGTTTTGTAAACCCACACTCATACATACGCATGTATAGTTTTGTAAAACCACACTCATACACACGCATGTATAGCTTTTTAATTAATAATTTTATTTTGATCTATTCCTCGCATGCCGTGAATACATACAACTTGAATATTATTCCTTTAGCGTTAATGTTTTTCTATGAGATCGAACGATCATTTTTAGTTTTTCTAACTATTATACTTACTATTACCATAAATTGGTAAATGTGTGGACCACATTCTCAACGAGTGAAGCAAATGGTTACGATAAAGTTACTTTGATGGGATAACGTAAACAACTAAACGAAACTATATTCTTATAATCATGTTACCCCATATTCGTATAATCATGTTATCCTATACACTTATAATCCTATATACTTGAATTGGTTTTTTAAATGTGAAAACGTGTAATTAGTGATTATGTATTTTAAAAAAGTTGTAATATTGATGTTTTACCACTGTCTGTTGTCTTAATAAATAGAAATGAAATAAAATAATATTTGTTTCAGTGGCATAACGGCATCAAAGCTATTCGGAAGGATAAACATTCAGCTAAGGGAAAAGTAAGTAACATTTTAACATTAATCATCTTCGTCCTAGCCTTATCCCGTTTCTACATCACGGTCGGCTAAATAATCGGGGGGACGTGACGAGGACGCCTGCTATCAGACCTAGATTAGGTAACAATCGAATACACGAATTCTAGGTTCGCTCAGGAAGTTTTTTTTCCACCGTGAGAGCACTCAGAAAGTGTGCTTAAGTTAGAGAAACAAATTGCATACGACGTAAGTCGTCATAGATCACAGGCATATATGTCTTTCTTTGCCTATATACTAATATATAAAGCTGAAGTGTTTATTTAGTACTGTGTTTGTTTTGAACGCGCCAATCTCCGGAAATACAAATCATATTTGAAAAAAATTATGCGTATTATAGCTACATTCACGAGGAAAGTTATATGCTATATACCATGACGCTATGACCAACACGACCGGAGCTACGCGGGCGAAATCGCGGGACACTGCTATAGTTTTGTAAATATAATGCATGAATGTAGAACTTAAACGGCATAACTTTTCATACACATGTCTTTGTGTGAGCACACTGTTAAGAAACTCATTAATAAAACTATTTACACGCGCAGAAAGTTCACGCGAACACGCGGACGAAGCTAGGTGCGACAATTTAAAAAAATTGTATAAAACAATACATAAATAATTTAAGGCATACACTGACTGCTTATCACCACTTTAATATGTATCAGTGCATGTTTTACATGCCAAATGTGTGACTTATTATAATACTGGAGATTTAGAAACATCCGGGCAGTGCGGATTGAGTATTATACGGTGACTGGTGAGTGACCGAGCACGACCGGGCGCGCGCACGTTTCGCATTTCGCATCCATAGACGACTTCCTTTCTCCCCTCTCTTTAACCTAAACACCGGCACGTGATTGTATAATTGCAGCATACATTGCCGGCCGTGGATCGTTCGCATTTCAACTGTTTGTGTGTCCATACACATCTGATCGTAAAGGACAGCTCACGTGAGCGGATATAACCGATTTGGGTAATATTTAGTTTTATACAGTAGGTACATAGGTACAGTCTTATTTTAGCATTACAATTAATATAAGGGTCATTTGGTAACCGAGTAGCTAATGCATTTCTTACTTGCCTATCAGGAGAAATGGCTTTAGACCCAGACAGTACAGACAGAAACGTTTCAGCCCCATCGATCAGGGTAAATATATAATTGAAGAGTCGTCAGAAATTCTGAGCTATAAACGACACGAGAGTATGCCAGACATTTAATATTACAATGAAAACAAAATCAATTTATGACAAAACGACGTCCGTCGGGACAGCTAGTATTAATAGAAAATATCTAGTATTAATATAAAATAATGTTTAATTAATATAATTAGTGTTAGGGAAAGAATGTTCGTCAGTATGTAATAAGAATTATATTTATCTACTTTCAAATAAGCAGAAGTCGAATCTCGTCTGAGAAAAACACATTTCAAAACGAAACTGTCAGGTAAAACGATTGTCATAAATTTAAGCGATGGACTCAGGCTTCACGATTCTCAGTAGTAACTCAGTAGAACTCACTCAAAACCCACGTCTTGAAACACTGTCCGTGTGTAAGGTTGCAGTGCCATGCGGTACAGTTGCGCATCATGATGAGGGATAAAATGTAGTGTGTTTGGGTCTTTATATCGATGACAAAATTCTGTTGTTATAACATTCTAATATACAATATTACACGAAGCGGCGCCTCTACCAAGATATCTAACATTTTGTATTTGGAATCGACATTGAAATATACTAGGTACTTTACATGAATGTGGAGGAAATTATACGCGAAGTGTAGTATAATTTCTTTATGGTAAGTCTGATTTAATAAATTTTAATGTCACGTGTAGAAAGAGTCTTTTTTTAAAGGAGAAACAGAAGTCATGTAGCGGCTCTTATCTTTTAAATTTCGTGACGTTGAGTTCACCTTCACCAAGGTTATCCTCATAAATTAATACAGCGGCGCTGCTTCTCATATTTTGTAACCTTATTTCGTATTGTATAAGTACTATAATTTTTATTACAATGAAATGATATAACACACTTCTTCGAAAGGAGAACCATAATCAGGCTATACTGGAAGAGATTGGGTTTTGCGTCCTAGATGATTATGTGAGACGGTGGGGGAGGCCGCAGTTGTTGTCAAATGCGCGCACCAACAATGGAGCTTGCATCAAGCTCCTCTGACGCGCACACTGTGCAGCCGAGCAGGACGGTTTGCTTAGCTACTCATTGCATGACTTCAAAAGGGCAGCATACTGGTTACTTAATATGTTTTAAGATATAGTTATTTCCATATTGTATTCGGTTTAAGTTCCCGTAATATACATTAAGTATTGTATATAAATAGTAAAATAAATTAAAAAATATCAACATAGTTCTGAAGTGTATGAGGCAGAACGCACGTAAGCAACGAAAGCGTCAATGTTGGAACCAACTGGTCAATCTTAAGCAGTAAACTTAAAAATACAATAAATCTCAAATCAATAAAGAAAGAAGATCTTCCACCTGTTTAGATCATAAAATGTATTAGGTTATAAAAGAAATGGCGAAACGAACCTGGGCTTTTCCTAGGACACAGGGCACCTATTGCATGTATCTCGCTGCTTTGGTCTTTGAATGATAACATAATGTTTATGTCACTAAATGTAAAAGTAAGCAATAAAAAATACTTATCATATCAAAATGCAAATGTACTATGTAAATGCTGTTGCTTATATAGTCATTAATTATAATATAAAATATTTTCTGACGCACAAAACATTGGTATGTACTTAATTTTATGTATTAGGTAGGTACATAAATATAACTTGTTTCGCTTAAAAAGTGTATATCTCTAATTTCTTATCAATATTTGCATTACTAGAAAACAATTCCGTTATTAGGGTTTCGTTAGTTTTTTTGTTACCTTGCTTGCCAGCTTGATCCTGCTTCGTGTTCCAGAGAAAAACGTCTTGAAGGACATACCGACGGTTAGACAGACAGACAACAAAGCCATCCTTTAAGGGTTTTGTTTTGACCATTTGACTACGGAACCCTAGAATCCTATATGATATCTGTGATATACGAATAGAGGAACGAACAGACGGATATGATGAAACTATGAGGGTTCTGTTTTTTACATTTCGCTACGGAAACCCTAAAGGGGGACAGTGATAAGGCGGCCATAAAACGACATTCTCAGCAGCATCAGGATCGTCCAAATTGTCATTGATCGGCTCTGCAACTTGTCGGAACACTATAGATTATACAATTACCTAATGCTAGTAGTTATTATAAGAGGTAGTGCCATGCTGCACGGCACCACGACATGATACGGCCGTCTAGTGACAACTTCGGTGTCGCGTATACTGTGGTATATGAGTAGCCCGTAGTCTATTGGAGGGGCGGAAGAAACGAGGGCAACGCATCGTCATGGTTTATGGGCATCTCTCCGTCTGCTAGTTTGTCCCCATGTAACATAAAAAAATGGTAGGAACCTGTATAGGTCTCTCGGACAGCTGAGAAACCAGAGCTAACGCCATCGCTGTTGGTGGTTTTCTAGAGAACAAGTAGTGGCGGGGAGCCGCTGGATGCAAGTGGCTCGTGATTGTGACCTATGGCGCTCTACGGGGGAGACCCGTGTCCAGCGGTGGACGTCGTCCGGTTGATAATTATGTAGTAGTGGTTTACATAATTATCATTCACTTCTTGATCTTAGCCCAAGGAACTTCCAGTTTAATGACATCCCTGATGCTGTCTGCATAGCAACTCTCTAGTCACGCTGCTGTCTCCTGTGCGTGGCTCTTCTGTAACGACATCAGCCATTGGCCTCCAGGTGTTTGAATATTAGAAAGAGGCAGCGCCTTTGCTGCAATGCAGCCGAATTGGGCAGGCACCGGGAGGTACCTCTCTTTTCAAAAAAAATGTGATGCTTACTAAAACTTGAATAATCTAACTAACCCAAGTTGTAAAAGAATGAACAAAAAAATTGCTTCAATCGCGTGCGCTGCGAAAAACATTAATCATAGAACAAAATGATGTGTTACAATTTTTCAGGACACGTCACTATATATAAAATATGTCGAGACA
>JAFELO010000490.1:1016470-1028005 GCA_017140195.1 Eumaeus atala
ATCGTAATACTAATATTACATACGTTTACGGCGTACCTCTTTAGCTATGTATGTTTGTATGTTTTCAACGACGGTGGCCAATTAAATAAAATTTGATAGTCCATTGTGGTTCGCACAAGGTTCACGCACGAACTTGATATCACGACGTGGCAATAGACACAACAAAATGATTCAGATTTATCTTCATGGAATGCTATGATTTGGTTGCTTTCGTGAGTATATTCGCTCGGTGGAGCTCGTATCCAGAAGAACACAATCTAAACATTGGTTAGGAGAACGGGTGACAATCTGGCAAAAGTTCCGTTGGAAAGAAGCGCCCACAAAACTTTTCGATTTTTTACATCCGCCATGACATTTTTTTTCATGTTTAGTTACCCGAGAAACGCTGTTTCAATAACAACGTCAGTCAGTCAGTGTTACTGATTGATGGGCATAGTTCCTTTCGGGGTTGTACCTGTCTGTGGTCTGTCGCTGAACTTATTTAGGTGCGTCGAGCACTTGGGTCAACAAAAATCATAGCACTCGCGTCACCGTCACGCGTGACGCGTCATGAGTTCCGTTCGGTACAAATGTAGTTTCAAATTTTTACTTCTGTCAGTGAAATGCCTCTCACCTTTTTTATAATACACACTCTACTACTACCAGGACTAGCGAATTTGTGTGATGATACTGATGAAAATATGTTTATCGTTGTGTATCTTTTTGGCTTGTGTTATCTTTTATAAACTAGGTACGGAGATCTTATATCAAACGGAGGCCAACGGGCTATCTTCTGGAAAACGAAGTCCATTTATAACTTGTTTGGGTGGCGAATTGTTTGTACACTCAGACAGCGCCGACCACCTGCATTTCAAGGTAATGTTAAAACTTAAATAAAAGAACCGGTCAAGAGCGAGTCGGACTCACTCATGGAAAGACATCGTATCACAAAGTAACAAATCGATTTTGTAGAAAACAATTTTCTTTTGGAGTTGCCTCGGTTACGTGCAAGGAGTTCTAATTTTAAAATGATATTCCTAAAATATACTAAGTACTTCCGTCTGTAACGGTTCATAAATGAAACTATTTATGGTACTAAATTTAAATTACATGGCCTTTAAAATCTCCGATTAAAACAACTGCGACAGACGGTCGGACAGGCAGAAGTCACGAAATTATAAGGGTTCCGTTTTTTTGTCATTTGGCTACGGAATATTCGAAAAACGCTTATTCGTGCAATAAGACATTGCTGACAGTCCAAAGATTTACAAAAATAGTGCCATACTACGTTGCAGCCGAATCGGGTCGGCACGACCGAGCGGGTACCTCTCACTCACATGAAACCACGTTAAGGTGACAGCCATGCCCTCCTATTTCATGCAGTTTGTAAGTAACCGGCGACCCATATGAGGGGACGAGGAATGGAGGGGCAACGCATGCAGATAAATCGCATAATTGTCATGCAGATGACAATTATGCTATTTTTTATGAATGACAGGAGATGTCAGAAGGCTCCAAATTCTTCCCTTACAAAAAAAACTATCACATCTACAAACAATAGAATGATGTTTTCCATTCAGTCAGCAGTGACCGATTCTGGTTGTGAACGGTTGTATACAATAGAGAGTGGCTTGCCTGTCTTGACGTTCACGGAAGTAGAGCTAAGCATAGAAGGAAATGTCTTCTCTGTTCTGTGGCTCTGAGTTATTAGGTGACAGTGTGGAGGCTAATGATTTAAAACAATGCATTATATGTTAGAGAAAATGCTTTTAAACTTAACATGTATTAAAAAACATTCTTCATTTAAGAAATTTGTGGCTGGAACTCGAGAGAAAAAAATGCAAAAGGAGCAAAGGATTGCGGGGGCGCTAGCGATTACCACTTCACACCAAAAAAGAGACGCTTCTGAAAAAGGAGGAGGTAGTGCCTTGCTGCATAGGAGGAGATAGTCCCATGCATGGTGCATGACGACCTCGTGTACAATAATTGTGTATCGGTTAACGTTTATTCCCACAAAGGCCTTCTCAATTTCAATGTAGTTGAGTCTTTTGCCATACGAGTCCTCGTTGGACCCGCCGATTTCATATCATAAATACTACACACTGAATATGCTTACAGCATCGTGTGCTTTGTGCTTTGGTACATTTCACTGCGCCAGCTACAGTCCGGCCTCCACAATCTCCGAAGTAATATAGTTGTTATAACACAAATGTTAATTAATGTCGTACTAGATGAATTTCGGCTGAAGCGGCCATCTCTATTGAGAGTGCCACCTGCGCGGGACATTTTATAGTGCACAAGTGTTTGCGCAGACACAAGTGCACTCTCTATTCCTTCATTCTCATATTCCAGTGGGACGGCAATCCGACACGATCGGATACAAATCAGGCGCAGGACCGACGGCTTAACGTGCTCTCCGAGGTACGTGGGTTTAACTGCCTAAATCCGGACAGTTACTAGAATTTGACCAATCCTAACAGCAGCTTTTGTGTGGTCCCACTCACATCTGTGGCTGAACATGCTTACCACTAGATCACGAGGCAGTTAACAACACAAATATACTGTTTTGCTGGCGGCTGTCACCGTTAGAAAAAAGGTCATGGTGGTCTTGAAAATCGGTGTTAGGTTTTCGGTCCTAACTTAAAGCCTTACCTTACGTACCTTATTATTCCACAATACGCTGCTTCCTCAAGTTTTGATTTTTGTAACTTATCTTGTCTATTTTTCCGATAATGAGTTCTGTTAAAGATTTGTCTTTTTTCTCTCCGTTCCTATATCCTCCTTTACTGTATGTGTATTTTTCTTTCAGTCGTATAGTTTTATGTATATTTTGTATTTATATTATTATTATTATCTCGGGTAGCGAGATCGAATTCTGCCAACGGTACATAAAGTTATTTTAAAAATAATATTTATATAAAAATAATTAAATATATTTCCCTTCTCACATTCACATGTAAAAAGTGCAAAAAGTCAACGAGCACAACAAGTGACATGAGCGATTTGTCAAAAACCCACCATGCCCTTATAAATCCCAAGCCATCTTTGGCTCATGTGTAAATTAAACCAAGTACATCGTTCGTATATGGTGCGGTGCGGAAATATTTTCGAAAATTGTACAAACATACTGAGCACAGCGAGTCCTACAACATGCTAGCGGCGGGCGAGTCGCAGGGGTCCCCCCACCCGCCGCGTCAGTCACGTGACCGATTGACGTCAATGCTGACCTCTGCCAGCACCGGCCTGCCTTCTGGCTGCTTATCTGAACCGAAATACCCTACATACGCATCGGCACGTCGGCTTCCTCGCTCCTACACGTTATCCGCTCTGCAAACATAAATATGCATGGTGTTGTAAAGGTCTGAAGAATATAACAAGGATAATAATTGAAATACACTAGAGGTTGAATATTTTAGTCATTTATATATTTCAAACCGGTGAACTTTCGATCGTCTTTATATTGTTAATTTATTCAATTAGACAAACATGTTTGAATGTAGCTTTCAGTCGGGATTTAGTATTTTTTATTTACTTCTACAAATTTTTCCTTCTATTATAGAAAGTAGGTAGTACTAGCTTGTTGTTTCTTGTCACAAAATACGAGTGAGAGCTGCCACTGCTCTCTGTACTTCGATTCGACTGAGCTTAAGTAAGAGGTAGTGCTAAGTTGCATTGATCGGGGAGAACAAACCAGGGCAACACGTCTGCATTCCATTTACTATACGCATGGTTACCACTTCTCTGTACTTGATGTGAATAACCAACCAATGTTATATGAAGGTATTATATGTGGTACACTGTAGACATGGGTAAAGTCGGCGAAGACATGATCTGCAGGTAGCTGCATATATTAACTGTAAAAAAAAAAAAAAAACAAATTAAGCAAACTTCAAAAATAACAAAAAATGGGCCTGTTTCAATTACAGTCATGGCTAGCTTATGGCGAATATAAGTATAAGGTGAATTATATTAGGTTCGTTCCCCAGCTTCAATAGAAGCTAATGTTAAATTAATAATTACCCATCGTGGTTGACAGTCCGACCGGCGACTAGTCTGTCTTTAGTCGTATTATAATTTTAGAAACTGGCCAGGAGCGAGTCAGACTCGCCTGTGGAGGGTTTCGTGTCATCATACCAGAATATCCCATACCTCTAAATATGTGAAGTGGATTTTGATTCATTTGAAGGTTTCATTGAATGCGTCAATCCAATCTTTTGCGTTTTTACCCTCAGTGATTCCAAAGTTAGGGGCCTCCCCCCAGTACACACTTCTTATTATATTCGAAACGAATATCTCAAAAACCTCCTCATCATTTAAAAATATCTACCCCACGACACCCTACACTTCTATATTATATCGAAAAAAATATGCTTCATAATTTCATTTTTCCAAATCATACTACATAAATTTTTATTTTTGTAGCGGTTATAAAAATACACCTACCTTCCAAATTTCGAAATGTACCCATAATCTCAAAGTCAGTGACGTACGGACGGGCAAGCGGACATGACAAAATTATAAGTTTCCGTTTTTTGGATTGGCTACAGAACCCTAAAAAGATTAGGTCTTCGTTCTATGATATTGCTGGCATTTGAATAAAAAACATGTTAAAAATATCTGAATTATTATTATTTTCGTTTTAAAAAATTATACTTGAAACTAGACAAAAAGTGAATTCAATAAATGAGAACTAAAACTTTTAAAGAATTATTAAATTACGGTTGGTTACTATGAATTTCTAAACGCAGAAAAAAACGTTGGAACGCCAATACGTTGTCAGCTCGTCAAATATCATTTAACAATTAGAAATCAATGCAGGAAGCAAGATATTCCAAACAGTAAATGTACAGTACAGTAGGACTCGTCGGTAGGCTGG
Source organism: Eumaeus atala (assembly GCA_017140195.1). Taxonomy (NCBI): domain Eukaryota; kingdom Metazoa; phylum Arthropoda; class Insecta; order Lepidoptera; family Lycaenidae; genus Eumaeus; species Eumaeus atala. The sequence continues at coordinate 1,021,326 of JAFELO010000490.1, forward strand.
CGCCAGTAAACTGAACGCATCGAAAGTAATGCATCTCTCACTCGTGATAAAGTGTTACGTATGTTACGTACGTTTTATCGATTTTTACCCAATTTTATATACATGTTACTGAACATGCATATAAAACGGACCTACTGAGGTCTGAGAATCGTTTACAGTCTATTTTCCATACTAGTAAGTGAAACGGTTTGTTCACCCAACACAGCAAAACGTTTGCCGGGTCAGCTAGTACTTATTTAATACAATAATATATAAATATAGTAATTTCATTATTTGCGTACATATTTTTATGTCTTATACATAAAGAACAACCTATGGCGACGCTTTTTTATTTAAGTCTCCACACCCGAGCGAGATATGTCCGAAACCTGTGGACTTTTAGTAAATATTTCAAAATTTCTTTTATTCTTGGCTTATCTCAGATCACTCAAAATTACTCCACACAAAATCGTTATAAAACCGTAATCGATTACTCCGGCTTGCGTAACTTTCTGAAAAAAAGAAGAATGGACATCAATATTAGGGCAATAATTTTCAACGTCAACATTATAGAATTGTTTGTCACTCGCAACAGTGTGCCATCGAGGAGAATACAAAATAAGTACGTGCCACTAGATCCAAGCAGAGATTACCTCCGTGGTGCACTCCTGGTTTACTACGGTATATTCGCCACCGAGACAGACTCTATTCAATCGCCCTCAAGTCCCCCAACGACGAGCTGGCTCAATTAATTTACAAAAGGTGCAAAAATTTATGTAATTCTACTATAGAAAATGGAATATGCTGCAAATAAATTCGAAGAGGCTAATGGCAACACTAAGAAATTGTGGAAAACAATTAAATCAGTTTGTCACCTTAACCCCAACCCAAAAATGATAACTCAGACTTGTTAAAAACTAAATATAACCCAACCGACTCCATTAACTTTTGCAATGAATACTTTTATACAGTAGGATCAAGACTAGCTTCTGAATTACTCGAACACCGCAGAAAGAATTTTAGGTACCCAATCTGCCTCTAACCTAACTCCTCTTCTCAATTTCAACAGACGCCGCTGAAGTAGATCACAGCTAAACACTTTTTGTCCGCCGCGCATGCCTACTATAACAAACAGCACCTTAAAAGAAATTAGAGAACATACTGTCATCCCCTTAGCCCATATTTTTAATTTAAGTTTATCGTCTGGTGTTTTCCCACCTATATGGAAAACTGCCGCTGTCACGCAATTCATAAATCTGGTACATCAGATGACCCCAAAAGCTACAGACTAATGTCCTTACTGTCTACGCTCCTGGAGGAATTGGGAGATCGGCACCAGGTGTGCAGAGGAACGTTTAATATAAAGGTTTGGCTGGAAAAAAAGATACATTAGATGCCGATAAGTCCAATTACATTAGTTTCTATAAAACTGTGGCTTCCCGAGCTAAAACGTCTTATTTTGAATCCATCTTCGGACAGAACATCGCGACAGAAATCAAAGTTCCACGCCCACCACCTTGATGTCAGTAAATCAACAACAATGGTGCTTAGACGCCATTCCTAACGCGTAAAACTGTTCTGTGGAACCAGCTGCCTCCCCCTGTATTTCTGATCCGATACGACTTAGGGTTCCTCAAGAAAGGAGCATACCTGTACCATCGGAGGCCTGAAAGAGTTACTCACAAAGTTTCGTATTTGTAATATTTCTAGGATTTCCGTCATATTAAATGAAATACGATTTTTTAATGAGATAGGGGTAAACGAGTACGTGGGTAGTGACTACCGTCGCCCATAGACATCTGCAAGATTAGGCGTCTTACAGACGTGAGTGAATTGGACCAACTCAATAATTCATCGGAACTAATGACACCTTGGGATGCTACCCCCTTCCATTTAGTCAAGATCTTCCCTCTGTGCCAAACGTTTACGTCACCGTCTAGGCCGGTTAAGGTAACGTCGGGGTATGAAAGAACCCTCGGTACCTCTGGTCATTATAATGTTAGCTAAATTAGCTATTGTAAGCTCACATATCGGGAAACATTTCTCCCGTCTCAGGGAGAGAGTGGTAATACTCAGTCTAATCCGGAGAAGCTGTATTTCAGCGCTTCTACAGCATAACTGCAGGTCCGAAAAAAAAATAGATCAGTCACTACCTTAATATAGGTATTTACAATGTATGACATATTTCGCCCTAACTTGGTCTGTATGTCGGCAACTGCGTCTGCAGTCTCCTTAAGAGCTTGTGACATGTTGTGTTACCGAATTGGGCCGGCACAATCAGAGGTATAGTTCTCGCTCTACCTTCGCACGTTGGCGGGGAAGTTAGAAGGACGCAATGCATGTAGATAATAAATATGCAGATGCTTATGGGCTTAAGTAGTCAAACGGCTCCAATTTTTGTCGTATTTACACGTACTACTACGTATAACAAAAACATAACCCTCCTGCTGACGCTGTCGGGTAAAGAGACAGTAATGTGAAATACCGACAGAGTGAAAGCTTAAAACTAAATTGGTAACGTTCGGTAGGGAAATGCGCTGTGGGACTCGAGTTCCATGATGTATGTTTATTCCAAAAATGCTCAACATGCACCAAATTGCCTCTTCAGAAAATATAGATATGCAGCCACATAGAGAATAGAAGGGAGCGACTCTACTCAATACCTACTGCTTTTCGTAAGTATATAAACTAAGAAAAACATTCTAGTACTACGTCAACTGAATTAATTGACTGTTTAAATTATCGATACGTTTGAAAAACAAGAAATGGGAACAAGACGAAACAACATTTAAATTTCTATGCAGCCAGCATTATGGCTGTATTACAATCACTAATTTATTTAGTGAATTCTGTACATATTCTGTGGCCTATTGAGGCCTGGTGAGTACAGCTCGAAAAAAAGTCGTAATCACTATTTTAAAACCATTTAATAGATGAGAGTTATTGAAAATAAGGTTTTAACGCTTTGAGTCCGCACGCAGGGCATAATAAATTGACTATACCAATTGCTCATAGACAAGAGCATAATCTCTATATCCTACTAATGTTAGAAGCACGAACTTTGTCAGTGTGCACAGGTGTTTGTTACTCTTTCACGTAAAGACTACTGAATGGATTTTAATGAAATATTAAAAAACATAGCTTATAAACTATACATGCGAATAGCACATACGATACAATTTATAAATATTTTGTGTGAATATGTGCACGGACGAAGTCGCGGACACCAGCTAGTTGAAATATAAAGAAAACATGTCCCGACTTAATAACCGACTGATTCATGATCGGAAAAAAGGAATATTCAAGCTAAAATTTGGTACTCCCATAGTTTTTTTTTGTGACCGGGGCATCATCAGAAAATTGAATTCCTAAAGGGGTCACCCCTATTTCAGTAGGGGTTGAAGATTTGTATAAAATAATAAAAGCATTAGCGGGTGAAACCACGGAGCGCAGCTAGTATTATAAAAGTGTACATTAAAATTATTTCTATTGCAAAAATTCTCGTATTCGTTATACGATCATTGACCTCGTCCATTCACACCGCACACATTCTGCTGTTAACGTTTGCCAGAATAAAGAAAAAAGAGTAAAATGGTGTAAATTTGGAGACAGTGTTTTCATTGTCAAATAAAACAAGTTTAGATGCAAAGTGTTTTCGTTAACAAATAGACAAGTTAATAACTCTATACTAATAATAAAAGAATTTGTTTGTTTGTTTAAACGCCCTAACCTCAGGGACTACTGACCCCACTTGGGAGTTCATTTATCGAGGAAGGCTATATATGGGCTATATATCATGACGCTACGACTAGCAGGACCGAAGTAGAGATGCTCAGGGAAGTCATCTCGATCGAAGCGGAAGTGCTAGTACTCCGTAGGCAAAAATTAACTGTAGTGGCACAAATTATCCTATCGGAACGTCTCATATATGAAAACACCCGCCGCGTTGAGACACGTATTTTGTCATATCGCTCGCGGAAGTCGGGCGAAAACTGACATTTCCAGAAGGAAAATAGTGTAAATAACGACGTTTTCCATACATTTGTTTTAGAAAAATATTCAGACTGTCGTCTTTTAAACGTTTAATTACACATTTTTATAAAACAAAAATCTGTAAGTCAAAAGGTACTTGATCGTGCTTGTTTTCTTTTTGAAAATCGTCCAAGCCGAGTTTAAACTACAAACTTTTCAATGTTAAGTGCCTAGAGAAAAACTGCAAAAATTTATCCTTCCACCGCATGCGCCGCCGTCCTTTGAGCGGTCACATGCAACTTTTACATTTCAACATGTAGTGCACAGCGCTCTCTGCAACTACCAAGTTAAAAAATTTTTTGACCGCAAAATTTAAAACGTCGTTTCCGAAAAAATATACACGTTTTCCGTAATGCCAGCCGAAAGGCCGGAGCCACTAATATTAGTCGCTATATAGTCACCATGCATAACACGGTTGGGGCCCGTGGACTTGTGGCATTTGCCAATAGTGTGACCAATGCTGCCACGCTGCAGGCCATATCGGATCTTGCTGGAGCTATTATTACTACTATCGCAGAGAGTGAGATAATTCAACTGAAAATTCTTATTGAATTTTATTTCTAAATTGTATTTCTTTGTCTATTGCTAGTACGTATATTGACATTAATTGCATTTCTGTATTCTTCTTATTTTAATTTTTATTATACATTTTATTTCAAAATTCATTTATAATTGTTTTCGTTATAAAGTTATGCTCATATCTCGGTAGGCTGGCCCTGCGAAATTGGTTATACCAAATGGCGAAACTCGCTGAGTCCGCCAGCGAAACATCAGCACTCATTTGATATAAACCCGTCTCATAAAAACACCCATAAACCTCATAAGAAGCAGAATCAGCCGACTAAGACAACTCATTTAAAAGAAAAGAAATAAAAAAGGAACGGTGTTGAGCGGGTGAAACCGCGAGGTGAAGCTAGTACTGAATATACAGGAAAGTTGGATATACTCTAATTTGACTGAAATGTGTTGTGCTACTATATCGCAGAAGTACGGACAATCGATTAAAGTGCATTTAAATGATTTTGTTAGCGACTAAAATCCTTTTAGATATTTTTAATAGCGATTGTAGCATTTGAGATACTTTTGGTGGCGACCGAACTACTTTTAGATATTTTTACTATATATACTATACTGTAATACTTTTAGTAGCGATTAAAGTAGTTTTGGATACTTTTACCTTTTTTTTGGTGACGCGGGGAAAGGCATTTACGCGCTTTCACTGGGAATCTATACCAGATATCATTTTCTTAATTTTTTAATACGACACGACGTTCAATTCATTTTTATTTGTTCGCGTTCTCCTTTTTTACCTTCACCTACACTAGTTAATAAGAACATAACCCCCTTTTGCATTCCAATAAAAATATCTAATAGCATTTTAACCGGTCGTCCGTACTTCCACGACGCCGTCGATCTATATAGAGCGTAAAGGTTCTATGTTAATATATTGTTCAAGTATCAATTATGTGAATAATAATAAACATTATTAATATACCATACGTAATCGTTCGTTTGCTTCTATATACGTAGGTGTTTACGCGCCAGGTTCATGGGGGTTCGGCTCCATTAAAAACTTGGCATTTGTCTTGCAGTAGATGAAGTAAATATTTTTTTTGTAAACTTCATGAATATCCTTATAATCTTGTAAGAGGTAGTGCAATGCTGCATTGCATCCGAATTGGGTAGGCACGACTAGGTAGACACCTCTCGCTGGGCCTCCTCTCTGGGCTGTATGGCCTGGGCACGTAAATGACAAATTAATATATTGATGTCTTAAGTTTACGCCAATATTACTTACTACATTAAAATCATTTTTATGGATTTTTTCGCGGTTTATATAATTACTTATCTAGCCCAACGTTTCAGAAGCTTTACAGCAACCATGGTCACGGGTGGACTGAGATGACAGATGTCCTGATGTCACAAATTGTAAAAAGTACCCGAAGAATTATAATTTTTAGTTGTTCCGATTAACGCAGACTGTACCTATTATATCTTGCTGTATAACACCTTGTGTTGAGGTGTTCTCAAAAACGCAAACAGTAGTCTTGAGGTGTCTTGTGGTGCTGTGAAGCTTCTGAAACCTTGGGCTAGTTAAATAATTAAACGCGATAAGATCCGTAAAGTAGTTTTATTGTAACGAATAAATACCTGTAATTTATAAAATTATTTTTGCTGAAAAGATGTAATTGTATTCCTATGATGGATTGTAATTCTAATGTTGCCATGAGTACCTAAATGTATCAAACAATTAAATCAAGCCAGCTTACACACTTACGCCTAACTGAAATATGATAAAAGGATTTTAATGGTATAATAGAGACAAAGCGAAGTAAAGTAGCTTGGTATTCAAATACAAAGAAGCACATACATACGCGTGTCTGTGTATATGTATGCACGGATAAAGAACAAACAAATATGTTGCCCTCCCTCGCCTGATCCTTACCCTTGGGACATTGAGACGAGTCACTGCTGGTCTTCTCCACAGAAACTGTGGGGGGTTACGGGCGTCGAGGCGAACCTCATAACCCGGGTTGGGTCGCAAGGGGACGACTATTCCCTCGGTAACGGGGCCGCAATAAAATTGCGGTTTGCCATCCTAGCTTTTGGCTCGGGGAAATGTAGGCCTGTGTGTTATGTGGTATGTTGTGACTGTGGTGAGTAGCGAT
>JAFELO010000491.1:0-49903 GCA_017140195.1 Eumaeus atala
GGAGCGCTTGAAAATGGCGTGTCCAATTTGGTAGGCGCTCGACTATGAGTGGATGGTACCTCGAAATATTTTTCGGCAGCATCGCCCCACTCGGGCCGGGCGCGCTGATTGGTTGCTGCTGTTGCTCTGACGTCGATGGTGGGGGTGTTGTCGCCGCCACACTTGCGTACGTGTTGGATGACTTCTTCACCGGGGGCGAACGAGCATCAGTTCGTGCTGCCGGTGATGTAGAGCGTGCCCGCTTTTTCAATGCTTTTAGTCGCTTACCAGCGTCGGCGGTGAACTCGCCCTCTGCATCTATGATGCCGAGCGACTGCTGGTAACCGACCATGGTACGTAGGAACTCTGGAGCGTGTAGGTGTTTCCTGTTGTTATTAATAAAAGCAGCCCAATCCAATTCGCTGTGTGGCGTTTGCACGGACTCGGCCTCGCGCCCAGGGGGCGCCGGAACGCGTACAGGCGAATGGACATCAGTGTCCATCGCGCTGCATGCCGGCGCCGGCTCGGTGCATGGCGTGTACGGTGCACTCACGGCGGGGCTGGTGCGGGGCTTAGTCACCTGCTGGCTGGTGTGCAGCTGGAGTTTGGCGGTGGAGGATGGGGTTCCGCTTCTGATCCTCGGGTCTCTCGGGAGCGAGCGGGTTGATGACGTGGACGAAGCTGAGGAGGTCCTGATGCGGGCGGGGGGCCCGTGGTCGGTAGGCTGCGACATCTTACTGTAAGGAGCACTTACTCATACCGAGCCGGGTGTTGTCCTCCGCGATCCTTGTGGCGTACTGTTGAAGGCGAGGCGCCGCGACGTCACGGCGACTGACTTCAACAATAGAGAGTTCCGGCACGCTTGGCGTTCACGTCCTGAGAGGACGCTATCCGGAAAAGGACAGCTATAGCGTGCTGGAACGGATCCGTGCGGTTGTGCGAGTGAGATGAAAACTGAGGGCACTTGGTATCACTGTTTTCCTTGTTCTTCTTCTTCACTCACTGAACTGGTCAATCTCAATTGGTATGCAGATGCGTCGCCCGGCTTTAAAGCACTACCTGTGGAGAACTACCCTTACCTTTATTTTTCAAAATCATACTACATGCTTTTGCAGTGGTTCATAATTTACACCTACCTGCCATTTCACAAGTAAAGTACCCCTAATCTCCGAGGACGTAGTCTGCGACATACGGACGGACAGGACGAAATTAAAACTATTTTGACAATTGAAAAGAAAAGAAACTTACTCGTAAGATAATATTTTATCTAGCTTTTATTTGATCTTGTTGTAATTTTTAACAAAATTCATAATATATTTAATGGAGTAGGACAAGAGTCAAGAGTCTTTGCATCCAGCGTGATTACATGAAAAAAGCAATTAATATGGAGGAAATAAAACCATTTCGTAAGGACTACGAGAGTTACGGCAATCAGTTCTCACTGCGTAACCTGGTGAAAAATATGTTATTTGACTTGGCGGGTCCACTGCTGTAACTACAGATTGTTTATATAATTATATTATTATCATTCTTGTCTTATGCTTCAGCCCAATTGTGATCACATTGTGGAGATGACCAACCAAAGTCACTCAGAAGTTGAGAAATTTATGAGTTCTTCTGATTATTTAGCGGTAAGTTCATTATGCAACGCGACGTTCTTGATTTTCTTTTAATTTCCCAACACTATATTCTCTACTAAATTCTCCATCATTGATTTAATCGAAAATTCAATTTTATTTCATGAAAATTTTGTTGCAATTTTTATTTTCAATTAATTATAAATAAAAAATGGTATCATTTGTTCTTTTACTTTATCATTTGTCATAAAACCCATTGTATGACAGTCTATAGTCTTTATTAGAAACCATATGTCCCGACAGACTTAATCATGTCGTTCTTGGAGGGTTTGTTGTAAAGGTATAGCTGGGCACCTCCACAGTGACTAACAAGACGGAAAACCGTGTGGTTCGGAACATTTCCGCAACATCCCTGCTAAGGAGACCCTAGGAAGATTTTATACTTAAAAAAGTTTTGATATATCGGCTACGTGGGCCTAACACCCTACTCAATAGTGAGATTTCGCAAACTGATCCTTTATCTTCGACGCAATATTTTTAAACATATCCCTGCACTCAAATCGTTGGCCACGCCATAACACAATGTATAATTAAAAATATATAAATAGGATTCGCCACCGACAGGTACATAAAATTGGGGGTCTTTATTTTACTTTTTAATTATAAATATTATGATAAGGCCGTCCTTTATATTATGTTTACATATAGATTTATATTATGTTGATTACCTAAACGCTCTATGCTCTAAGCCTAATGTCTGGACCTAAGTGGCTTGTGAAATATTACTGAATGTCTGAGACATCCGCAGTAGCGTGTAATTGAACTAAATAGAAGATTAATGTATTAATACTTACAAAAATATTGAAAGCTACAAAGGAATATAATAAAAAGGAATACAAAGGAATAAAATACTTCAACTTCCAGAGGAATATAGAAACAACTTTTGGTTGTTGTTCGTGTATCATAAAGTTGTTATTTTTTGTTCCATCATAGTTGTAGATACCGTATTACAATACAGTAAGGAAACGCCTCGCAATATTATCTTGTTACATTTAATAGCAGAACTATTAATTTTTTATTAAAGAAAATTTAAGCGAATGATCCTCTTTAGCAATTTGTGTGTAATTATCGTGGCCGTGATTGTTGCCTTGTAACCACGAGGACAAAGGTAACATAAGGAAGCTACATTAAATAAATACATACAAATGCATATGTAGATACTAAAGCAATGGCTAGATACTGAAGTGGCAATGGGCTAGTCACACACTCAGAAGATCAGATGGCAGATGGACCACTATAGCTTGGAGTGGAGGCCGCGCTTAGGAACACAAAGTGTCGGTCGACCGTCGATCGACCCTCGGTGGACCGTCACCCGGTGGGAAGGCGATCTCTGTGCGTTTGCCTTGGCGTTCATGGAAAGGGCCACGTGTGCTGGACACACAGTGGACCAATAGGGGCTGATAAAGATGATGATGAAAGCAATATAACATAGTACAGACACACCGAGGTCAACAAACATACTTGGTTTCCGTTCCAGTGGAAAGTTGTCCCATAGTTGAACTTAAGTTGACATAATTTATTATGCACTTGACATTTCAAATCTAAATATATAAATATGTATATTTTCATACATTACACATGAATTAATATCGTCATTATAAATAAAGGCATTAGATTAGAGGCCAGTTTGTCATATCTGCCACAAATCTATAACGTTCCTACACCTCTATGTATAACGATATAAGTTTGTGGCAGATTCACCCTGGCTTTGCCCGTGAATAACAGACGAGGCGGATTCAAATTATACGCCTTCCTTGGGTATCATTATATCTATTGGTGAGAGCCACAAGAGAAACCATACAGTCGATTTGAGAAAATCACACAGACAGACTGTTTTTTTGACTTTGTTTTATAATAACGATCTATAAAATCTCTCTATCTATATATACAAGATGGTAAAATATAAGCCTGTTCATATGAAAGCTTTCGATTGAAATGATTTCCTGATTCCCATGATTATAATTTTTACAAACGATTATTATAAAGTGGATTTTTATGAGCTAGGGGGGGGGGGCAAACGATTAGGTGAATGGTGACTACCGTTACCCATAGACATCCAAGAGACAAGGCATCTTAAGCACGCGTTGTCAAAGGAATAGGTATGCCCGTTTCTTAAAGAACTCTAAGTCATATCGGATCGGAAATACCGAGGAAGGCTGCTGGTTCCACCATAATGTTACTATAGATGGTAAGAACCGCACAGTTGTGGATTTATAACCAGTTCATATATGGCACAAAAAAATCACTATTTGTTTTTTTAAGGTCAAGGATAGAATTCAACGAAGAACTGGGATAGAATACAGCCTCTCTGATGTCAACGTATCAGCTTTGTACGATCTGTGTCGATATACATGGTCAGATAAAGCCAGTCCCTGGTGTGCTCTGTTCACCACAGAAGACCTCCAAGTCCTGGAGTATATAGAAGATTTAAAACATTATTACAAAAATGGATACGGTGATTTGAATAACGAAAGAATGGGAAGGACACCGCTGTCCGATCTTTTTCAAGTATTTCAAGAAGTAAAGGGAGGTAGGGGCAGAAGTGTAGTGGCATATGTCACCAGCGATATAATTTTGGATCAGGTTTACGCAGCACTAGGACTTTTTAAGGATGGATCGCCCTTGTCAGCTGCATCTAGAAACCGGAATCGAAAATGGAGAACTAGCAAGTTGTCCGTTTTCTCAGCTAATTTGTTAGCTACTTTATACAGGTTTGTATGATTCACTAGACGTATGATGTGGCTAAAGTTACATCATTTTTAATGTTCTACTGTCTTTTCCTAAATTTTACCTATTAACAATCTGTTCTAATCTTGAAAACTGCCATATGAATGCCATTCATGTAATGTAAAATATATTTCTAAATCTAGACTTATTTGTAGGATATGGTACCTTGTGGCACTACAGCCGATTTGTACAGACACAAGCGAGCACACTACTCCCTTACATACCGCTGTAAAGTGTCACCTGTGCTGTCGTGTATCATTATGTGCCGGTTATGGTCCCTTTTGACGGGCGGAGGGACCACATGTCTTCATTATAATTATGCAGAAATCTATGGACGTAGGTAGTTATCAAAAGATAAAACACTTTATTTGGTGACAAGTAAACCAGATCCTTTTTCAAATAAAATTGTAAAAGCACACTACAAATAAGAAAACACCGCTCAAGTGTGTTTCGGAGTCGCGCACAAGGTGGTTAGGGGGACGTCATATCACGAAGAATACACGTATCAAGTTCATATTCTTATAAACACTGAGTCTCATGCTCATGTAGAATTATTAATAATAATACCTTGGATTAGAGGAAAAAAAACCGCAAAGTGAATGCAATCAAACGAATCTGCTGTTGATGTTATGTTAGGCCGCACAATTAGACGAGCAGTCGGAGTCTTTTGTAAACTACCTACGCCCAAAATAAAAATCTCCGATGTGTCACTGGTTACCCACAAACCACACGAGTTGTAACACTGAAGTTGTCACTTTATCGCCGGTAGTATCATGTGAGCGAGAGGTGAGGTACCTCTCCCGGTCATGCCGGAACAGTTCTGCTGCAATGCAGCATGGCACTACCTCTTACTACATTTAAACTAATGATATACTTCTTAAATTAGTAATTTTCAGGTAAAAATTACTCAATAAGTGAAAATGTCCATAAACAATGAGATATAGACTTAGACTTAGATATAGATAGTAGACTTTGTTGGATATTAAAATTTTAAAATATAAACACGCTAGTTTCGGTTTCAGTTTCGGTGGAAGCTGGACCCAGGCCGAAAGTTCGGTTTTAGTTTCGGCTGAAAAACCAGTTTCGGTCGGGCTCTAATTAATATGTGCCCAATCAAGGTGTGGTGCTTGATTATAAAGGTTTTTATTGTTAGGCAAGGGTGTGTGTAATAAATTATCATCACATCCCATACCCCCTTCGTCATTTATCTATTTATAAATTCATAAAAATATAATATTGACGACAGGCTTGCGCAGTGGTAACAAAGCTCGGATAATCGAGCATGTTGCATCTGAGGTTACGGATTCGGATCTATGTATTAATTGTGTTTCATTACTACATTAATTTTTAAAAAAATCTTAAATTAGGAAAAAAATATTAAACACACAAGTCCGTACGGTACATAGTACAGGGTTAAGCCAACATTGTGTGATAAGTCCACAGATATTAATCTTACAAATATTATTATTATTTATTTAATATCTGATTTATGTACCTTTTAGCTTCACCTAAAAAACAAATGTTTACAACTGTACTGTTATTGTTGTAGGTGTGATAATGATTCTAAGCAGGAATATAACGTAGTGTTCTACCTTAACGAAGAGCCAATTAGAACAATCTGTGAAGAAGGTGTTTGTTCTTGGCAAGAGTTTGAGACAAAATTTCGTCCGTTCCTGAACACACGCGCTGAGGTTTGCAAGACACCAGCTTGGTAAAAGAACCACGGTTATAATCAGATATAAAATCATTCTAATATAATGCTTAAGAAATTTCTAACAAAATAAACTTAAATGATTTTACTGGTGTTTCTTAATTTATCATCTATAAATCCGGGGGGTTCATATTCACAGGTTTACTAAACTTGAAGATGACAATATTTGGCAGCTTTGTACCTTAAAGGAGGGCAATAACACAAATAATCCACGCCAATAGGCATCCGCAATAGCCATGCAGGCAAGTTCTTCTCCAAAGAGCAACTGGCTTCTCACAAAACGCATGGAACACGATGGCATAGCTGTCTTTTTTGGTGTCCTGTGAGAGAGTGGTACTTCTGCAATGCAGCACGGCACTTCATCATCCCAACCTTATCCCGGTTCTGTATCAGATGATATCGGGATCGGCTATCTGCAACCTCAATCTCTGCAAGGGAAACTAGGCCCAATCCTAGATAAGCTTATCTAGTATTTGTGAGGTCACCCTTTGGGGAATAAAAGGTATATGTATGTCAATGCGGATGTCTATGGGCGTCGGTAGTCGACAAAAGGCTACGATTGTCATTGCTCCCCTTTACTATATATATTCGAATACACGAATCCATGATCCTTCGACGTTTTCCTTCACCGAAAGCATGCCACGTGCAATGTAACATGGCACTACCTCTTACAAGTGTTGATGAGACCGAGCCAAGAATGTAAGTATATATCTGTATATAAATGCAATTGTTGTGTGTGTATGTATATCATGTTATTACGTCTCCAAAATGTTGCACTTTATAATTATATTTAACCTAAATGAGCAGGAAAGTGAGCAGGTAATATGTCACGAGAGACTACCGTAGTGTGTAACACAACCCGGATAAGCTTTTTGTGTTGCGCCAAGAGGTCGCGGTTCGAATCCCGCCCAGGTCACGGTTGGTTAATGTATATATATTTGTGTATTTCTATAATAAATCCTAAATGTATACGGTACTTATATGGGCCTTATTATTATTTAATTATGGGCGTGTTACCAGCTGGTTAGATACAGGGGCAGACATGCACCGTCATCCGCTTGTCCCTGTTTTTTTATCTATTACATACGATTTAAGCAGCGCGTAAACATTTACGCTCGTGGCTATACAGTCCGACCCTGGAGTGGCGGACCCGGCATATTGAATGAGATTTATATATAACGAGTGAGAAAAAATAATTTCATAAATTACACAAAGTACAATATGGCTTATAAATTCTTGCCGCAGTTATGAAAAAGTAATCATCTTTTCATACATCATTATTCAAAAAATTAAACTAACTTTCGTCAAAGCATTTACGTTACACACCGAAACACTGTAGTTGTACTATGGAAACGGTACATTTAAGTCATTATCCACGACACTGAAACCAAGCTAACTAAGTTATATAGCTGTTGGCTGGGCGATACTCTAGACTAGTTGCCAAAGTTGCATCCACAGTAAAGACCTAAATAGTTCACATTGATTTTTTTTTATACAATGTTCACTTTATGAAACTAAATTGTTCATTTTTATTATACAAATAAAATTTTGTCAGGTACCAAAACCTTTGCGTAATAAACCTGTGTAAGGTTGACTTTGCAAGAACGTATGTTTATGTATAATCACGGACGCTTTACAATTACCATTCAGTATGGAGTCGTGTATCTTGTAATTTTGTAAATCAATTAACAACATTGATTTTACTATTCTACTTTTAAAAATTTATCAAAGTTATTAATGATAGCATAGAACTTCAGTAATAAGATCAACGTCCAGCTAGCTGAGCTATCGGCTTCGACTTTATTCTTATAGAAACTAGTCGCCTCCGCGGCACATGTTATAATGCACAATTGCGTGCGCAGGCACACTGATCAGAATTAAATCAGGGACCAGACCGAAGCCTACTTACTACCCGCTGAGACCTCCGTATACACTCCGTACACGCCGTAAACTGCCTGAATTTGGATTATTGTCAAAAATTGAAAAAATATTTATTATGATAACTTATTGTCCAAACCCGGGAGTCGAGTCAGGGTGCTTAAGCAATAAAGCGCTTACCATCCGACTACGAGGCTATTTGCAAAGAAAAACAACAAAATAATGTATAATTTTACCATATAAGTAAACAAAAAAAAACATGAAAAGAGGGAACAAAAAAGAACAAGATGTCATTTAAATGTGGCTCTACGCGTGAGTACGGTAACAAGTACGAGTATATACCCGAAGGCTGGAAATGTTTGCGAGACTAACGTCAAATTTACACGCGAACGCCTAGTAACAGCTGTCTTATGATAAGCAAAGTGAAACACTGCACGTAGACACATTATGTTTGGAAATTTCACCCTTTCATGCTTTACAAAATGTTTGGAATATATGCTGCTGGTTTATTCTGCCGCCTTTAATTTACGTTTAGAATGTGTGATTCGTGCCTGTATCTGAATAGAATAGTAATGTTAAAACAGTTTTTGATGTTGCATAGTATGTAATTTTGGTGGATTTGTGCTTATTGGAGAGTTTATATCTGCTAACAATGTTTTCCTATATATATATATATATATTACTCAGATAAGAACGGTCCCGAGAAGCTGTGAATGGTCGAATCTGATAGCTTATTATATTAGCTTGGTAGGCTTAGTGCTAGGCTATAAAAATATGTCTATAAATAAAACGTTCTTTTCCTTTAGTTTTTTTTATAGAATAGGAGGCACACTTTTTACGACTACAGACGCCATGAACATCCGCAATGCCGATTCGTTGCCCTTCTTCCACCCACCCCCTAATGGGCCACCGGCTACTCACAATCCGCACGAAACGTTACACTGAAAATATCGCTTTACGGTGGTATTATGTGAGCGAGAAGTACCTCCCCGGTCGTACCGGCTCTGGCGCTGGCAGTGTCACCACACTTGGCAGCTCTCGCACTGGCAAGGCTACCACGCATCGCAGCTCTCGTACTGGCAGGGTCAGCACGCATCACAGCTCTCGCGCTGGCAAGGTCGTCATGTAACTCTAGCATTCTGGCCATGATAATATATAGTTAAATTCGCTAATATGAACATATCTTTATCATCTGCGGGAGAGTGGAAGGTTAGTCCCCTTTTCGACCTGAAACCTAGTCGTACTACACACTAGCCTAGCGAGTTCATACCGATCCGGTGAAGTTGTATCGGGCTTCTCTTTGCTTCAAAGCCATAAGTTAACAGAGAAAAAAAAAATCCGACCATTTTCGAGCTGGACTCACGCATGAGAGGCTGTCTCGAAAATTACGTCTCTTGCATGGGAGTGATCTTAAATAATTAGTTATTAATTTTATTCTGGTTTTATTGTAATAGTGCAAACTAAAATACAACATTTGTGAAATTTTGAACTCTCTACCTATCCGGGTTCATGAGATATAGCCTGGCGACTGATATACAGACGGATGGACGGACGGACGGACCGACAGACAGATAGACAGATGGACGGAGGAACGGACGGACAGCGGAGGCTCATTAGTAGGCTTCTGTTTTTCACCCTTTGGATACTAACTACTAAAAAATTGGAATCGCCAGGCGAGGCATCCTGGCATATTTGTTCATTAATTTTAGGCATTGACT
Source organism: Eumaeus atala (assembly GCA_017140195.1). Taxonomy (NCBI): domain Eukaryota; kingdom Metazoa; phylum Arthropoda; class Insecta; order Lepidoptera; family Lycaenidae; genus Eumaeus; species Eumaeus atala. The sequence goes on from JAFELO010000491.1 coordinate 9,651, forward strand.
TAATCTATAGAAATCAAATTGTCGAATAAGTACTCACCAAAAATCTACAGTTGGTTTCTTTACTGTTCATGTTGCTAAAATTGGTTTTCATATTTTTTAATGTTGTGTATAACAAATTTCACGCTGCGGCTTCAGTTTGAAACTGGGGTAAACAAAGTATCTCAGTTTCGTTCGATGCACATAAAGTTTGTAGATTAAATTAGTATTATCTGTTCCAGAATCGTCCACTAACCGTTACGTCATCTTCTTCTTATATGATTACTAGCGATCGGCTACGGCTTTGCCCGTGAATAAGTTACCCACTAATATCTTCTTCTAGAATTGCAGCTTGGAAACCTAATGTAAATCCATTCAGTAGATTTCAAGAAAATCGTTCACATACAAACAGACACGTAACCGTGTTTCACCATAATATAGTTACCTGTAGAGTGTACATCTAGGTTTGTGCAAATGTGGTCTAAATTGATTCAACCAACTAGATTTTTTAAACATTCTTATCAAAAATAATATTTATACCATCTACAAACTACTACTAACAAGTCTTTTTTAGGATGGTGCATGACACTACATCCTCCTATGAATAGGAATTGGGCTGGCACGACCGGGGAGATACCTCTCGCTTACTTAAAAGACTCCGATTACTAGTTTGCCCCCTTCCGCTATAAAAAAATACAAATAGAATAAAAATACTTAGTTGAGTATAATAAAATTACAAACACTGTTACACATTAACAAACAGTACAACATTATTCTTCAGCAGCTACTTAATTAACTAAGAATGACACAAGATATAAGACACATAACTTAGAACATTAAAGGAGGCCTATATTCTTATTCCTATTTCAATTTAACAAAATGTTTCGTAATTACATCACATTCTTGAAAACAACTTGAGTGCAGATGTGCGCTGGAAAATGCTCAACAGCGTGTATGTGGCAGTCGGATAGCCTAAATTGCCGTATTTCATTTCGGCTAGCCAATTTCAAAATAGGGCCGTTTTATTTTGTCATACGGGTGAGTGAAATTCTGCCAGAAAGTGATCGGCGTGATACGATATTCAATAAAGCTGGCCTTAAGTGAATCATTATCCGCCTTTTTAGATACGTTTAAGTTCCTAATTTTAACACTCACGGCATTGCTTGACATGACTACAACATAAATTATTATGATATCCGGAGATATCATAATCCCGATTTTATATGATTTCTTAATAAAAAAATAAATTATAAACAAAAATAAAACTATAAAGTAAAGCGTCACTGAGACAGTTGAACAACTATATTTCTAAATACTTATTATACAATAATATATGTAACTAGTTTATAAATGATTAATAAGCAAATTATAATAATAAAGCCAACTAACATTGATAACAGATATTCTAATTTTATTATGTTTTAATCTCAAATATCTAACAGTAAATCTGTAATTTACTGTATATATATGACAGAAAATTGTAATACCTTTTTCTGTTAATAAATGCCTGTTTCAATTTGTGGGTAAAATAATTAGCAAAATAATTTCTTTACTTGTTTTGAATGCGTGGATTAACTAAAAATATGATTTTATTGTGCACAGGTTAATGGAATAAGCCTAACGCCGTTGATAGTGCACAAATTTCTTATTATTTATTTATTTTACATATCTAACACACTAGTTCCTAACACCGCCAATAACATTATGTTATATTGGATATGATGTTTTTTGTGCTGTCACGCTTGCTCAAAATATTTACGAGTGTTGTGTCCTCTTTATAAGCATTATGCGTTCGAGAATAATCAAGTAAACGATTGTTTTATTTTAGATATTCATCTCGCCAGCTTCTAAAGAAACCGACTTGCGGACATATCACTAAGTCGTACGGATGTAGCAAACATAATTCTAATTATGCCCTCTTTTTTAATAAAGTGCTTTAGAGAACCAGTAATAAAGTTGAACAAGATAATTTTCTAGTCAAGTATTTCATATCCACATCTGTATCAAGAAAACGTCCTAAGACAGGCAGCAAGTCAGGAAGAAAATGGCTCTGAAATACTTCGTCCGCAAGAAGATAAAAAGGGTACTAATTCCTGCGTGCAATATGCGTTTTTGGGGATTCAGAATATACAAATACCAGAATAGAGGGTGTGACTAAACGGCATTACGTGTTAGGAGAAATGCCATCGCAAAAACGAGGCGGTGATACAAAATCTCCCTCATATCGCTCACGCAAGGAAGCCGTTGAAAATTTCATTAATGACTTGAGACCTCTATAAATTCGTTATTGTATTTACACGTGGAACTAAATATAAAAAGCTATGGGACATGTACCGCGATGAATCCCTTCCAGGATTTTCAGTCAGTTCAAGTTTTATTCGCAAAATTGTCGTAACCATATTTAACATTGGATTTGGTAGCCCAAAACAGGATATATATTCAAACTGTCTCCAATTATCGAAAAAAATCAAAGTACAAAAAAACGAGCAGGAAAGAGTCATACTCATAACGGAACTGCGAATTCATAAGCTTGGCGCTCAGGCTTTTAAGCTCCTTCGAAAACAAGAAGAAAAGAATTTCGTTGAATTCTTTTAAGACGATGACAACGAAAGTCTTTTGATTGCCGAAAGAATTTACATCTCCCAAAGATACCAGACCAATCCGTTAAATATTCACGCCAACTTTACATGCACAATTTCACCATTGTCAAAGGATCTGTGTAAAGGTAATGTTTTTTCATATACATGGACAGAGGAAACTGCTTGCAAAGGATGAAACGAAATTTGGTCTGCGTTGGTCGACTGTTTAAATAAACTTATTAAAAAACGCATTAAAAAAATTCGACTCATAGCTGATGGCTGTGGAGGCTGAGTACTAGGTACTCTTGTGAACTGGCTCTACATAAGTCAACAAAAACTTAAAACTATTGAAATTATATTTCCCGTGACTGGACATTCATTCTTACCCGCAACCGGATCTTCGCTTTAATTGAAAAATGAATTTTCATGTACTCTACACGAAGGTGATGAAGGAGCACGGAAGTGACGTTCCAATTTTGAATTATAAAACTCAATGTAAAAATATATTAAAGTCCACTCAGAGTTTTCATTTTCAAATAACAAAGTGGTTTATTATAACCCTACGAGGACAAACAGTACCGATAAATTACAGGATTTTTCAACCAGAGAGACTGCTAATTGGAGTATTAGTTCCAGAAGCGAAACTGGTGCACGTTAAAAAATTGCTAGAAACTTACTTTGGTCAAAATTGGGCTTCTTTCTGCAAAGAAATTATTATAAAAAAGTACTTGATAGTGAGAAAATAATAGGTCGACCTTTAGATGTAGGAGAAGAAGAAGAAGAGGATGATTCGGATGAGGTTTTGAACTTCGTATAAGGACAACCATTACCAACATTTTGCAGATATATTTATTCTTTACATTCGCTATTGATTTTTTTGTTTGGTTACTACGCAATGAACCTGTTTCAAATTTTATCTGTTTTATTCCTTAACTAGTCGAAGAATAGAAAAATTATCAAGTGCAAGTTTTTATTATATCCATTGGTTTCCATATCTAATTTTAATTGTACAACCCTAGCTCAGAATTGTTTTATCAAAATCATATAAATCCATTTTGAATTCTACCAAATCCAGATAAATCCAAACATAATCTTAATTTTTAAAGAAAATCACTCATTCTATAACTAAATTTAAATGATTGGATGTTTTTTTAGATATCAGTTCACTTATTGAAACAAAAATCAATTTAGTAGATAAAATAGTTATATACAAATCCGTTTTCATTAAATATCTCAAATACAAGTTCTATAATATATTATAGATTTTTTTCTATAATTTTTATAATATAAATATATATTATAAAAATTATAATATAAAATATATAAAATTTCTATAATATAAATATTCATTAAATTTCTCCGAACAATCTGCTAGATTGATCGGAGTTTTAAGTTAAGCGACACTTTTTATGATGTCATTGTCAGCGTATCCTATTAAGCTTACGCAATACGTAACTTATGACTAGTCTCACAAAGTTCGCTAAGTGGCGAACCAAGTCCACGCCATATTAAGGCATTGCAAAAATAAATTTATCATCCCTCACTCACTTAGCCAGCGGAAGCACAGAGTATTTAATATAAAATTCACCTTGTGTAGTATTCATGTTCCTACAAACTATGTTACTATGATAAAACGCTATGCTTCATACCGAATGTAAAAAAAAACTTTATAATACAAGAAGATAAAACCGAGAATAATATTATCTATTCTGTATACTGTTTGGTTCGTCTGTTTTTCTCAGGTCTGTGTTATGTTTAAACCAGTGCGGAGTAGAATACTACTTTGATGTTCAATTTAAGACTTACGGAAATCCTATTTAGAAAAAACTAAACATAAAATTGTGTATAAAATGTTATTTTATGTACAATTTTATAATTAGTTTTTTTCTGAATACCTTATAAAACCTTATAAAAATAAGAGTATAGGTACGAAATCATGTATTTTAATTTAAGTGGGCGTTATAAAACACGTAGGTAATAAAATATAAACCGATGATACTGTTGGGAATGATAAATCTAAAACTTTATTTATTTGATCTTGTGCTCACCTTAAAAGGGTCTTGTTATAAATGGTTTTTTGCTTGCGATATTAATGATTTTATTGCATTTTCGGTAGAGTTCTAAAAGGTAGAGGTTATGAATTTCCCTTTTTTTTTATTTCTTGTTGTTAACTCAGAAGTTACTCATTATTGAATCGAATGCAGTCGTTTATTACTTATTACAATTATAATGGCGGTCTTAAACAAAATGAGGTCTGATATTTAAATTGGTGAGCTCAGAAATACTAAAATCCTTAAACAACGCATTTATATTTTGGCTAATAGTTTTATGTATATACTAGACAGGACATAGTATTCGTTACATAAGTGGACTTTGATTTTGGGAAGGTAATGTTTTAAATACACATAAGGAACTAACTGCCTACAATTTGATTTTTGAATTTTAAATATCTTAAACTAAATTACGTGCATCCGCCCACGTCCCCCTTTGCGCAAATATTTATCAAAAAGAAATTAACACACCTGTGTTTTTTCACAACATAGAGGGACAAACGAACGATAGGATCAATTCGTTAACTACCATTACTCCTAATATGCAGATGCGTTGCTGTTCTTTCTTACCCCCAATGGGCCACCGGCTACTCACAAAACGCAACCGTATGGCTTGATACCACTTTCAGCACACCAATGCGTTTTGATGTGAAAAAGAGTTATGTACACGTCCCTGCTGAAAGCCGGCTACAGTGATGTCCTACTAATATTATAAAATCGAAAGTTCGTAAGTGAGAATATGTGTTTGTTCCAATTTCACTTAAAAACTACTGAATGGATTTTAATGAAACATTGTGATAATGTAGCTAATCAAAATAACACATAGACTATAGAAATAATAATTTTTGTAGGTAGCCATGTCTGTAGTCCACGTGGACGAAGTCGCGGGTAACAGCTCATATAATAATAAAATCAAACATGTATAATTTCTATATTCACGTGTGCTCTGCATATTAAGAGCATTGTTATTATATATATGATCATGTATAGAACAGTTTGGGTCCATTTAATAAATGGTCGATCGGCAGTATACGATTCTATAGGCGGTGTTGTGTTAGCTAATATCTGTAATAACTATTAGCCCTAATCTTGGCGACTATTGTTATTGAGCCTTCAATTATGTGTATCTTGTTAAAATTCTAGTTTCATCATTCTATTTCATTTCCTCAAATGCCTCACTATCGTCCCATTTACATGAAGCTTTTCCATTAAATTAACGATTCCCGATAAAGATTTTAGCGTATTATTTATTCACAGAACAAGCCGGGCTATATATATAAGCTGCTAGATTATATGAAATTAAAATATTCTGTCACCTATGTACATCAGTGATAAGGATTCTAAGAGTAAAAGATTTTATAGAATCAAATCTATATTTTATATCTGCTGGAAGAGCTCGTTGAGTTATCTTGACTGGGGGGAGGGGGGGCGTCTCACCCATTCTATCCCTGGCGTGTAGTACGACTTGTATCTTTTAGTAACTACAGGCGCCCACTACTATCGGTTATACAATATTTAAATACGTGTTTTCTACTATCCACTTGCACCTTAATGGGACACAGGAAGGTTACACAACTAAACGCAACAGTATCTTAACGGTGGTCATGCCGGCCTGCGCGCCTGCAATGCAGCACGGCACTATTTCACCCAAAAAATTAACAAAAAAAAAGTGGTGTAAAAAACGTAGGTTACTGAACTTGATATTGAGTGATGTTAAGAATTGACCTTCCTGACCGGACTGACTGGGTCCATTTTTTAAGCAAACCAAAAATAATTTTGCCAATATCGTTTTATGATCCACCATTATTCGAATCTAAAGATTTATTGAAAAACGATGATAGTAATTTATCTTCAGAAACACCTTTAACACAAATGTTAAATTTTAATACCTCTTTTTAAAATTTCACACTAATCTTTACGATTTGTTTTGCAGATGTCCAGGACAAGATATATTGAATCATTTAAATTTAAATTTTACCTTAGTTTACACGTCCGATATTGACAACTCACAGTCCAAGCTACCGTACGCATAAAGCCTCTATGTTCACTGGAGACAAGATGATATTTGAAAATTTCATCCCTAAATAGGAGATGAAAATTTGCATGAAAAAATTGATATGGGTCAGATCCATTTTGATATATGATTTTTAAAACAATGCAATAATGTACCTGTCCCCAATACTGATCAATCGATTTGCTATTTCAGCAGTTTTTAATGTTCTTGTACCGCAATCAATTAAGTAAATTCAGAGATATGAATTTTTGAGAAATGGGAGCCTTTTGATGACTGCCGACGCCCATGGACATTCGCATGGTCGTCACGCAGATGCGTTGCCCCCCTATCACCCGCCCCAATCGGCCACCGGCTATTCACCAACCGCGACGCGACGCTGTCACTTTGCGCTGGTATCAAGTGATTGAGAGGTAATTCCGTTGCATAGGAGGATGTAGTGTCCTCCACCATGCGTGGGACCTCCTCTTACAAGAAATCTCCTGTTCTATTCTTCATCATCATCATTTTAATTATCATCATCATCAGTAACAGGCAAAATACTTCCAATGCTAGACATATATATAGTACCATTTAATAAAAAAAATACAACGGTGTGAAAATACAATGGATCGCGAATAATCTGAAAAAGAAAACACTCACATTTCATCAGTGTCTCATAATTTAATATAATGTAGGTAAATGAGCTGTCTTTGAGTGTAATGCATATAGTAATTTCCTAAAGTTTTAAGAACTGTATTTGTTCCCACCAATCCTAATGGTTGGCAGGACGTAGGTGTTACATGACTAGAAGAACAACAGATGACTCTAGTTCCGTCATTGAAGTCAGCGCACAAACAAAACTTCTCGTTCCTGAAAGTATCGGCCAGCAACGTCTTATTTTAATATTCTCATTTCTCATATATCTCTGCTCGTAACATTCAGTAAGATAGTCTCAGTATGTGTGAGGTACAATAACTAGACCTCGGGCTACTCGAAAATCATATGAAGCGCGATTGCATAGCTGTCACCTATAATTTGTTTTATTTACAATGTAAATATCTTTCTAGTATAGGTGATTTGATCAAAAATCTTAAATGGTGATTGCTGCCAATCATTAAAATACGTAGCAGCGCTGAGGCATAGTAGAATCAAGACCTATTACCAATAAATTAATCTTATAAATAAGAAAATATTATTGCAAACATTACATAAATATGTTAAAATGTAATGAAATATCGGTGCAAGACCGCAGCATAAATCTCATGAAACGTAAATGCGGCAAGAAATCGTCCAACAGGAACGCATACGACTTGCAATTTATTTCTATCTCCGTGGAACAACGTTTTGTAAAAATACAATCTTGTGATTCGAACATTACACAAGCAACTTCGATGTAAACCTTCTATTGTTACTTGATGTCTTATGCAATCTATGTGTCTTTCTAGCTTATAGAGGACTGAAAAGCCGGAACGTTGTGGTGATTACTGATGCCCACAAACATCAGCATAACCTTGAGGTTATTCAGGTGTGTCGCCTTCCTTTGTACTTCATTTTTTGTGGCGAGGAAATGCATTTACACGCTATCACCGGCATTGGGTGTGGTCCAGCGTCCTTGAATATAAATACCCACTGAAGGCACCGCGAGTAACATTAGTGCCACCATTGGTGAGAGAGATGCCCCGAAACTACAAATCATTAAGGCACCTAGACGGCTAGTCACTCCATGAAGTGACAGGCACCACCTCCACAGAGGGGATCTCCCGCACACTAGGGCAACACCACTAAATTTGGGACAGTGCAATGGGGTGAAGAGTTACATCCTCGCCCCTTGCCGCGAGCACAAAAGCGAATCCTCCTCTTGCTCTTTAGGCCTCTTTTCTTATAAGAGGGGTACAAAGAAGAGCCCCTCGGTTGATCTGACAAGACTTGAACCACGCCTTATCTACCCCTCCCCCCCGCAGATCCCCCAAACTCACAAACTGCACAATTAGGACTAGACTAGGAATTGAGATAGGATAAAATTAGACCACATGATCGACGTAAAACTTCTAAAGTAAAGAAACGTAACTGACGATCAGAGAAAGCAAGAGAGAAAAGGAATGAAAATATGTGTCTCTCACCTTTTCCCCTCTTGGCACGTAGACAAGGTAGAAAAATGGTCACACATCTACATCTAGATCATTTCTACACGAATGTTTATGTGGTTATAAAAAGGTTTTAACAACTAATAAAAGAATCCTTTTTTTTTTCTTGACTCGGGAAAACCCTTTTACGCGCCTTCACAAATCCTGGGCGGGGTCCAGTGGTGTGTGGAACTTGCATGTGCCATGATAGTGCCGAATTCCCACAAAAACCACCGCCAGTGCTATCAGTGCCGCCCTTGGTGAGGTGCCCCGGAACAACAATCATCAGGGCACCTCGCCGGCTAGTCTGCCCCTTAAGGGACCAACTCCACCCTCATAGATGTGGTTTCCCAACACTACAGGACAACCCCACCGACTTTGGGACAGTGCAATAGGGTGAGGTCCCCATCCTCGCTCCTTGCCCCGTGCGCAAAAGCGCCACCTCCTGTTGCTCTTAGGTCCCCTCTTCTAATAAGAGGGGTACCGAGAGCGATACCTCCTCCTGGTCTTTAAGCCCTTCTTCTTATAAGAGGGGTGCAAATATCCCCCTCAGTTCACCCCAGGCTACTAAGCCCCACCGCTACGACAAGGCTTGAACCATGGTGGGGAATTAAAAAAAGAATCTGACCTTAAACTACTTCAACCATTTTCTTTCCCATGTATTATAAAAAATTGTTTTATTTTGTTAAAAAAGCAACGCCTAAAAAAGGGACCATCTACACGACATTCTCATTATGAAAACGACAGCACGTTGTAACACGCGCAAGTTTCAAATCTTTGTCACCCGCGGGACAGCTTATCATAGACGTGACTTGCATAGCAACATGTTACACGTGATAATATATACCCAACTTTATTTCGTACACGCTCATCTTTAATATAATACTTGATTATTAATATAGTGTTAAATGTCGAATTGTAGATAGATCACTGGAGCAATATACTGGTGTAGCTACCATATCTCCTATTTGCGGAGACAACAACCCCCCTGGACGGCCCTCCGTTTAGCATTGTGTTTATCTGCGCATTGACAGCATACTGTGAGTCCCAGAAAAGGCATATATGATATTGTGTATAAACGTCTACTGAGACATAAGTGCCTAGTCTATTATTATATATTCATCCTGGACCTCAATATATGACAATTGATTTATCACCTTATGTACGAAACATTAATTAATGATTCTGTGCTTGGGAATGGGACGTTCGACAGCCGTTTTTCTGCTGATCTTTTACATGTTTCATTTCATGTATTGATGAAGAATTGTCAAGTTCTCGTTGGAATAAAAAAAATATTAAATACAACCTTTTCTGATAGCATGTATATGCATGCGTGATATCAAAAAGGTAACTTATTATATGCAATCAATAATGCTCTTGATTACACATGATAATGGAATTAGAGTTGTGTTAGCATTCATGGCAAAAGGTAAAAAAAATGTGACCAGCACAACACAGTGAAAGCTCTCACTTTCTATCTTCGCTAATGTACATCTCCCTCTCATCTTTCGGTTGGCCTTTTTTGTAAGTAGTTCTTCAGAATACTCACCAAGTTAAGCTTGCGTAAAGAAGTTTTATTTTAAAATCTCGCATTTTCATTGCATTTTCAAAGGATTAAGTCTGATGATTATGATGCTGTTTCTAGAATAACATTCGATATGTCAAGTGTAGCGGAAAGCATTATTAAATAGAATTCATCCAGTTCATAACTTCGATCATTTTATCTAAATTCAGTAAAACATGTGAAAATTTTTATTGTGTTATCGACTTCAACCTTCAGTTTGCTTTAAGTTTATGACTCAGATTAAAACAAGGGTCAATTGATTTACAATTCCACAGTTAACGTCGTTCAGTTTATAACATGAATTAAATAAATTATAAAAAGTTAAAGTAACTAACCCCCGTCGAAATTCATCGGAGATTCTAATAATTTATATTTTAACAACGCGCTGACACGTGACAGTGCTTGCTTAAAGCACTTAATAGATTTATTGAAGTTATACAATATCCCTAAAATGTAGTATAGATTTTAATAACTCTCCTGTGCATATGCTACGCGTATTTTTCTAGTATATAATAATAACAAAAATAATGTTTCAGTCGAATTTCGGCCACGGTGGTCATCTCTATATTGACAAGCCAACTGTGCAGGATATATTATAGTGTTCATGTTTGTGCGCAGGCACAAGTGCACTTCCTGTTATCTCATTGGGATTGGAGTCAGTCCGACCGGAGAGGAATCAGGCAAAAGCAGGAGAAATCAGTATTTTGTAACTACGTGTAATTTATAACTATGTATCATTATCAGCCCTTATCGGTCCACTGCTAGACTCTCTCAATGAACGCCAAGACGACCGATCTCTTTCCACTCGCATCCATGCTGGATCGGCTACTGCACATCCCACACTGTGAACGGTCGACCAAAACTTCGTTTTCCTAAACGTGGCCTCCACTCCAATACCTTAATGGCCCATCTGCCATCTGTCCTTCTGTCACCAGCCCATTGCCACTTCAGGGAGCCTATTCATCGCTTCATATCGGATACTATAGTTCTCTGCCTTATGACTTCTTTACGAATTCTGTCGGACAGAGAAACACCCAATATAGCACTATAGCACGTTCAATAGCCCATTGAGCTATCGCAAACTTGCGGACCAGTCCTAATTTAAGAGGCCATGTTTCGGCCCCGTTGGTCATCACGGGGAGAACGCATTGTTTGAAGACTTTCGTCTTCAAGCTCTGCGGCATAGGTGACGTGAGAATGTGACGAAGCTTCCGGAGTGCTGCCCAACCCATCTGAATCCTTCTTTCTTCTTCCTTTTCGAGGTTACACGAGTATATTATACCTAATTGCAATAATTGACCAAGGTAGACGTATTCGTCTACGATTTCGAGAATAGAACCATCGACGTTGATCGGCCTAGGGAGAACGTGTTCGTTGAACATGATTTTTGTCTTGTCCTAGTTCATCCCAAGGCCAATACGTCAGGAGGATTCATTTAGACTTTGCAATATTTCCTGCAATCTCTCCAACGATTCGGCCAACACAACGATATCGTCGGCGAAACGAAGATATCAGATGCACTCGCCGTTAATATTTATGCCCCATTCTGCCCATTTTAAGGTCTTAATTAACATCCGCTGTCGCACTCCTCCATGTATTGGATTGGCCTTGTTTGATCTCCCGTTCAATCAGAACGGACAAAAGAGTAGCGTCATACAATTCTCTCTGTACTTCGACGTATCGCCAATCGACCAGACATCGCTGCGAAGCTTCCAGAACAGCCCAGGCTTCGATAGAGCTTCTCCACAAAAACCTTCTATCCTCTAGTATGAACAATCGCTTCCGTAACAGTATTTGACCAGAAAAGGTATCGGCTTATTAGTTTGCGGATTTGCGTGGAAAGAAGCTTGACATCGGCAGACGTAACGTCTTCGCGTGCTCTGCGTTCCCCACAAGTCCAAGCGTCTCATGTGGGGTTTAGCTTTCCTGTTCGTATAGTTACTCCTTCAGCATCTTTCACCCACGTGCCGCATGCAACCAATTACGCCACTCATGTCCTCGTCAATTGCCATTGTAGTTTCCGACGTATCTAGGACATCGAATCGGTTTCTTAATTCCAGTTGGGATGTTTCGGAACCTACCATGGTTAGTCGGAAGTTAGGTAAGAGTGATCGGACATGCACGTGTCGTAAGCCTATATTCGGAGAAGCCTCTAACCAATCGGTGATCACTTCCGGTTTTAACCTGTTGGTCACGAAGACATCCCTAAATATACGCTTTCCGTCCGTCATATTAAAATCTCGTTCTTTGTCACAATATCAGGGCCCTGCCATGTCCACTTTGAATGGGGCTTCTTCTTTAAATAGGAATTCATTAAGAAGAGGCCCTCCTTCCCGAGGAAGTTTACTAACATTTGGCCCTTGCAATTTCGACTTCCAACTTCATGTGGTCTGAGGCTCAATTCAACACCATTTCGTACTACCACCTTGGCATTAAAGTCCCCCATAACAACATTGAAGTGGCCCTTACAGGTGTTATGTAGGCTTTTGAGACATCCTCATAAGTGTCACACTGGAGATTGTTGCCTATGAGGGGCTTATTCACAAGGAATCCCACGCCGCCTTATGTTGAAGTGTCGCCTTCCCTGGAGTGGAATAGGTGGCCCAATGGCAGCGTTATGGTGTCCTCGCCTTGTCTTCGGATTCACGTAGCCCCAGAACGTGCCATCGGATTTTTCCCATTTCCACCTCCAGTTCAATCAACTGGTTACCTAGTCTGAGCGTTCGTCCGTTATACGTAGCCAGGTCAAATCGGTGGTAGCGATCCGTAGTCCGGAGATTCTTAGCACCCCTTATTCCACCGTTATCGTGGCCGCTAACGTAGCCAGGACTACTGAAACTACCGGGAACTAGGCCGAATTCTACTGCTATCGTCCATTGGAGGTTAATGCTCATAATTGCCATCCCAATAGGACATACAATCAATCCCTTTGCCGGTCGACCAGTGCCCTATGACAGAAGCTTGGCTCAGCATTCATTACAAGAGATTTTATCTGAGCCCGTCTTTGTCTCCTCTATTCCTGTATCTTCTGGATTGGCAGTTTCTATCACTAACACATCTTAAAACTCTAAAATCTATACCACGAAAAGTGCTAAATCGTGTAAGTTATTTCAAAACACTTATTAATCTTTAATTTTTTAAATTTACAAACAATGTAACCCCATAACTTTATAAATAAATAATTTTCGTTCAAATACAATCCGAGATTTGTGATTCCCATGATTGTGCACCCATATAATAATAAAACACCCATACCCTGATATCTTGGTTTTTGTTTAATGTTTAATGAATTCAAGATTCAAATTTCCAAATGTTTAACTTAGCAAGTTAATTATAAAATTGTAAGCTCACGATATGATCAAATACAAATTATAAAGAGGACAATAGAAAAACGAAAAGAAACTTCTTTTTTTCCAAACGCAACCGTACGGTTGTTGTATGCACCTCATTTAAGTTGTTTTTACAAAACGCTTAATTTGAAAATTGCACATCTTCTGTGAGGACGGTTTTGTGGCGCTGGCTGTGTATCTAACTAAGTATTTCTTGTAAATCAATGACAACAGGCTCATATTTTATAACATAACTACTACGCACCAATTTTATAAATGTATGTTCGTAAGTATTTCCTTTACACAAAAACCACTGAACAGATTTGTATGAACTTTGACAGTTATAGATTCCGATACAATTGGTATTCCCAATTACATTTTACAATTTCCCAAATACACATTTTTTTTTATCTACAAAAAAGAGTGTGGATCCCTTGGGATAGACTAAAGACAGGAGAAGCTGTGGGGCACAGTTGTATTATCTTAGCGCTACTGTTAATACCACAACATATGTCGCAGAACATACACATCATTACAATTATGTCCTTTTCCTACCTAATGTAACGCATTGGGTTTATGCGTTTTTTGCATTTTATATAGAGGAGAACAACGTATCTATATTAAATCATTTATTATATATATAATTTTAAAATATATTTTGTGATTCAAATTGTTTTCTATAGAAGTGACAAAAATCTAGATATTCGAACTACGAACTGGATGGCTTGGTTGCGATGCCGATTGCAACCGAATCAAAGCGGACCGTTAAATTACATTTTGCACGTGACTTTAGTTAGACAACATCGTTTGATTTCCAAAGATGGGAAACTTACTAGAGAAGTGAAAATAATGCTCTATTCGATTTTTTGCTGTATTTCGGCTACGGCGGTTGCATATAACATACGTAAATAGTTTATGTAGATACGAACATAATATAACAAAGAATGTGTGCAGACACAAGCCAACATCCATTTCTCTCATTCCCATTTCATTGCGTTTGGAAGACAGTCAAACGATATCGAGGAGAAATCAGGCCCAGGATGACATTATAACATGCCCGAGGCACAATTCGAAATTCAAAAATTCCCATAATACACTTTTTTTATATAACCTCGGACTCCAACATGGCACATCACCTCAAAATCATAAACATACAAGCCAGTCAGTGCCCAATATGTGATAAAAGTTCGTTTTGTTTTATTTCATAGCATTTACAACAGTATAATAATGTCCGTGAAAGCTAACAAAAGCTCTCAATGAACAAGTTAAGGCTAGCAGTTTACTAATTGAAGAGCGCTCGTGTGGAGTGGTTTAAAGTAAGCAACAACGTTTGAAAATAGAAACTATATACTTTACTAGAGTATATTATAAGCAGTACAAATATTATTGGTATACCATACTCAATACTCAAGAGCAGCCAGAGTGTATTACATAAATAGGTATATTAGATTCAGTACAAATATTATTGTTATCAATATCATACTCAATACTAAGAAGCAGTCAGACTGTACTATTTAAATATGTATATTAGCAGGAGTACAAATGATATTGTTGTCAATATAATACACAAAAACCAAGAGCTGCCAGACTGTACGTAAATAGGTAAGAACTCTAACTCCATTTCTCTCTTTGGAACTCAGCGAGCGCTAATGTAAATAAGCGCTATATTCTGAACTAAGTAAGCAGTAACAAATAGTAATACATTCTGGTAGCTCGAAAGGTCACGGAGAGGTCGTTTGTGAATTGTGTGTAAGATGTAGTTTTATACTGCAGCCGAATCGTGACGGTACGACCTCTCGTTTACATGACACCCCCGTAAAGTAACAGCTATTCTGTCGCATTTCATCCGATTTGCGAGTTTACAGTGGCCCATTGGAGGGGAAGAGCAAAAGGGCGCGACATATCTCCAAAACAACAATGGTGATATGTTGCCCTCCTCATACATCAGAGCATCTTCAGCCACCAAAAGGTTATATGTAAACATAGTATATATTAAATACAGACACTGCGATTGTACTATAAAAACGTTGTGCTAAATTTCTCCTTCCGACACTGAGCAGTCCAAGCTGTGAAAAAAATTGATTTCAATTTTTTTACGTACTTTCATGTTAAGCACGAATTTCCGTTTACGCTCAATTGCCTTAATTGTAGGTGCTGTTTCACCTAAATTATGATTAACGACTGATGAAAATAAGTGGAGAACAGATACAATGTACGAGGTAGCGCCATGCTGCGCAATTGGGCTGGCAGGACCGGGGTAGTACCTCTCGCTCACTTGATACCGCCTTGAAGCATACGATACCGTAGGCGTTTGGTGTGGTTTGTGCGTAGCCGGTGGGCAACGCATCGGTGATTATGTTGACGTTCATGAGCGTCGGTAGTCGTAGAAATGCTCGGATTGCTCGTTTGTACGTGTATACTAAAAAAAAAGATGAATAATAAATAAAAAATACAAACTACGTCAGAAAAGCTAAATAAATTTATTTAACAGCTGTTTAGTTTCAGATTCCTAGATCACTAGGATAGGATACATTTACTTTAGTCTCAGTAGACATTATGAACTACAACTATGTTCCACGTAAAATCCATCCAAAATTACTCTTACTTATAAGATAGGAATGGGAACTGAAATTTTAACATAAACAAACAATAAAAAAAACATAAACAGTAAATTTTATGTTATTTAAGGTTATAATCCATGTTTGTGTCAACGTTCAGCCAGTTCTGTTTAGTAGTGCGTGAAAGAATAACGTACATACATACGTTTGTTTTTTTTTGCGTCCTTTGTGTTGCTGCCGGAACGGAAAGAAATTTTATGGTTCGCCTGAAAATCAGTGTCAGGTATGCTGCTAACTTGAACTGAGGTCACACCTGTCTGTGGGATATGCTGCCCCCTATTATATTTTTATAGTTTTATTTTAATTATTGTCATGCTTTCTTTTTAATTTCCTTTGTGTTATCTTTTTTATTTTGTTGGCAGTATCATTCGTATAAATAAAGCAATTTTCATTTCATTTCAATTTTCATTTCCTTTCAATTTTCATTTCATTTCAACTTTCATTTCATTTCGTTCCACATATAAATTTTGGCGCCCCTAGTTTCACCCAGATAACTCCTTTCCTATTAAACGTAGCCTATATAGCCTTCCTTCGTCATGAATGCTCTTACACATGTTTGTCCCAACTCTCGTACTTGTAATCACAGATACACGTTCAAGCAAAATCTCTTTAGCTTTATTATAGAAAAGTATATGTACGTAAAAATGTATTTATTGTATTGTCACCGGTATTTAATACGTGTCCTAGAAAGGTCGCTAGAATATGTTTATAGTTATGATAAAGTTAACGTGTCTAAAATTCCTAGTTTGAAGTTTGACTTAACTTTGTTAATATCCATCTATACTTTTATTTATATAATATTGTACATTCGGTTTTTAAAATAAGTGTAAATTATCGTAATATATTGTGGGGAATAATTATCGCTAACATATGCAATAACAATAAATTTACTCAAATGTGGGTAAATCCTATTTTGTTTTACTAAACCCGTGGGTTTGTTTTTATGCTGATAAAAAAATGCTATAGATATTCTCACAATTCTCATAGTAAGTAACGCGTTTACTCCCCTTAATGTCTACTTAATGTTATTATTCTGATCAGACACATACAGAATCGCTGAAACGAGACATGGGGACCGGTCATTACAAAAGGTGCGATTTTATTTACCCCAGCTGATATCCCTTTATTAAGTGTATTATAGTGTTAAGTGTATTTGTATATTACAATTCGACAATCTAATATGCATAACTGTTAATGCAGAAGACTGTATGGTAGTTGTAGTATGACATAAGAACCAATGACCGGAATTGTTCGCAGTTGTTGAGAAATTTATATAATCTAGAATGGGTTTATTTTTATCCTGGTGAAACTAATGGTTCCCATGAATTTTATTTATTTTGAAGCGGAGGAAAATGGTAATGCTAGAGCTAACGGACCTGGTGTTGTAATAATACCTAAGAATTAAAAATATAGAGAGCGTATATTAAAAGTACCCGCGTAGGGCCTTTGGTAAATTACAAATACTAAGTATATTACTAACGATTATTAGATGACGGCTCCCTTTTCTCATTTGCATTGAAACAACTGAATCGAGCCACTGCGAGTAGGTGTTAGTACCTCTCCCTCACTTGACACTATAGTGGTCCAACGCTTTCGCATTTTATGTAGATCGTGTAAATCTGAATAGGTATTTATATTGATAATAATTTTACAAATGTGTATTCAATGAATGTCACTTACAAATAGATGATATCAACTCCTACACAATTAATTAAATAAGAGTAATTTCTTTGCCTGTGAAGTTGTGTAGAGAACTCGAAACGATGAAATTCAGTGTTTGTTAAAACCAATGTGAAAGGAAAACAGGAAATCCAGAAGAAAGCCTTTTAAAGAACGAACCTGGATGTAATTATTTGACGTAGGCACGACGAACAAATAAGTCACGTTCGATTTCACTACAACACTACTGTGTCACGAGCTACAGGGGCTAAATAAAACTAATCTTAGCCCGAGAACATATTTATTAGGAAATGAGTTGGGCGCCAAATGTTACACGCTATTACACGTTGGGAACCAAATATTGTGTTTATAATGAAAACACTCATGGGCCGAGGTTCATATGTTCAAGATAAAAGGAGGGGATCCTTCTAAAGTTATATTAAATACTATAAAGAAAATCACTATTTCTGGGGGCAAAAGGGACTGTTACAGGTTTAGTCTGTCTCTTACTTACATTTACTTAATGATGAACGATTACGCAAGAGGGTATCTACGTATTCACAATCAAGAATAATCTTAAATAAAATAGTACAAGAAACAAACATTTCAATCAAACCAATTTATGATAATGGTTAGTAAAAATGAGGGAACGAGGTCTTATCTTGGCATTTGTCCTAGACTCCCTGCTGCAACCACAATGAAACTCTTTTCAATATCTTACTATAAATCCAATCCACCAAATGTTCACGGATTGTTGTTCAATCCACAAATTCAACAGTTTAAGATTATAGTGACATGATATTTTCATATTGAATCTCAATTTAAAGAAAGGAGGTAGAGCTCCGTTTGTGTTCAATAAATTAACAGTTTTTATATTTATTCCAAAAAAATTTCAAACATTTGTATTCAACAAAGGTATTCTCGCCAAACTGTCGCTTTTGTGGGCAAGATGCGCTCGTTTCTTTTAACGTTTCCTTAAAGACACAAATTACTTAATTAACTTAAACAGGTTTTTTTTACATAAAACAAACATTCAATTTAAATTGTTTACAAATATTTTTGAACAATTTTGAAAAGGTTTTTGAAATTAAATAGTTTTTGTAACTACATATATAGTATATATATCTGATAACAGCTTTTTCAGTTATGACTTTAGCACACTTACACTTAGTTCCGGTCTTACTCTCAATAATTCCATTTCATTAAACATGAAACTGAAATGGTACTGAAAATGTTGACAACCTTTATCCATAGTAATTAGTTGTTCTCGGCTGTACAAGCATTTTACATTTGACACTCCTTGTAGAATATTTATTATATAAATTTAATACTTTATAATCATTACTATAATAATGTTGCAAACCTATAGGACATTCTACTTTTTTATCTACAGATAGTATTACAATTTGGAAATAATTTATTATAATCACTTTCACAATTGTTTTTAACATTTTTTCTAACCAGATACTTAATCAACCTTATTTGTATTTTTTTTTTTACTTATCTGACTCGTCTGTTTTGTACTCATCTGACAATATGTTATGACTTTCCAAGAATTTACTGATCTGGTTTACAATATTTTTTTCAACAACTTCTATAGAAATGATATTCGCTAATATAGGACCTACTATCTTACACAAATACTTAACATGACTTACCCATATTCCATCTAAGCCAGGCGCTTTTTATGCGCAGGCGCATGGTAATGTATTAATATTTTTCTATATCTAAAGAGCACACAGTCTGGTATCTAAAACTTACTAAACTCGGATTAACATATTGATTTCTATTAAAAAATTGTAGTTCAAATTTATGTTTTATTACTCTAATTTCATGCGTAAAAGTTTTTGAAAAATTTGTACATATTTGAACCACAGTGTCTTACCTAAATACCTCAATATTACATTATTTTTGCCCATATTTTTCTATAATCACCATTACGCTTCTTTATTTCCGTCTGCCTGTATTTATTTTTGGCCTTGTTTTACATTTTATTTACCTTATATCAAAATTTTGTATATTCTAATGTATCGTATGTACGTAATTCTTATAATCATATATTTTGGTAGATATTTCCACACTCTAAATAAAAAGTCCCTTCTTAATACGGCAATATGTGGCAACTTAGTCGCCGGTCGGACGTTTACGGGAGCGACGGTGTCGAGCCAGTAAGTGCTGCCGTTTTGGATATAATTCGGTCTTGTTAGTCGATACGACTAATAATTAGTATTTATGTAACTTTTGCGATATAAATGTCGCTCTTATTATCGTAATTATTTGTTCATTATCGTATTTTATTTAATTTTACCAGAGGACCAGTTAGAGTTTGAGCAGCTGGAGCAATCGGATGATGAAGAAGATAACCTAATTGAGGGAATATCTTCTGATGTATCTAACCTTAATTCACTAGTAATATCCGACAACACTTCGACCACCCAGGAGAGTACAACTCAGGATAGTAACAATAATTCTTCTCTTCGTACGAATATCATTCACTTTTCTCCGAAAGTTTTACGCGGGAGAATTAGGCATGTTACTGTCAGTCTTCTGTAAGGCCCTAGTCTTTTAGAACTTTTAGCTCTAATATTGCACATATATCCCGAGGACGAACTAGTCGCTGCAGAGAACTGATTAAATCTTAGATGAAATTGTAAAGTGGACTAACACAGAGATATTAATAAAACAAAAAATATGAAATGGTAAAAAGGACTGCACATGGATATAAAATTGTAAAAAGGACCGCACATTAATATGAATTTGTAAAAAGGGACAGTATATTTCTCGTTAAAATTGACAGTTTGCCGTGATAGACTCGCCGACCGATAGGTGCAGCTGCAGCGCTAAGAGGATTGATAATGTCAAAATGTTTGTGGAAATTCCGGCCGCGTTGGACGCCAGCTGATTGCTTTTCCTATTAACATCAGCTTACACATATCCCGTACACTTCACAAATGGCGGGGACATGTGAATAAACATCTACTTCTTTCTTTATCGTATATTGTTCAAAAATTATTGAATATAATACCAGCTTGTATAACGTCCAACTGATGGCAATTATATAATGCTTACCAATTGAGAGGAGTGAAGTTGGTTTTTAAAAATTCTTAGATCGGTTACCAACTTATGTAGTCAATACCTGTTTAATTATCACACCACGTTAGCCTAGTCATGTGTTAAGTATCGTAAGTACTTATTTTTAAGGTATTAGACAACGTAAAGATATTTAAGATTTTTTATTAAAGAAATACACAAAATACATATATAAACATCCATGATCCAGGCGGGATTCGAACCCGCGACCTGTGACGGAACACACGGTCTAACCGCCACGAGCTGAGCCGCTACCAACTGAGCTAGTCGGTCGTCAAATATACCACTATTTCGGTTTCATAGATTCCAGTTTTGTGTATTTATGTGGGAGTCAGAAGTTATGTAGAATGTCTTCCCTTCATCAGGATCCAGCGAATTCGGTTCTGTACTTTATAGATACTAAAAATTGTAGGCCATGGCCCAATCGCCATTTTTGTAATTGTAAATTTTGATTGTAAATCAATATTTACAAAAATACAAGATATACGATTTTATAACATATTTTTTGCAATATCAGCCTAACGTGTGTTATTCTAAGTTGTTTTTACAATGCAGATTATATTTAAAAGAATATGTAAACACATTTTCTTGAAATAGCAACCTGACGCTTGTGTTTAAGTTGTTTTTACAAAGTGCATAGTTTGACAGTAGCACGTCTTTTATATTTTGAGACGCTCTCTGTATATCTTGGTATTTTTCCAAATCTATGACCATGACGCCAATATACGACGTAAATTAACATCGAGACATTTTACTAGCAGTTCGTGGGTATTTTTTGGTACCAATACGTCCACGTATATATAGTATGATGAAACCTTTCTATAAGATATTATTTCAACATGATGAAATTTTATTATAGAAAAGTAATAATTTACCTACATATCCGTAGTGCATAGCCGCCGGGCTTAGCCTTTTTTTTCTGACGGGGCGGGGAAACGCGTTTACGCGCCTTAACCAGCCCTGGGTGGGGTCCAGTGGTGTGTGGAACTCGCGGCACATGATAGTGCCAAATACCCACAAAAACCACCGCGAGTGCCATCAGTGCCGCACTTGGCGAGGTGCCCCGGAACAACAATCATCAGGGCACCCCGAGGGCTAGTCAGCCCCCTAAGGGACCAACTCCACCTCCACAGATGGGGATGCCCAGCAGTACAGGACAACCCCACCGTCTTTGGGACAGTGCAATGGGGTGAGGTTCCCATCCTTGCCCCTTGCTCCATGCGCAAAAACGCCACCTCCTGTTGCTGCTAGGTCCCCTCTTCTTATAAGAGGGGTACCGAGAGCGATTCCTCCTCCTGATCTTTAAGCCCCCTCTTCTTATAAGAGGGGTGCAAAGGTCCCCCTCGGTTCAATTGGCTTCGCCTGGGTTTAACCCAGGCTACTGAGCCCCACCGCTGAGACAAGGCTTGATCCATGGTGGGGCGCCGGGCTTAGCCTTCGCTAGCCCTAGCTTTCTAAGCTATAAGTGACTGTAATCTTGTACTGTCTCCTGCTTCGACTAAGGAGGGAAAATGGAAATACTTTCTACTCCTCCTATTTCCTTCTGATTAAATTCGTTGCGGGTCCAAAGACAGTGTCAGTGTTTTTATTAATCTATTTGGAGTCAATATATACCTGTGAACACGATCTACAATGTAGCAGTGAAGATACATCCACTGCTGGTCATCTCCACAGAACTGTGGGGGGTTACCGGCATCGAGGCGGACCTCATAACCCGGGTTGGATCGCAAGGGGACGACTATCCCCTCGGTAACGGGGCCGCAATAATTGCGGGTTGCCATCCTGGCTTTTGGCTCATGGAAATGTAGGCCCATTTAAGGCCTGTGTGTTGTGACTGTGGTGAGTATCGATTGGGTGTGTTATGCGTGCGCATGTGTGATCCTCGTCCGGATCACAGGACACGCAGTCCCCAGTCCGCTTGGTGGATCACGGGGGGGAGTTCACGCGGATACGGTCTCCCGTCAGGTGGTCGCGCGTGCAGCGGGGCCAGGTCGCGTAGATGAGCATGCGGTCCATTGTCTGCCCTACTAAACATAGCGCTCGACAATCGAACCACAAACTCATCCAGCGACTCTATCCGCAAGTCACGCGCGATCACATCATTGCGGACGAAGCGACCGGCACCCGTGATGACCCGTAGGGATATATTTTGCTGGGCTGGCAGGCGTTTCCGCTGGGCCTGGGAGGTTAGCGCGTACCATGCGGGGGCGGCGTAAGTGAGGCGTGACCGGATATATGTCTTGTAAATCCCCAGTTTTGTCTGTATAGGAAGTCCGGACGCTAGTACCGGCCACAGCAAAGCGCGGGCTGTTCTCGCCTGGTTGACCGCTCGGTCCACCTGCGACCCCTTCCGCAGCGCGCGGTCGATACTGCATCCGCGATACACGACTGGGGTTTCCCAAGACACATCCTGGCCTCTGAACTTTAACCGCCCCGGCATGGAGCGCCTAGATATATTCGAAAAGCATAATTGTAAACCGTGAAGAAAGTTTTACCGTAAAGAGAAACATCCGCATAACACCTACAAATGTTCATAATAAGTAACGTTTATACATGCTTTAGAGCGTGTGTTATTTCTGGTTAACAGTTTACCAAATAGTTTGGTCCTTAGCACCGGCGGCCTTAGTTCACGTGTAGCAATTTACAAAATTAATGGACACAGTTCCCTGTAGTATTTGTCATGGATGTAATCAAAGGGTCACTGTTTAATTGTGTGGAAAATAATTTACGTGTTTACGAATATACTTCTATATGAAATCTGTTTGTTTGGGTAAACTTGTAACATTCGTTGGTTTTGGCCCACTGCTGGGCATGAACTTTTTGCCTACGAATTGGGCTGGCACGACCGGGGAGATTACCTTGCACTTATAGAATGTCGCAGCCTAGTCACAGCAAAAGGCCCCGGTTGCTAGTTTGCCTCCTAAAACTATAAAATGGCACTATTGGAGACGAGTTTTTCTTTGACCGGGGAACAAGCAAGCCATGGGAGCCATTATGTGACTGCCATTTCACATCTACTCCACTATTGCACAGATGCATGGCTCTCCTTTATCTAATAGGCCATCCATGGGCCACCAGCTAATGTCCGAAGCTGTCAGCCAGTAGCACACGTGGCCAACGTGCGGCCACGCCACTCAGCAGCTACGAGTTACGTGTGCTATTTATATCATGTCTGGAGTATCGAACGCTCAATATTTTTCCCTACCCAACGCCGTTTCTCAACTTAATAAAAATTGGAAGTAAGAAGCAGGTCAACCTGGCTTTGACATGTCCAGAAGTGAATCCAATGATCTAAATAATAGCAATGGATGTTAACGATGATAACATATACCTAAACACATGTCGACTCATGAATTAACCAACCAACTCCTTTATAATCTATCTGTACCTATTATAAAACCCATAGCTTACTTGTTATAAAGTCCCACATATTTCGTTTCCAGGTGATCGAGACCCATCTGTTTGTATGTGAACTATTCTCTCAAAATCAACTGAAAGGATTTTCATATGTTTTACTCCCACGGAGCGAACAATTCTCGATGAAGTTCTAAGCTTACAATTTGTAACAATCCGGCCCCTGTCATTCGCAGACGGAGCTGGGGTGTGTGTGAAACAAAAAAAACATACATGATTTAAATATAATAAATCGCGACCCCTAATAATTCTACCCACCGAGTATGGCAGAACCGTTACGTTTCGAAAATAGAAAGCTGTACGTCCATAACACGAGTATTTACTGTTATGACTCCAGCGAACGTTATCACGCTATACGCTCGTCTTTTATTCTCATTTTATTTAGAAGATTTCAACGTTGGCTCCATCATTGCTTATTATTAAATTTTTTTACAAATTAATATTCTTTCATAATTCTGAAAATTAACTAACGAATTTACACGAATACCTAAAATTATCGCTTTGAGGCAAACTCAGTAAGTGTAAAATGAAACGAATATCTAAATAATTAACGCCAAAATTAACGCAATTAGGTGACTCTATCTTAGGTACAATAAATATAAAACTGCTTAATGGAATGTGTCCCGGCCGTATCCTAAATATCGTAACCAACTCACACCTATTGAGGCCCACATTAATAAGCCAGTATTTCTGATGAGGTTGACTTTGTACAATCCTGTACCAAATTCCTTTTTTTTTTAGGCCTTCCATTAAAGTACTCCTTCCATAATTCGACATATAGTAATTTATATTTATAAAAACATTAAAAAAGCTTTTTATGTTCTGTATTTAATGAAAAAATAGGAATGTTATTTAATGTAAGGTTAATCATTAAGTATTGAATACAACGTTATAACACTTTGATTTACATAGCTAGGAGTCGTATTCGCAATCTCATGGTTTAAAGATTACAATGTGAGCCTTAAAATATAAAAAAAATAACAAGATATATTTGTTAACGGAGCACTGCTCTGTGACTCGATTAATAAAATTGCGTAAAGGACTAACGTGAGTCGAAGTCTTCATAAACCAGTAAAACTGGATAAATTTTGGGCTAAGCAAAATCTCCAATAGAATTGTGGCAGAAATGCCACAAATCCATAATCGAACAACAAACAGATATAGTGGCGCAATGTTATTGGGTAGATCACACGCTACTAAATTATCCCGATCACCAAAGCAAGCTCTGGATTAGGAACCATCGATGGTTTTTTTTTTCGGAGGGACCTAATACTGGTAGGCGGCGCTAGTCCAGCCTCAACAGTTAGACTGACTACGAAGACTTTTTTGTCTTCAGGTTTAGGGAGACGATAGGGGGACAGACCCCCCTCTTTTCCCGCAGATGGGAAGAGATGAACCGGGTTGATTGTGGGCGTACACTATAGTGATTATTTTTGGGACCGCAAAAGGGGAAGCGGTCCCCCTCTCCACTCTAGTGGGACGGCGCGCGCACGATGCCGTTTTAGTTGCGGTGTCGTGGATAAGGATAATTGAGCTCGTTTAGTGTTTGGCTTGTCTGAGGAGGCCTTGTTTGTTGTATCAGTACTAGTATTTTATACATTTTTAATGTCATAATAATTGACTAACAATAAATGAATTTGTTTATCAAATTAATTATTATGTGACATTTAGGTCTATTACATTATTTTGAGTTCTTTTATTAAGTCAATTAATTCAATCATTTCACATTGCCTCTTGTGAGCGTTCCTAGCCACATATTGTGACGAACACGAAACCCAGGATATCTTCCTAAAAGTTCTATTTGGTGGGTTTTTAGCAGGATTTTTTTCATGTTTTAAATTGAGAATTGTCGAGTCACTGAAGTATCTATTATTAAAGTGTCAACGAAATATTACGTAGGTACGAAATGTTTATTTAAAATAATAATAACCGTTATTATGTAAACCAATTTAATTAAATAAAATGATGCTGATGATGAATGATTTATTATTTCACAGTTCCCATCATGTTTTAGGTTTTGTAGTATGAAGTGGCCTCTGTTGTGAAGTATGTAAAGTAACTTAGTTCGTACCTACCGAGCTACTCTTCATTCTACTTCGTACACGTGTTACTAAGTGACGTTGACTGAGTTTGATATAATGAATGTTATAGAAACCATTGCACAACAGATAATACTTCCTAGTTTATTTATCTTATAGATATCTCGTATAGGATTGACTATTAATTTGTTTCTTTGGACATGATAGTCCCCTCTTCTTATAAGAGGTGTAAAAAGAGCAGCCCCCTCCCCGTCCAATTCACTTCGCCCAAGATGTCTCAATTCACTCCAGGCTACTGAGCCCCACCGCCACACGATAAGGCTTTACCATGGTGGGGACCAATTATGTCACTTAACTCAATGATAATAAATATAATTCAACAATAAAAAATACAATTACTTTTGTAGATTTCATCAGTAAGCAACACAATTTCACCGAAATAGTCTGAGAGGATATTATTTATGACTACATATAACATAGTGTTTTATGACTACATATTATGTAGTGTTATGTTAATATTTATATATTAACGTAACACTACATAACATGTAGTCGCCACAGTGACGTGCTGACAAGATAAAGGCTACAATGACTAGGTGGTTAGGTATTCTCAAAAAAGGTATACAGAATTTTTTTTATTTCGTTTCAGAATTATAATCAAAAAGTTTAAAGATTCTGTCAACTGCTTTGCTACTTACAACAAGTGGATTTGACAGATCCCCACTTCAGATCTAGCGGCCTATGGCACCCGCGGGGTTTTAGTGTACACTTGGTTTGGGCAATGGTGCTGACCGATGCCGGTGCGTAAATGCATTTCCCCGCGAAGCTAAACAAAAAATGGCTTAGTTTGCCAAGCCATTTTTTGTTATAGTCTGGATCATGTGATTTTTTTTTTCGGAGAGACCTAATACTGTTTGGCGGCGCTTGTCCAGCAGTTCGACTGACTACGAAGACTTTTTGTCTTCAGGTTTAGGGAGATGAAAGGGGGACAGACCCCCTCTTTTCCCGCAGATGGTAAGACATGTACCGGGTTGATTGTGGGCGTACCCTATAGTAATTATTTTTGGGACCGAATATAGTAATTATTTTTGGCCTCCCCACTCTAGTGGGACGGCGCGCGCACGATGCCGTTTAAGTTGCGGTCCCCCTCTAACGGAAGGGGTCGATTTGCGCTACAAATCGGCAAAAAGCCATATTCTTAATTTATTTACTACTAGAGCTCTCCAGAGTCGCGTTGTTTTATTTCTACCAATCTAAGCTCTCGACTTACGGATTCGAACCCGGGCTCGTTTCCGTAAGCAGTGTGTGAGTTTATAATTCTGTCAGTCATATGTTATAACTGTATCATTATATGTAAGATGATTATGTGATCGTGCAGTAGTGATTTATGTACGGAATGTTCATTGTGACCCCGTTTTATTTATCCTGCTGTAACATTTAACTTTATTATATCTTCGGCCCTATTTCGCCCGTTTTCAATTAACACACGAAAAGCTTCCCCGGGAATCGCTTCGTCCATTGGGGACTTTGTTTCATAATAAGTACTAGCGATCCGCACTTGCTTCGCCCATAAATAAATCATACACCACAACCTTCTTCGGGAATCGTGTCATCTGCAAAAGCCGCGCCGACATCCGTACTGTAAATTTTGAGAAAATCGATTACATACAGACAGAGCTTTTGGCAACTTTGTTTTATAATAAGGATAGATTAGTCACAGCTGGAACAAAGGTAATCAAATTCAATAAACAGGATTTACATATATACGTGTATTATATCCGTAAAACTTTACACGGTTATATATTTTGAATAATTCCTTTATTAACGCACAACAAATATAATAACGTACATTCATTAATACATCTAAACGATTAGTATTATTGTTGTAACGTGTACGACGCAATTGAGAATGAATGAACAATAAAGTAACAATAAGGAGAAATGTTAAATAATTAACTACAGAAATACAGAACGTGTTAAAGTGACTACTGTTTTAATTACTAACGTAAAATTGTTTTACGCAGATATTGTATAGAATATTTTCCTATTGTGAGCAGATAATATTAAGATTTGTTGTTCTTTTCAAATATTCCCTAATCCTTGACTGTCCTTATTATTATCAGTAACTTCTTTCATTCCTTTTTGTGTTTTTCTTTCATTTTTAAAGTGACAGTTTTATACAACATCTTTTATGTTTCGTTAATAAAATAATTTTAAATAGAAATTATCATAAGCATGAACATCTTCTACCTAAAGCCGGTCCTACGATATGCCTCTCAGCCCTGCTAAATCCACACACTTCTACATACAATATTTGAATTTCACTTACTTTATATTTTTTTACACCTTTGGACTGAATACCCAACTCTATTATAATAAAAGTGATTTTTACATTATATCTGTACTTTTATCAAATTGACGCCAAGAACTTAAATAGTACGGGATTTAAGAAATAACAAGGCAATATTTTGCTATTTTTTATAACCACGATTATGTAACAAATTTCATATAATTTTATGTCGTTCATTAAATATTTAAATTAAAACCGAGTTAACGATCAAATATACTCATATGTATGAAAGAATCTTTATTACTTCGAATAGATTACATAGGTACGTTTAGTTTGGTTAATTCGTCGAAATATTTAATATTAGGTCATAAGAAATATAATACTGGTACTAGATTACACAAAAAAAAATAATGTGCTCAAATATCAACAGAATTTGATACAAATTGTATTGTCTAAGTCAACTACACGTACTTCTAAAGATACAATTAGAAACACATCCAACGCAATCAATTGCGAACGACTAAATACGTATGATATTAGATGCAAGTTATATCGCATCTTGAAACAATTGTGAAGTAAATAGTTTTAGTTATATTAATTACATTGCACAGTAACAAGAATACAAACCGATTTTATAATACGTAGATAATACTATACAATTCGATTTATATATTACACTGGAAACGTATTTACATTTTTTCAAATTTCTCTATAGAGCACTATAGACATCAATTACTTTTCAGGCCAATATAATTAGGAGGCTTATCCACTACATCGTGTTGATACACTTAAATACTTCTGTTGAACAAGCATGACAATTTTCTTTAACATCGATTACATTATTATATCGAATACAGCCACAAAATAAATGTTCAGATAGGTTAAGAGCCACACACCACATTCTTAGTAAAAGCTCTTAAACTATAACTACGAAGCGACACGCGTATAGCCACAATTACAACAAACCATTGATTAGGGAAAACCTTGATAAGTTTATCAGGAACTACTTGTATTTTAAATAACGCCTAAAAAAATAATGTTGCGCTTGAAACAGTTTTGGTTAATGTAAATGTTGGTTGACTTTGGTCCAATTGTAACACTTCGTCTACATATTTATTTCAAATTGTTCATAAATAATGCGCAAAGAACTGGGGTGGTTATGGGAACTGGTTGCTTTACTAAAATATATAAAAAATACTAGAAGTATCAGATCCCTAGTCCAGCTTGCAGTACATATGCGCTACCTAACATCTAATTTAATACTATAAATGTCCATCATTAAATAACATGTTTTAACAATATTACATTTCTTTATTATACAGTGATAAAACAAGGTACGCAAAATTCCTTCTTTTCTTAGCAATTGATGTTGGGAAATTAATAATTCGAATAAACGGCGTTGGATTGTTGACAGAATGACACTTCAGTATTATTCTACGTTAGCTGAAAATACTGCGCAGTATTCATTTGAAGGAATTATGAATATGTTTGAAGTCCACGAAAATATTTGTAATTAACAGTTGCAGCTGGGGTTGCTGTTGCCTTGTGGTTGTTCCGTGAGGCGTTGACCGCGAGCCCCACCAGACAGCATGGCAGGCTCCGAGTCCAGGCTCTCTGACATCTTGTCGCAAATTATGTCGACCAACCGCTCGAATACCGTCTGCAAAGATACTTAATACATCAATATTTTAATCCAATTCTACCTAAAAGACAATACAATCTTTTTATATCACACATAAAATTTATGAACACAGCCCACGTTGTAGGTGATAGCAGTATTTTTTGACAGTTTGGGCTACCTTCGTATAAATCGAAGGGTTGTCATATCTAAAGGAGACTAAATAAAGGCTGATTTTAAGTATACGTATGTTTCATAATATATAAGGGGCCAAACGACTGGTCACCATCAGATATTTTGTTGCGTACCGATGTCCATAGACATTCACATATTTGTTATCCAAACGCGTTTCCTGTCTGCCACTTCCCCTCCAATGGACCAAACCTACAACCGCATTAATGACGACAGCACAGCTGTTATTTTGCAGTGGTATTGCAGTGGTATCATGTGAGCAAGAAGTACCTCCCCGGTCGTGTTGCGTAGATTACTTTTCGAAATACAGTATGGCCACTCGTACGAAACTTTAGTTAAAATATTGATTAATGATCCTCTCGTACTTTCCCTGGATAGGACTTCCTAACAAATGTAACGCGAACTTTTGCGGACTTTATCCCTATCTTGTTAAGGTTGTCGTTAGTGAATATCAATGCGCTAATATAAATCTAGACAAACTGTAGTTATTTCTTTACAAATTCCATGTAGGCAGCATAAGCAATATACCACTTTACGATACAATGTATAAAACATCTACTATGCAATACAATTACTCCTGTAGTTCGTGGACTATTAACGCATATAAAATTGCCTCCTACCATTTGCCCTCCAAAAATTGATATTGACTAGTATTATGTAATTCACTTGGAATACTAAAATATGATTTTATGACGAGGACTGGACTCAGTAGTAAATCTAACCGCTGGTGACAACTTCACGCAAATTCCTGTCTAATTTAATGAAAACCTTGTAGGTTATGGCGTTGCTTGAGGTGTGTAATGTCTTCCTACTATCTAGTAATGCTATTTATTATCTAGTATGCCAAAATATTAAATGTCACCATCTTCATATCACCAGGCAATATACCACGATAGTGGTCTATAGTGTTTTATTCAAAAAAACATTTGACACAAAATTATTTGACTACTTATTATAGGAATGACGATCATATTTATTGTTTTTGTTACTTTAGCTTCAGAGTGTTCTTTACTATTAACTTTTAAGCTTTTGTTACTTTCAATTTATTGTTATTGTTAAAATTTATTTCAAGCATCAAATTCCCAATCAAATGCGCATGTTAAAACATCAATTACCTTAACGTTAATATTCTCCTTCGCGCTGGTCTCGTAGAACTCCACGCCCAGCTGGTCGGCGAGCTGCTTGCCACGCTCGGAGCTCACCACGCGCTCTTCCTCCATGTCACATTTGTTACCCACTAAAATCACTTGCGCGTTGTCCCATGAATATGTTTTAATTTGTGTCACCCTAGAATTTGAAAAGATATTTTATAACTAGTAGTTAAATATCAATATATAGTCAAAATTGTGTAACGATATGGCTTTTGGAAGAGTAGATAATAAGGTTAAATTACAGTTTATTTTTTTCTTTGACTATATTAATATTTCATTTTATTCTAAGTAGATTTTTATCTATATGTGTGTTTTATTTCTACCAAATCCGTTAAATAGTTATTTCGTGAAAGTGTAACAAACATACAGCATTTTGTAAGAGGTAGTGTCATGCGTGGTACATGATACTACACCATCCTATGCAACGGAATTAGGCCTGCACGACCGGGGAGGTACCTTTCGCTCAATTGATGCCGTCAT
This sequence comes from Eumaeus atala, assembly GCA_017140195.1. NCBI lineage: Eukaryota > Metazoa > Arthropoda > Insecta > Lepidoptera > Lycaenidae > Eumaeus > Eumaeus atala. The sequence continues at coordinate 41,817 of JAFELO010000491.1, forward strand.
AAAGTGACACCTACGATGCCGCGTTCCGTGCAGTTTGCGAGTAGCCGGTGGCCCAGGACGGGGGAAAATGAGGGCAACATATCGGCATAATTATGCTGATGTTCATGGTAGACGTTGAAAGGCTCGACTTCTCGTTTGTCCCCCTACACTGTTAAAAAAATACATTTAAAATATTGCAATTATAACATTACTAGTAGGATAGAATAGCACATACCAATCCTGGACACTGTTGAAGCTTTCTTCATTTGTTATATCATACATTAATATGAAGCCCATAGCGCCTCGGTAGTAGGCTGTGGTGATGGTGCGGTAACGCTCCTGCCCCGCTGTATCCTGGCAACAGATAGGAACAAGTAGTATGAGCAACTTTAAATTTACTGGCAAAATAATAACAGACTGCTTAAAATATATATTTTGGTAGAAGGAAGTGCCATGCATGGCGCATGACACTATCGCCTCCTATGCAACGGAATTGGGCTCACACGACCGGGGAAGTACCTCTCGCTCACTTGATATCGGCGTAAAGGGACAGCGTCGCTGTCGCGGTTTGTGAGCAGCCAGTGGCCCATTGGCGAGGGGGCAGGGGGTTATAGGAGGGCAACTCATCCGCGTAACAATCATGCGAATGCCCATGGGCGTCGTTAGTCATCGAAGGGCTCCGATGACCCGTTTGCCCCCTTATGCCGTAAAAAAACGATTCTGTAGCCCATGTTACTCGAGTTTTCAAGACACACTTACCGCTACCTCACACCTCATTCCTTAAGCCGTTAAGGCAAAATCCCTTTGTCTTATCGCAATCGATTCGAAAAATATTTGATACTTCCCCACCCAATTTTTGCCCAGGCGATTTGTTTTTTATATAGTATAGGGGCGGCAAATGATAAATCGGAGCCTTTCTCCTGCGCTTCCAATGGCCACCGGCTGCTCACAAACCACATGAAACGCGACACTGAAAATGTAACTTTACGCTGGTATCATGTGAGCGAGAGACACGTCCCCGGCCGTGTCGGCCAAATTCCACAGTAATGCAGCATGGCACCACATCTACAAGAATTTATATTTGTCCACTGACACTATAATGCTTCTTTTCAGTTCCCTTCCATCATTGTGTTGTCATAATTAACATTTCGCATTACACGTACCGCTGTATATCTATGTGCGTATCATGTGCCGCTTCACTTATTCTACATCCTGCCATACCCCTGATAAGGTGTTAAGCTCTGTCCTTGAACTAGTTATATATGGCGAACGTGTTGGGCGCTCTTGCTCGTAGTAACCATTATGATCGTTCAAACATAACAATTAATCAGGTCGCATTTAATACCGCCTTAAGTGTGTGGATTGCGAGTGACGGTGGCTCCTTGGAGGAGATGCATGTATTAGAGATGAAAATAATATAACTAGTTTTATATATAGTATAATTGTGTAAATAATAGTCTATGTAATTTTAATGTAAAAACTAAATTTAAAGTGGATACGAAGACGTTAGTGCTTTAAATCGTCCGATGTAACTTGTTCATCCACGATGATAAAAGCAAATGATTCGACCGATAGCAACGTGTAAATAACCAGAAGACAAAAAGTCTTCGTAGTCAGTCGAACTGTAGAGGCTGGACTAGCGCCGCCAATCAGTCTTAGGTCCCTACGAAAAAAAAAAAAGATAGCAACGTACTCTTGGCTCGACCGCTGAACAAGACAGACGTCTGCTTGTTTCACAAAGTTAAGTAAAACATTGTTTATTATTTAGGGTGATCATTATTGTATTCACTATGCACATTTATATCGCTGTATTCCCGACTTTTGCTGATTTGTAATATTTAGTTTGAGCAAATATTGTAACATTGGGTAGTCATGGAGCCACTGTTAAGACTATATGTATATTGACTTAAATTTAGACAATGCTTTTATTTTATTGTAAGACTGTGTTTTCATTGGTGGGTCCGTTTCACAATCATAGGGTTCCGAACCACTGGTAAATTATAATAAATTATTGATCTCTCAACTGTATTTTATTTCTATCCTCAATCTGGTCCCTGCCATCAATCAGAATGACGAATGAAAGATGATTGTATAGTTGCTGTATCTACTTCATTACTCAATACTTAGCCTTGAAGGTTCAGTTTCTGTTTACTATTAAAATTCCATATAAATTCAGAACTAATAAACGTATATAAGTATAAATTGAAATAGCATTATATCCAAGAATCTAACACATGCGTTCGCCGCATCTACATAATAATTATGTGGATGTCTATGGTATAAAAGATTCCGGCGCCTCGTTTGTCTACCGATACTATAGAAAAAAAATCTCGTTTCCACAATGTATCTCGTAGATTATTGTAAAAACGCATTGAGTGAAGATTTCTGCGTTAAAACTTTGTGATTCTGTGTGTGCCTTCCACATCTACGTTGTAACAAAACTCCAAGAATCAATATATTCATGTAATTAACACAATTTACAGTTCTTTTTTTTTTTTGTAATATACATGCGATTTCAAATAAGTGGAAAGTTTAGTAAGATTCCGCTGCAATACAGCATGGCGGTAGTGGAATTGGATCAACACGATCAGGTACCTCTTCTTTATATGATACCAGAGTAAAGTGACATCGAAGATGTCACTTTTCGTCTGTAGCCGGTGGCCCAATGGCGTGAGGTGGAAACAAGGGCATATCGACATAGTAATTACGCTGACGTTCATGGACGTCGGTAGTCGTAAAAAGGCTCTAATTTCTGGTCTGTCCCCCTATACTATATTAAAAAAATGTTAACTTTATAAAACTCCCTAGCTCCCTGAGTCTATATTCGTTGTAGAGACTCAGAAGACCTGTTGTGCAATACTTATTGTCCCACTTACCCATATCTGAAGCTTCACTCGCTTGTCGTGGCGGAACACTGTCTTCACCTTGAAGTCGATGCCTACGGTTGACACGAATGCCGAGGTGAAGGAATCGTCCGCGTAACGAAACAGGAAACTGGAAATCAACACGTGCAATGGATTTAGATCACTTGCACTGAAGTTTATTATTTATTATTATAATAAACATTATGCCATAAACGCTCGTAAGATGCGGTCAGTTTCAGCCGAATTGGACCGGCACCAGCGAGGATGTCTAGATTACTCAAATGACACCAGTGCGACAGCTGTAGCGTTTCGTGCGGGTTTTGTAGCAGGTGGCCTATTTGAGGAGAGGAGAAAAGAAGGGCAACGCATCTGCATAACTATGACGCGGAAGTCTATGGCCGTCGTTAGGCTCCGGTTGTTCATTGCCCCCCCCCCTGTACTATAAAAAAATTACCAATACTGTAAATGTGTTTTCATGGTTTATACGTTGGTAATGTAAAATTCTGAAAGCTAAGCTATAAACACCTTGACTTGATTTGACGACCGACTGGCTCAGTTGGTAGCGTGGCGGTTAGTCCGCGTGTTACGTCAGAGGTCGAAGGTTCGAATCACGCCTGGATCATGGATGTTTATATATGTATTTCTTTAATAAAATATCTTAAATATCTTTCCGTTGTCTAATACCTATAACACAAGACCTTACGGAACTTAACACAGTGCTAGGCTACCAAGTTAGCCTGATAGTCCACATATATATTATATTATAAATTTGGGGAGAAGAATTTAAATTATAAATTTATTTATTTATTGAAACATAAAATAAAAATCATTTACAATATATTTACGGTGTCTCAAAAACCCACTACAATTTATCCGTACACTGAAACCGTATCACGGGATAAATACAAAGCACGTACCTAGTTTTACCCACAGAACTGTTTCCTATGATGAGAAGTTTGAACATGTAATCGAAATTTTGGTCTGCTGTCTCTTTCTGCCATTTCGGATCACCGCCACCGCCCATCTACAAAAGAAACATAAATTGGAATTAAAATACATTTATCCCTTTCGGAGGAGACAGAATGCCATAATATGTCATGATCCTTACGGATTTGTATACGATATTTTTTTTTCCTATTCGGATCTTTACTCTAGTGAATCTGTAAGTACCTACGTTGCCTACTCACTACATTTGGGTAGATAATTTTATACACCGAGTTTAAATCTAGCCTGAGGATAATGTCAAATTCACATGTTTATGTTAGTATTACTTATTAAATAATAGTTTATGTTAGTATTACTTATTAAATAATAGTTAGTTATAAGTGTGATCACAAAATATTATTATTGAATTTAAATGATTGATAATTATATTTAGGAATAAAATTAGCATAATTAATCATAAATATCGTTCATTAATTCGCCACCAACTACTTATTAGATTTTATTAAGGCAAATATGGATTGTGTGTCTAGTAAATATATATGATGTCTATTCATTAAAGTTTACCAGGTAATATCTATTTTTTGTTTTGTCTATCACTTCGCCGTCCATTTTTAATATAAATCAAAGTAAACATTGAGCACAACCGACGCTTAGATTATTTAGCAAACGAGTAAAACAGTTTAGTGTTGCGATGTCATTAAATATCCGCGATGCCATGCAAAACTCGACTTTACCGTAAAACGCAAAACCGATTATCACATGGGTTTTGCCGACTTGACGCTGTAAGGGCAAAACGCCTTATCTCTGTTTACGGTTTATCGAAAAAGGAACATAACTGTTTGCACACAAAGATTAAATTTATTTATTGTCATTTCTCGTCCCGATTGTGAACTGCCACTGCCATGATAAAGCTACTCAAAATAAAATAGGATGCGAGTTGTTTATATTTCAGTTACAGCATAGAATCGCGGGAATCCTCAAATTTTGTGAGTTAAAAGGAAAAAAGATATAATTGGGTAGTTGGTTAGCTGTAAGCCTACTGATCATGGTGGGTTTTTTTTGTGCCAAGCCAAATGAACGAGGCAGCTGCTTTTTGTACCCCTCCTTTAAGTGCAAGTGCAGGATGAATCCGTTGTGCACGGAACAAGAGGCAAGTATGGGGACCACGCACTATTGCACTGTCCCAAAATTGGATAGTATTGTACTGTGGTGCGGGACAACCCCGCTGTGCAGGTGGCGTCAGTTGTTCGAGTTGCCCCGATAATTAAGGACAGATGGGAAACGAGCAATCGGAGTCTTTGACGACTACCGACTCCCATGAAAATCCACATAATTACTATGCCGATGCGTTTCCCTCCTTTCCTTCCACCCAATGGGCCACCGGCTACTCACAAAGCGCAAGAAATGCGACGCTGGAGGTAACACTTTCTGGCGGTATTATGTAAGCGAAAGGTATCCCCCCGATTGGGCCCAATTCCGTTGCATAGGAGGATGTAGTGTCATGAACTAAGCATGGCACTACCTCCTCCTATGCATAGGAGGCATGGCACTACCTCATCCTAAAATGTGTCCTAATGATATGCATATTCCTAATTATATGCATGTTCCTAACGATATGCATGTTCTTAATGATATGCATGTTCTTAATGATACGCATGTTCTTAATGATACGCATATCTACTCATTATTCAAGTTACTGAAATACCTAGATATAGTCTGTATACTCGAATAAACACTAATGACATCGAATAAACAAAATTTAAATATTCATAATTTGGACAATTTTCTTCACTCCATAAGTTGTACTCTATTTTTGTCATCGTAGCTGATACATCTAAATATATTATACTAGCTGCCCACGTGGTTACACTCAGTTTAGTTTCGTATTTTTTACATTAACTTTCACCTTGTAGTACTATGGAAGTTCGATTATTGAAATAAAAATTCATGTCTTTAACTACATGCATTTAAAATTTCACAAAAAGGTCCAGTCGTGTGGCCATGAAAACGTAACAGACAGACGGATAGGCAGATTTTCACATTAATACACGCTATTGCTTGCTTATTTTTATTTAAAAAAATACCGCCGCTAAAAAATACATTGCTTAAAATAAGGTTTTAATGGTCAAATTGATGTTAATACATGCTGCCTGTGCCTGAATTGAGAAACTTGCCTTATTTTATTTTGAGCAATATTAACGATTGTAGAAAATGTAAGTTTGCGCGGTAGTTCTTCAAGCCAAGCTTGTAATGGGACCCTGTCACGATTCCGAAGCGCCAGTCATAAACTAAGTGTATAAATGGAGCGTGGGCTTGTCCTAGATGGGACAATGTCTTTACTTAAAAAAAAAAACTTTTGTTTTGGCCATAAGCAGCATAACAAAGAAATGTAAAATAAAGTGAAACCAAAAGCACAGCAAATAAACTGAAGTGCAAATTTTCAGCTGACGTCGTTAACAATATCGTAAGTTTTTTCTACCACCGTAGGGGCAAGAAAAAGAGACGAGCACACGGTTTCTTTCATTTTTTCTCTCATACCCATTTAGTTCAACTAAAGAAGTTTTATTTCGGTCGTGTGTTCTACAGCACACGCAACTTTTAGACAAGATGCGTCGCGTTACCGTACTGCGAAGAAGTACAGAAAAACTCAAATATTTTTTCTATACGTGTTGTAAAACAATGTCACCAAAAGTTGTGCATATGTATGTGGTCGATTTTCTCAAAATCCATTCAACGGATTCTCATGTGGTTTTCGACAATGTATAGAGCGATAACCGAGGTGTATTTCAAATTATAAATCACGGGTGGAGCCGCGGTGGATGGCTAGTAATATATAAAATATCTGACCGCCATCGTACCAACCAACCCACATTTAGGACGTGGCCTAATATTCTCCTTGGCCGAATTCCAAAAGAAAACGATAAATAATGGAGCCTAAATATATAATTTAAGGTTCGTTTTAATGAAATATTTATATAAAGTTGTTTAATTCTTACAGGTCTTTTGTTATATTGATCATATAAATAAGGCATTAAATAAAATTCGAAAATCATTCGTATGTGCTAAAAATAAGAGGAACAACTAATCGAACTCGCCTATAAGTGGACCCGTAGCAGCAAACAAAATAAATCGATATTGTTCAGACCATTAATTTAGATGAATTACATGAACTGCTTATTCGTATTGCAAGAACAATAAATAAAACAAACATAGAGAACTTACAAAAATATGAAAAATGAAAGACAGCTAAGCCACTGTGAATATATTTTCATTAGAAATCCTAACGGCAAAAATAAATTGGCAATATACGAGTGTTGATAAAAAAGTCTAGGGCGGAAAATCTTATTTCTTAAGACTAGCCTAAAGCATTACAGAGTATATTCACTTCATACATTACATAGTCGTAGAGATAATTGATTTCTTCGCGTTCTTTAATGAAAGTATTTGTGTAATAGATACTGAATCAAACTCTTTGATTTGTCAGAAGAATTCTGATACATTGGCGTTCAATGAACGGTGTGACGAAGAAATTTAAAACTGTTTGTGATATAAGAATCTTAACTTTGGGACGGAAATCCTTATGGGAAATATTAAAAGATGTAGCAGCGAATACGATTCACACACCGCTGATAACGCTGAGAAATGTTAAAAAAGGTTTCATTCGGATTCACACGCCGATGATAACGCTGAGATATGTTAAAAAAGGTTCAAATCGGATTCACACACCGACGAAAAAGCTGAGAAATGTTAAAAAAGTTTTAATTCGGATTCACACACCGATGATAACGCTGAGAAATGTTAAAAAAGGTTTAATTCGGATTCACACACCGATGATAACGAACCAATGGAGGTCCGGAAAATTTTATCACCTTTTATAATTTGTCTGTATGCCAATATAAAAGCGACACAGCCGAAAACTGGCAGCTTACAAACCGCACCCGTTTGTAAGAATGGGTAAACGAGCACTCGAAGCCTTTCTACGACTTCCGACGCCCATGGACATCCACATAATTACTATGCCATCCCCACAAAAGGGTCACCTGCTACTCACGAACCGCACGAAACGCGACACTGAAGATGACATGACACTTTACGTTGGTTTTATTTGAGCGAGAGGTACGTTCCCGGTCGTGCCGTCCCAATTCCGTTGCATAGGAGGATATATGGTCATGTATATAGTGCATGGCACTACCACCCCCCATGCAGCACGGCACTTCCTCTTCCTAAATTAATACTTCTTGTATTAATTTCAAATCCGTCAAGTCGTTGAGACTTGAGGGTCGGAATGACTAATGTCGC